>NQII01003596.1:62662-185366 GCA_002778355.1 Clitarchus hookeri
TCAAGGTTACCTCAAACTAAATCTTTACGAAAACATTATTAGCAGCTAACTTCATTCAGTAAGCCAGCAATCACGATTTGTTTACTTCGTTCAGAGTCGGGGCATATGGGCTACCCTCGGTTTTAACATGGCCGCCCGGCTGGCCAGTTCTAAACGCGTGGTAAAATTCGAGTTCGTAGGTGCACGCTTTTGGCGCCATATTTGAAAAACCAACATTCGCATTCGCATTCGCATTCGCGAATGTTGGAGGTGAATATTCGCATTCGCATTCGCGAATGTGGAAAAATCGACATTCGTTGCATCACTAGTAGATACATTGTGCTACATTCTTAGACAAAGCCAGTCAACATTTGATCTGAGGAAACCTATAAATGTGCACACGATACGATCCAGGCTACTTTGTAAGATTTTCGTTGGTTCTGCATAAGGTGGTATTACATTAATACTACTATTAGTTGTACATCTTTGAACGTCAGTAATCACGATTATGTGTCAGAACTTACACGTTCCTACATTTCTTAAGTGGGGACCTCTCGTGGACGCATAAGTAACGGTCTGTGTGCTTGATGTTGAGTAAGGAAAGGAGACTGTTGGCACTGTTCCTCCTTTACGTAACCTCAGTCGTGTCCCGGATTCTGTTTCAAGGACAACTTTAATTCTGCCGAATTCAAGACATTTTAAAGACGCTGGGTGCCACCTGGTGGCAACTGCTTATAGTCGCTGAAGTTTTTCATGACTCTTTGTGTTTCTAATTGCTCGGTGCCAGCCCGTGTTACATGAGCACGTTCTGCCCAACTCTCTGTACCAACAGTACGTCATATACCGTTTTTTCTACAGTGTGCCTGTATGCCATAGGTTAGGGATTCCCAACCTTTCCCGTATAAGAACATGTTACGAGGACTGAGCAACGTTAACAACATAACAAATCATTAGTATAGTTTGCTTAAGTATTTCGAGTAAAAATCTGGGGACACATGTGGAAATTGAAGAAGCTGTCCATTATCCTGTGGAGTTAATCAATATCTCTTTGCTTGTCATCACACAAGAGTCTCCTCAAAGTTTGAGCTCCATTAACGTTGTTGCTAATACTGTGCAATAGCACAAGGCTCCGAGCGAAAACTTCGCAAAAATATGTAATCGGGATCACAGTCTCCACAAGATGTACTTTTGGGGGAATAAAACGTTTTCATAACGCACCTACCACTCGTCCTATTAGAGTTACCTTTCGGATTCAAGAAATTGCAATTTCCCCCGCAAGGTCTGCTCTCCTGTGACTATAAATAAAACCCAGAGACAGTCCCTAAAAATGTCTGGGAGAGATTTGAGGAAGCACTGTTACTCAAATGGTCAGCTCTACGTGGCCTGTTCCAGAGTAGGCTCTCCTAGAAACGTGGCAATTCTCGCACCTGAGGGCAGAACCTCTAACGAGATGTACAAATACGTCATTCGGTGAAATAAATCGCAGCTACTTTGCGTCACAGACGCGGCCGAAGCCACGGACAGAAAGCTAGTTCCCACGAATTTGTAACTTAAACTGCGCGTATGAAAAAATAATATTGTTGTCATACGATTCACTTTGAAACTTGTGCACATATGCACAAGAGAGAAAAATATGCGTGCCGAAACCCAGGATTGAACCAGAGACCTTTATATCTTCAGTCTAACGCTCTCCCAACTGAGCTATTTCGGCAGGTGTCAAGAACAGTATTGGAACATTTTATTCACTGAGAAGTTCATCGATCATTGTTCATGATCTGACCTACGTTTAAGATACAGTTGTTGCCTAGCAGTAAGTATAACTACATTTGAATTTACCTCTTCGGTTTCGAACACCTTTGATAACTTTACGTTGACCAAATGTTCTAGGAGATTAAATTATTTTACAGCATTAATTTACATTATATAAGATAAGCTATTTGCTTGTTGGACAAACTGGAGTCTGTTAGCTAGTACTGAAGAGGACTAAATTGTAAAGTTAAGCCAAATAGTTAGTTAAGGTTAAAATACTACTTGAGAACCATTAATATTATAGTTTCGGAATTCCGTAGTTTGATGACATGTTTATAGAAGTATATTTATGTATTCGTAAATAAACAGCATTTCTTTAAGGATAAACTTCCACAACTCTATATGAAAGCATTGAACAATCATCAACATTTTTAGAGTCATTTGGAAGTGAAATGTAATAGTAAATATAATTATAAAATCATTAATTTTGAGTGGCGACAAAATGTATTTACTGTCACTAAATATTACATGAAACTAGCAAAAATGTATGGGGAAAATATTGCTAATATTACAATAAACCGTTAATGGGCAAAAATAAATTGGTTAATAATTCTATCAAAATAAGCTACGTAAAGTTAAAATTAATAACACAAATAATATAAAAGTACAGGAAATACGTACCTTGATAAAAATTATACAAATTCAAAATTATTTCGTGTTTACATACAAAATGTGTTGCGTTGTAAGGATTTTCATTTATTAAAGGTTTGTTAATGATAAAAAAAATGTAAATTTTATCCTAAATAACAATTATATATATATATATATATATNATTTTCATTTATTAAAGGTTTGTTAATGATAAAAAAAATGTAAATTTTATCCTAAATAACAATTATATATATATATATATATATAAATAATAACAATATTCTCGAGTTTATATTTATTATAGCACAAAATGTATGGCACAAGGAACTGACAGAGTATTAAATATTTTTATAAAAGGAATTTCGTAGGATAAATAAACTATAAAATTAATTGGATTTATTTGATAAGAAATGTTTTTATCCTTACAGATAATATAATATAGTATAGGTTAAAATAAAATAATTTAGCAATTAAGGTATAATTAAATTCATAGTTATATAAGGAACGCACATCCATTGAAGACACTTAAAATATAATACTTCTGTGAGAAAAATTTCACACTTAAATTTTAAATATTGTACAAAATTATGTGCTACAAGTCTTGTGTTGTTTTATAGATATATGTAATCGAAAATATATATTACGTATGGTCTAAGATCATGGTATTGTACAGTGCAAGGATTGTGTTGGAATGCAATGTTAAAAACCAATAATATTCAGGTAGATTTATTGCGTTACATGACATAATTTTAGATATAGAAAAAGTTTAAAACTACTTTTAAAAAAAAAACCTTTATTATGATGCCAATTACGGCTAAACATTGGCGGTCGATTTAGCATAACCAAGAAAGTTTCTTAAATTTTTACTTACGCCGGAAATTAAGAAACAAATTATAAGTATCAGAGACAAAAATATTTATGCTACATGATATATAGTTAAAAGTTCCTTTTAACTTAGATTCAAATTAACAGTAATGCATAGAGTTGATAACATTTTAATAAAATTCTGGTGCCAAGAATAACGGCAACTTGACTGAACTGTGGCCCGCTTAGAAACTAACTGTAGGCAAAAATGATTCTACTATGAGGTTAGATCGAGACAATCAAAATATATCTTTCTGCGAGTTGTGCCCACATACATTGAAAGGATACATGCATATTTAGACAACTGCGGGGTCAGAACAAAAATTATCTACTGGAATATTTAAGCTTTAACAGATACAGGCAGTTTCAAGATGATTGTGCGCTTATTTCCAATGCACGGCCATTATTACCTGCCATGTGACAGGGACTTTAGTATCCTCAAACGAAAGTATCTGTCAGTAAATATACAATGTTCACAATTTAATAAACTCATGGTTTATCTTCGATCACAGATTATAAACGTTTAAACAGTACATTCATATGTATTTAACTTTTCTGAAGTCCTGCTAGTATTCTACTTTTAGGATATTCATCTAACTCATGCAAACAAGGCTCCACTAAGTCTAGAAAATGGCCTCTTCTGAAGGAGTATTAAGACGCACAATGTCTCGAAATCATAAGTTTCCGTTTCTTCTACAATTATTTCATCAGTTCCTTTACACATCAAACCTTAAAGGTCGAGGCGTANCGCAAACAAGGCTCCACTAAGTCTAGAAAATGGCCTCTTCTGAAGGATTAAGACGCACAATGTCTTGAAATCATAAGTTTCCGTTTCTTCTACAATTATTTCATCAGTTCCTTTACACATCAAACCTTAAAGGTCGAGGCGTAGTTAAACCTCTTATTAATAGAATCACAGCTAACACTTTTAAACATTCCCATTCAGGTTGCCAGTGTAATCAAATCCTTCATTCGGCACCTGCTTTTCCTCTGGGCAAAGTTCACATAAGTGAATATAAAATCAAATATATAGCAAAACTCATGACGTATTTTCCAGCAGACGATCAAGTCTTCTGCGAAGAAATCTTGTTATGGTGCATTGTGTAGTATCGAGATTGTGAGTGAAAAAGAAGAGTGCCAGGTAAAAGAATTTAACGCTTAACCTATTTATTACAAGTTTCGTTTTGAAATAAAATAATATTTATAAAGAATATATCTGACGTATGCATATATATTTAATAACGTGTTGTTGTTAAGTATAAAGTAATTATTACATTTTTAAAACAACAATTACGTTTATTTTCAGAAGGGCTAAGTCCTAACTTTTGGCCACTGATAACAGACTATAATCGGTCAAGTGCACATTAACCGTTGGAAGATTTAAGTTTAAACTGAATCAGAACTATCCCTTTTACAATGCACGCAATCCAATACATTTTATAGTATTGTATTCGGAAAAAGAAATCTTGCAATTTAAAATTAACGCAATGAGGTGGCGTGAAATGTAGACGCCAACGATCGGGCGCAAAGGCAGCCATGTGCGTAACGAGCGCCACTTTAAGAAACTTTACTTTAACTTCTATGAATTCAACCTTAACACGTATTTACAAAAATATTTTAAAATATGGGAAAAAACGTCAAATAAATATAGAGAATCACGGTTCGTGTAAACACGGAATGTGGAGAGGGGGATATAAACAGCACCGTGAAGCTAGGCAACCAGCTCTACCCGCCTGTTGTGAGGATAGTGCAGGCGGCAGGACACCGCAAGTAGTCGACATAAGGTATTTCGGGACAGACGGAAGAACCACATGTATTCGACGTCCGAGCAAACAGCATGGCAGCCGATCTTTCCTCTATAGCTATCTGAGTTCGATAATGCTTGTTTGTTTCCTTCGTAGCGTGTCGACAGCAAGGGTCGTTCGAGACGGGACCATTTGATTGGGTGTTCACGAACGGGGAAGGAATAGGCCACGCACGACCTCTAGTAAGAAACTACACCAGGATTCACCAGGAATTACTTCAGGAAAATGTGTTAAACCTAAATCAGGATGACTGGGCCGGGAATTTAATCCGTGGCCTCCCGAATGCGAGTCTACTGTGTAACGACTGCGTCCCATCGCTCGATATCTGGGCTTTTTTAACACCCCCTCGGAGAATGACTGTTCATGGGAGATTTATTAACTAAAATAACTTAATTACAAGTTTAAAAAAACCTAAATCCACATAGTATAGCATACCGGGATTCGAGCCCGACATTTTTCGTACCTGGTAAATGTTGCCGACAGGGTTCTCTCGTGGCACTACGATTTCCCTTACAACTGTATTCTATCACTTCTTCATCAGCCTTAATTTTTCTCAGCCTTAATTTTTCTCGTCAACCAATCTTCATGCCGGCCGGGTTGCTCTGGTAAGGTAAGCGGCATCGCTTGGCGCAAGTCTTATTCTTAACATTTACTCAAAGACCGGAAAAAACTAACTGATGTAACTTTAAGGAGTAAAACTTTACGAATAAAGAAAAATTTTAATATAGGAGAGGTTCAATCAGGATAAAATTTTAAGTAGCATAAGTTTTGGTTTAGTAGCTCTCTGGCTCCAGTAACCTGTCCATAATTTGTAATACATTTAAGGACAGAAATATTATTTACTCTATTTAATTTGTAGCTGAATGAAATCGTTTTCTTTTAGACATTACAGATTTGTCACGATTAATCTATTGCATAAGATATTCTTACTTGATTTTATGCGTACTTCAAAACTATTCTTACTTTTGAACTTCTGAAGCTGAAAGCAAGCGTAGATATCAAAATATACATATGAATTATGTACTGAAGTATTAACACAAATAAATTTTCTCTCGCATTTATTATTATTTTTGATAACTTGTATTTACAATTTATTTTTCAATTATTAAGTAAATTTATACAATGAAAGAGTTGCTGTGAAATACGCACTGGTGCGCGTTACATTTAAATCGAAACAAGTTAAGAATAACACTCAGCAACGCCCATCAAAACAAATATTTTATTTAATACGTTACAGATTCGTTAAAATATTGTTTTATAATTCAAACGAGTGTAGAGTATTCCGTAAATATCTCAGAAAAAAAAAAGAATAATTATCCAACATTTTGGTTTAAGCATTTCGTCAGTGGTATTTGTTAGTTAATTGAGTATTATATAACGAAAACTCTTAGCTAAAGGCTTTTTTTTCATAGCATTTTCAACTTGTATTCACACTTTTAAATGACTATATATATATATATAATTTTTGTCTGAAATATTAAGACTCTATATAATTTGTTTTGTGAGAACCCATTTATTGATCAAAATACCCAAAAACACACGGACATAACAACTTTAAAATGTCAAAATATAAGCCCTTTACGTTCCTATTTCAAACTAGATATATAATCTTATGATGAGTGGAAAATAATTCATGTAGCCACACAGATAAATTTTCGTCTATTTCAAAAAGCAATGCAACAAAATTCTAGGAGCTGGAGATCTAGTTTAACAGACAAGAAATATACACTAAAACTGTTGTACTTAGTTAAACAGAGGAGAGCAAAGGATAAGCATTGTTTCTCAAACAAGTTGTTTGATGTAGGTTTATAGATCAAATTATAACACGAAACTGGTTATATAGTTTGCGCAATTTATTGTTTTCTACGTTAATACACAGTGATATATTATAATTAGTATACAATTCACACAACTTACAATGTAAATATTAGTTACTTTTGAGATTAGAAACAATAAATAATTGTTAATGAGTTGTTCTCCGCCTACACCCGCACATGGCGATTAAGACGGTTCACGATAAACTGAGCACTATTGGAATGAACCTGTAAAATTAAAAACCACTGTCCTTAACGGCACGTGCTTTAACGGGCACGCATAATCACATGCTTCCTGTCAAGTTGGCAGCGAAACACGGAAGGTAGTCCCATACCTTAGCGCTGCATTCAAAGTGTAACGTTAACAATAATGGTAACTGGGTATATTTGAAATATTTTCTGTCTATTTTACGCACAGTAGAGTAAGAATGGCCGTATTGTTGAAATATTGGAGTTCTTAATAATTTCGCAGGTTTTGTAGTTACACGTTATTGGCGCATGAATAAAGTGAGATGGTCAGTGGCAATGCTAGTTTTATAAATGATGCAGTCTAAGCTCAAATCAGTGATGTCAATCAGTGAAACAGCATTCACTGAAAGCCGGTTGATAAGCTACTGCCGACTGGCAAATGAAGGAAATTAACTTGGGAGCATGTGAGTTACAGCAGTGGAATTCTCGAAATTCAGTGGGAATCACAAATAAATGGGTGTAATTGAGCCATCATGTTAATTAGTTGTAAGACAGTAATCATCAGTCGGTTAGTGTTGACTAGTTCCACTGTGTGGAACTATGTAAGACGGGCAGAGACGTAGGTTTGAGTTAAGGATATGCAAAACGCTCAGTCCACCGTGAGCCCGCCCTGACGCGTGCTCGCACACCAGACTACAGTACACAGCTCAGCTGCGGGCCTTAATGACGCGCGGCTCCAGCCGGATGCGGAAGCCGTCGGACCGCTTGAGGATGATGTCCGCTTGCAGCTTGAACAGCTCCTGCGGCACCTCGGACACGATCTTGTAGTTGCGCAGAACCGTCGAGATCATCACCTTCAGCTTCAGCATGGCGTACTTGCGTCCTGCGACACACGCACAAACACGCACGCTAACGCCACGTCGACGTGTCTTTCACACTGCTGGACCCTTCTGCAGGGAAGTCTACCCTTAAGGGTACTCGTTACAGGAAAATTAATTATTACGTATTTGTGAAAAACACTTCTATATTTGTAGACATTAATAACAGGCATTATTTACGAGCGTAAATAATTTTCATACCGCATTTTTTTAACGTAATAGCATGACAATACAACTTTACTTTTTAGAACGTAATAATAATAATCAATTAACATCACTTACTGATATTAAATAATTCGCGTTGAAATAAAATGCCATGACGATCTTTACGAAATCCTTTAAATTTTTCTATGAAATGTTTTCTCTGATTTTAGAAGCGGCTTAATATACGGTATGTAGCACTCTACAATAATTGTGAAATAATATTTGCTAAGCATGCCTTACAGTTAATTAAGACATGATCGTTCATGCACCTTGGTTGAATATCCTGTAAATATTTACGTTTATTTTATTTGTACGTCCCAAAAACACTAAAACCGTTATTCTGTTATGACATGATACAAAAACTAAGAGATAAAATTTTTTCATATCAGAAAGGAGTGCTTGGAAGTAATATGTACAAGTTGTACGGTATTTTGTACAAATATGTAATTATGAATTCTAAGGTTACCGGTTCTAAGGTTCGTCTTCCCGGGGATATTTTTCGAGTCTGAGGCCGAGAGGTGAGGGAACAATAAGGGCCAAACAGCCACGCGCATAAAGTGCGCCATAGCTGCTACGCGCAAGGCAAGAAGTGTTTTCTCGTAGTGCTGCGTATACTTGATGAGACTTTGGGAGATGACCATATCACTTTATTGGCGGAAAGTTTGTAGCAAGTTTGTAGCAGGGTCCTAGAGTATTTTTATATGTACCTGACGCGTATATTTTTAACATAAGACACTTTGAAAAGGCATTTTTTTAAGCTATGTTGGAGTGTTCTGGAATGGTATTTCTAGTGTGCATTACGTCTTGAAGAGGCCTTATCTATAGTGCGTTTTCTTTTTCGTTTATCGGGACAATTGACTCACGTTTAATATTTTAGTGGAAAAAAAGTGTATTTTAAAAGCTTTGCAATTCAGTCCAAACGCCAGGTCGACGGGTCCCTTAAGAAGGATCAACCCCCAGTCTTATTTGTTTGAATTATTTTTTGTCACAATCTGCCGTGTACATATTGATGTTTTACGCATAGTTTTTTTTAATATTTAATGGTTTATTAAATAGTGAAATAATTTTTAATAAAATTCAGTACATCTATTTTGTAAGGTTATTAATTAGTTGTTCCTGAAAAGGTGATGGAAACTTACGTACTCTGTCTCAACAGGTTCTAACTTGTTCTATCAAATTGTAACTGACCTATTTTGCCTATCCTTGCCTAGTATTGCCTAATATAGCCTTAATGTTATTTACTTGTGATTCCATGATTCCAGACACTTACAATCATTACAGATTGGAAAAAATATTTCGGCACCCATTACCGATTAAAGTTGCTTGCGTGTACAAGGGAGCTGAGTTTGTGTCTTCTCTGTAGTTTTAATTGATTGACTATAGGTTTTATTGACTTCTGTGTAACTGGCCGTAAAAAACTATCATTGATTTCTTATAGGAATGTACTACTTTAAAATCAGGTAAGTTAGTGAAACTATTACTTTCACAAAGTTTTAGGAGCTATTATTTAAGTTTTGGTGAAGAAAAAAATTGTTAAACCTTTGAAAATGAGACTTGGGAAGAAAAACGGATGGATACAAAGTGGCAGGGATTGATGATCCCTTAAATGCATCTGCACAACTGCAATTACTTTGATAGCAATGATGCATGCGGAGGCGATGTTAATACCCACCGAGTGAAGAGCTTTTGGCCACACTAATTCTGAATCAAAGAGAACATTCTCTTTTTAAATCAGCGAAGAACGTCTGGCCGACACAACGGTTGACTTTCAAACAAATTCAGTNAAATGCATCTGCACAACTGCAATTACTTTGATAGCAATGATGCATGCGGAGGCGATGTTAATACCCACCGAGTGAAGAGCTTTTGGCCACACTAATTCTGATTCAAAGAGAACATTCTCTTTTTAAATCAGCGAAGAACGTCTGGCCGACACAACGGTTGACTTTCAAACAAATTCAGTGCAAATACGGCCGCGTTTCTTCACCTACTGAATAAAAAAACATTTTCGGCCCGGAAATATTAACTAACTCTGGTACTACTGATCCCTCCGCGATAGTATTTGATTACTATGTTTTTAATAGTACGTAATACGTTTTAAAATACTAATACACGTTAAACCCTAAATAACAGCCTACGTCAAGAATACAAAACTGGATTAGGAGAAATATCAATAACAGAATTAGAAGTAGCAACAAGTGCATTAATTGCAAAAGCCTTCCAACATATAATGTCTCTTGAATCAATCTGACTCAAGTAATTAGCACCAGACACTGTACTGTTGTGAGGATGTCTGTAGAAACAAACTTCGAGAATACCAGATCCGTTGTGTGCAGTCATTCCCTGAAGAGCAAATCTGTACATAAAGCTGAGAAGAACGAAGCTCTTTGTAACTTGTAACTTGCTTTACAAAAACAGAATCGTCCTTCGCCACATCACAATCGAAAGAACCAATATTCCGAACACCAGGTCTTGAAACATGTCTTCTCTTATAATAAGGCGCTCGCCCCATGGCTCTGTGAATATTAATTGGGATTCACAGCAACTTGAAAACGCGCTGCTCCAGAACAAGGCTGGCGTACTACTGAGCATTTCGCGGCAGCGCTCCGTAAGACTAGGCGCTGGCCGCACTTGGAGACCCATAAGAGCAAGGTTAAATTATCAAATGAAGGACTTCCGGGAAAACTGATAAGAACTTCTGGGAGTTCTCCCGGAAGTTTTCAAGTTGCTGTGAATCCCAATTAATATTCACAGAGCCATGGGGCGAGCGCGTTATTATAAGAGAAGACATATTTCAAGACCTGTTGTTCGGAATATTGGTTCTTTCGATTGTGATGTGGCAAAGATATCTTGGATAGACTATATATGAGCCGGAAGTCTTGTAACATGTCGCAGGCACTTCTACCGCAGGAGGGGACACTCACCGACGCAGCTCCTCGGTCCAGCGCTGAAGGGGATGAAGGAGTAATAGTGGCGGTTGTTGGTGTTCTCCGGCAGGAAGTTGTCGGGGTTGAACACCTCTGGGTTGGGGTAGAAGTCCGCCCGCCTGTGGATCCTGTACGTGGCGATCACGCACGTGGAGCCGATCGGCAGCGTGTAGCCGGAGGCTGCAACACACGTGCAACACAGGACTTGCTTTTGGCATGTCCTGTCTAGAACCTGACGTCTGCCAGGGAACATGTCGTTCTCCGTGCTTGGCGTTTTCGGGTATAGGCTGTTCGCGGTTACTTTCAACGTATTACTCCGCGTCACGCCAACGAAGCTTAGAGCGAGAGAATAACACCATTGGGACAACGCACCGCATTCGTGCGCTCTCAGTTTCATAATATCTGCTTGAGAACTATTTCTTACTAGGCATTACCAATNGACAACGCACCGCATTCGTGCGCTCTCAGTTTCATAATATCTGCTTGAGAACTATTTCTTACTAGGCATTACCAATACACATATTTACTCACTTATTCATCTGTATATAAAAAAATGTTGTGTCTGTTTGTTCGGACGCGTATAACTCCCGAAAAAATTAACCAATTTTCATTCTGTTTTTTTATAAACCTTCTTTTCGTTCCCACGAGTGCTTGTATACCTTTATTTTTTATCTTTATTACCTGCAAAGGTACTAAAATCTGCAAAAAAAACACCTAATTTTTACCATGCTTTTGCGTCAGGAAGCACCTGTGTTGACAGCTGTATGTTTAAACATTTAAGTTTGTTGTTATCAATGTTTTTTTCGATTGTTTAAAGATTTTAAAAATACATATACTTCTTTCAAATAATTTCACAGAAATGAATAGAACCAANTTTTTCGATTGTTTAAAGATTTTAAAAATACATATACTTCTTTCAAATAATTTCACAGAAATGAATAGAACCAAAATCGTTTATGCCACAGCACCGCGTGGCGGTGTAAGCTATAATTAAATATGAATAAAAATAATTTAAATATAGAATACATTTAAAAGTTAAGAAAAATAATATACTTTTATATTTACAGAAGTATAGACAGCTTGTGACACATGACAAACGTGCGAAACATTCAAACACGTCGTACATGGGATGATTTTCCTAATGTCGGTTCAAAAAGTGTGAAGATACAGCGAATATACAATATAACTGTAGCAGCAGTATAATAGGCAGGTAATTTAGCTCTTTGGAAGCTCTGCATCAGATCTACTTTCATTCTCATAGTGTATCTTCCCACCAAATGATAAATTTTCATTTTCTTTTACATGGGCCAAATTACTTTATTCATATGGCATTGAAGTGAAAACGTGAGATTTTGAAGGTTCGAAATGTTACTCACGTGACAATTACTACCTTAATATGTATAAATTAATAAAATATCTACTGAATTTGCAATTTACATTTCACTGGCAAAACAACGTAAAAATTCGTAAATATTATAATTTATTCGTTACATGCGAGAGAGTACAGTGACATGTATACATTTAACGGAGAGTGATTTTTTTTAAATGGCGATTTCAAAAGTAATTACTGTACCTTGAACAGCCTATATTGTTAATGTCCATGTGAGTAGTAATAATTTTGCGATTTAATTAAGGCATAAATCCTTGTTTCAGAGCTAACAATCGTGCAAATATAACTACTTAAATGCAAAACTTTTTACCCCAACATAAATTTTTACTGGAATTATTTGTGTTGTAACATTAAAAATATTCAACCGTAACTTTAACAAAACACCACGTTTCGTAATTTAATGTATATTCAAATCATGTGTTAAGTTGCTTTGTGCGTGCCGTGATCCCTATTGTCATGATTTTACTGCTGGTCCCTAACCGTTCTTGTTCTGTCAGATAATTATAAAGCTGCTAGGAGCAAAGAAAGAAACTAATAAAATTCTAAATTAGGCTCCGGGTACACTGGATGAAAATTTTATCTTTAAGTTAAATTCGTTTGGAAGACAGCCCAAGATTCTCACAATATATATTAAAGCTCTATCAGCAGAACAAGATGCACACATGCTAATAATTTCTTGAAATCTGGAATACATCTAATGAAGGTTGTTTAAACTACTGCATCTGGGATTTAATGAGGACACGCGCATTTCAAGAGCCTGAACAAAACGCTAAAAATATCACCACGTGTTATAGAATAGTAATGAATTTGGTTTAATTTTCATTATATTATTTTATATACATATGGCAATGGCAAATGAAATTTTCATATGATTGAACTTCTACGGTTAATGTTCTGGTAAAATGATTACATCATTAACTGTCACAGTCAGAATTTTAACTATTTTGNATTGAACTTCTACGGTTAATGTTCTGGTAAAATGATTACATCATTAACTGTCACAGTCAGAATTTTAACTATTTTGTCTTAATACACTAAAAACTAAATGGCTTATCTAAATGAATTATCGTAATTTAAAATTATACTTTTCTACAAATTTATGGTTATGTTTATAATATTTAAATGGAAACTTTTTTCAGTTTTCTTAGGTGTCGAAATTCATGAAAAATAGAGCATAATATTTGCAAAANAATATTTAAATGGAAACTTTTTTCAGTTTTCTTAGGTGTCGAAATTCATGAAAAATAGAGCATAATATTTGCAAAAAATTACCTAATATGAATTCTATAGTCACCAGTGGTACCATTAGATTTTCCTGTATTGTACTTTTCTGTAATTCGCTGATCATGATTTTGAATGGGAGAGATACAAGTCATTGCGATGTTACCATTTTTTTTAGTTATAAAATTTATCCATCATTTATTATTGAAATGCCTTCTTCGACAAGTCATAGTATATCACACAAGTGATTGAATTACTACAATCTCAATTAAGTACCTTTATTTGCTTAGCATGTGGAATAAATGGGAATTAGTTATTGATTGTATTTGGACAGTGACTACAGAAGAAATAGTAGTAGAGAAGTGAAACGACAACTTTTTTAAAAATGCTATTAAACCAAGTTTTATGCCCTAACGAAGTCACATTATAAAAAGTTAATCTCAAACATAAGAAATGGAAAAATTATATAAATCCAATATGGCGTCCAACACTTTCCCTTAACATGCGATTTTGTGTTTCCTTATGATCAACGTCAAAATAGTAATTTTAACTGCTGTTTATGCAGCATATTTGCAACAGGGGAAATATTATACATATTGCTTTAAGTTTCAACAAACTGATGAGCGTCCTACATTAATGAAATATATGGTTTGAAAAGGATTTTACCAGTGGCTAATGGTGAACTGTTGCAAGTTACGCCGAAAACTGCACATTCTCGATACGAGCTGCAGGCTCGAGGAAAAATTATCACAATACGAAAATTCATTAGCGAGCTTCGGAGAATAGCCCATTAGAGCGCCCGCAATATTTAGGCACTTGGCGAGTGGCGGCTCTTGAGGAGAGAGTCTTATTCCAAGAATTTGACCAACGGCACAAACAATTGGTATATAGCAATTAACGGTTACGTCACACTTTCCTGAAGACATGCTAAAGTTCTACTTCCCGGATATCCCTCCGCCTCAGGTAAATAAATCTTAACCAAGTATAAAAAACTACACCAAAGGGACAGCGCACTGCATTCGTGCGCACTCAGTAAAATGTAATTTTGCGTAAGAACTATTTCTTACTATGCAATGCCAACATGCCTATTTTTTCCGTATTTCTATTCATTTCAATTATAAATTAAATTTTACAATTATAGTGAAAATACAAGTAAAAATTTAATTTAACCAAAAATAAGGTACTTTTACTTTTATGTAAGTATAAAATTATACAGCAGGACGCATTTATATAACAACCAAACACATAGCACATGGGGTGATTCAAAAAGTTTGAAGGAACCCCGAATAGACTACACGTGTAAATTAAAACGTCCTTCCCAAATTCAACAGTCATTCAAACTGGAAATATCACTATTATTTCGTGGAGGTAATGAGACGCTAACCTGGTGGGCGCTTTACACACACGGTGTGGTATCAGCTGCACAGCTGGGGTTTTTTTTTTTTTTTTTGCGGATGATGTGCAGCGTGGGAAACAATGAAGATCAGATAAGATCGAACGCCAAGACGTATCGCTATCCAATGCGCAGGTAGCCACTCGGCTCGCAACTCTTGAACACCTTCAACAACAGCACCTGGACTCCTTGGGGAGTAAACCCCGCGTGAAGGGCTTGCCAGCAAGGGATGTACGGATATACCCAATCAGCGCAAGCACCTCCAGCTTTAACACCCCATGTAGTCCTCGAGAAGGCAGCTGCAGTCGTGCACCTCCAGTGCCCGCCCGCTTCGTCGCCGAGACCCTCGCTTCCAGATTCCGCCGTTGTCCAGCCGAGCTGCCGTCCTCGCCTCTGGAGGAGGTCTGAAGAGATCCTCCCTCTTGGAGAAGGACCGAGCGGTGAGCAGACACCTGCTCCGGCAGCGTCCTGGTAAGACGTTAGGGGCCCGGGTAATGCTCCGGCCAGACCACACGCTTGGTAATCTGAGTACGAGGATCTCAGGCCTTGTGGTAGGGTGCTCCCGGTGGAGATTGTGTATCAAGTCGGGGCTACGGGCTTGGTTACCTCAGGTGAATAGCTGGGACACCTGCGTTGAGAGGGCGTGATCCCTCTTCCCCGCCGAGTGGGCGGCCGAAGCGCGGTATGGCCGGAAGTCTAAGAGCGCTACGTAAAAATAACAAAAGTATGGCCCAGAGGGTGTGTGTTTGCTTGTAACTGTCCTCGCCTCTACTGTCTGTCCAGGACGGGGCTGGAGCTGTGTCACCACTCACTGCGTTGTTGCATGACGGGCGAGAAACCCCCAAGGTCTCCTCCAGCATGCGTTACTTCAGCCGCTGTCAGCACGAGTCCATCAATGGATCGGTGACCTTAGGGAATCTCTGGGGGTACCTACAGATCAAGACGTTTATGAAAGCTCGGAACTAGTCGAACTTTACGTCGCTATGTTGGGGTTTTTCCAACTAGGAGTAAGTTGATTCCCCTACTGACCGTATCTTTGTTTGTTGAGAAATGCCAATCTTAGTCCTAGTCTCATATAGGATCTCTACCATGAGTATCGAATGACTGCTAGTTATGGCACTGTTGATTAGTAAAATCACTTATAATAGCTGCTTTAAACAGGTTGTAGAGTGGCGTAACGACTCGATGATCAGTGGCCATGTTCACAAGAAAAAAAAAGCGTACCTATGGAGATCATTAAGTATTGGAGAGATTTCAACAAGCATTCGGATTTTGCACGGAGCTCGCATATTTTATACCGGTGTAGGAAAGTTTCCTTTCTGAGATTCGGACGAGAAGGTTTATGATAGTTTTCGAAGAAAAGAAACATTAATTTCAATAAGATTGATTGGACCTTACCATGCAAGCCTGCGTGGTTGCTTGTGATGGTTCAATGTAATATTTGGCTAGTTGCTGGTCGTTTTCGTAAATGGTCATGTGCAATTTTCGATGAACGGTTTCCTACAAAATTTAAATCTAAGCCAATTAAGAGGAAGGGCGATAGCGTCACTTTGTTAACTTTGTTTTGCGAAAAAGCGTAAGACTATTAAATACGAGTAAATAATAAATAAAAAACCACGACAATTTTTACTAATTCTAAAACAGCATTTTGTGAAAATTGTGGTAAATAGTCGTGTTTATTTAAAACAAAACTTCCCGTTATAACAACAAAACAATTAGGTTCTGAGCATAAACTTATAATTCTGACGCCGTGAGTGAAGATTGTTCCTGAACCACAGACACAGAAGTAAAATCCCAAAAAATGCACTCGCCTTTGCTTGTGCGGCAACAAGCATCGTTTGACATGTTATTCCAAAGAACCCTCCATAACTGTGGCATACGGGCTAGGATAGCAGGTCTCATGGAAGCTCCTGCATGAGCTTGCACGGAAGATTTTATTGTGGCATACAGGCTTAAGAGAGTATGTGATGATCTTCTAGTCCGTCTACCTGTAAAATGCAGTCTTGGGAACGGTTATAAGTCTGAATTGGTACCGAAAACTTGCTAACAATAACTCAGCTACGGTGCAATTCAAGCCGGCAGTAACTGCAACAGTTCGTCGTTCGCCACTGTACCCAAATCGCTCAAAATTCCACTGTTACTTAAGTCTGCGTCGCAGGACAACGCCTGACGACCGCTCCGGGATACGCACGCAGTTTGACCTCCTGGTTGACTTTCCTGGCGATGATGGGCACCGGCGGGAACATCCTGAGGGTCTCCAGGATCACTCGCTCCAGGTACTTCATCTGNCAAATCGCTCAAAATTCCACTGTTACTTAAGTCTGCGTCGCAGGACAACGCCTGACGACCGCTCCGGGATACGCACGCAGTTTGACCTCCTGGTTGACTTTCCTGGCGATGATGGGCACCGGCGGGAACATCCTGAGGGTCTCCAGGATCACTCGCTCCAGGTACTTCATCTGGAGGGTGTCGTTGAACGTGGCCGGTCGGTCCGAGTCGCCGAAGATCTCGTACAGCTCCTGCACCACCTTCGCCTGCGCACAGCACATGTCGAATCACGCACGTGCACAACATCAACTGACTACTCTTAAAACCACTGCTTAGGATCTACTTTCCTGACCACTCCGCATTCTGCCAACATTCCCGTCGACCCCATGCCTTTATTCATACACCGATCATAGCGCGCCTGTGAAATTTGCTTACAAGTGTCAATTTTACTTGTATGCCAATGTTATACTCGTATGTACAAAATTAAATAAAAAGTACAAATGAATTTAATGTAAACAAGTTTAAGGATAAAAAATTTAATATATGGAAATTTGTTTTGCATAGTTGTCGACTTTACTTGGAGCATGTCAATAAATTTGTCCGTTACAATACAAACAGCGGGGAGCAAGTATTTCTCCCAAATATTGATTCAGAAGTAATCATTTATTCAAGTGACGATGTGGAATTGATATATGTATATATATATATATATACACATGTTGATTCACGAGGAATTACCACCACTCACAGGGCTTATTCCTTATATCATTTGGAGTAAAATAGGTCATATAAATGTTAGTCCTATGCCCAATATTTACAGAGTAATTCGACAAATTGGAAATGCCTATATAATTGAGTTTGGGAATGAATGAATTATATTGTTTACCAAAGGACTGCACAAACATGTGAGGATCTACTTGCGTGTGTCATGCATGCCACTACAGAAATCAAAGACAGTCTTTTGCAGCTACGTAGAGCAACACGTGTGGTTCAAGCGTGCGGCCAAGTGTATGGAAGTAGACGGAAACATTTTTGAACATATTTTGTAAGCTTGTTAGACGCAAGTGTGATGCTCAGCTGTAAACAATACGGTCCGATAAAACACCACTGTATTAACTTCTGAAAGGGTTATTATTTTATTCGTAATTTTTCAAATGTTTCAAATTACTTTGTAAATATTGGGAATAGGACCCACATGTGTATGGCATATTTTGCTCCAAANATTTTTCAAATGTTTCAAATTACTTTGTAAATATTGGGAATAGGACCCACATGTGTATGGCATATTTTGCTCCAAATGATGTAAGGAATAGGTGATAACTCCCGTGAGTCATCCTATTTAAATGTAGCGCCGATATACATATACATAACTACTAAGCATCAATTTAATCTGTATAAAACAAAAAGAGCCACAGTGGCTACCAATTTAATCATTAAACTTTAAATAAAATGTTCCAATGCAGAACAAATTTAATTTTTTAGCTGTCAAAAATAACGTAAGTTCTCTTCGCACTGTTTGCGTTACAGAAAATGAAGAACATTAAACGGAGGGCTTTACTCTCCAGAGGTTCCACCCGACAGATAAACACACTCTCACGCGGCCCTTCGGTTAGATTTTACTTATTCACCCCTAAGACTTGACGTATTATGTAATTAAAAATAACAAACATTGTTACCTGTACTTCTGGGTGGGCTCCGATCGTACACATGATGAAACTGGATCCAGCTGCGACAGTATCGTGTCCCTGTGAGATGAATACAGCCGAGTTTAACTCCATACTACGGATTAATTTAATATACTCTCAATAACTCATAAACAAAATAATTGGGCCTCTTATGATAAGCAAATTCCTTCAGAAAAAATAATGTAACTTTTAAACAATTGACATCATGCATGAATAGTCAGTAATTATAATTTCACTTGTGAGAGATACATGATAATTTAGACTGCAACAACGTCCTAGTTTTCTGATCATTGCACTAATTAGTAGTAGTTGCTCTGCAGTCACTGTTAGAATACAGTAGTGCCAAAAGTAAAGATAGAACACATCCAATTAATTTACTTCAGCTGTGCCAGCTATTTGGAGACAGGGTACAGCTGTACACAAATCTCTAATGTTTACCTCGAACATGATTGTGTCCACTTGGTTTTTGATTTCTTTCTCAGAAATTGGACCTCCATTCTGGTTCGTGTCGATTAGAAGTTCAAGGAAAGGCAGACGCTTCTTTTCCCCTGAATGTTGGAAAACAGCGTTATAATAGCGCTCACTAACGCATTCCAACAATTATATTTACTATGCCATGCAAAGTATCCACACAGATAATAGTCAATTCATTATACACAGCGTTTAGGGCTTTCAATTATTTTTCAAGCCAATGATTTTGTGATATAAATATTAAGNAGTCAATTCATTATACACAGCGTTTAGGGCTTTCAATTATTTTTCAAGCCAATGATTTTGTGATATAAATATTAAATGTTATAATCTTTGAATATTTGTCGCTCTAAATTTCCTACATAGTTGGAATTTTCATTCTCGCGGCGTTAAGTACTGCCAACAAAACAAATCGGATGTGCGAGTCCTGCAAGTTGTCTAGAACGGCTAGAACGTAATAAAATATTAAACATAAAGAGTATATTTACATATTTTTAGTACCTTTAAGTATTAATTTTTACCACGAAATTTCTTCGTTATCACTATCATGTTGATCGGAATTAGTTCACGTTTGTGTTATTTAGCTCTATTACAAGTTTGCGACAAGGTTACCTGTTTAATGTCATTAATTTCTTGGATGTAGACGACTGTTATTTATCAAAAACTTACTCTTTGCAGTAAGTTAGTAATTTAGAACTCGCGAAACGTTAGTATTCATTCAAATACTCGGCCACGGTGTGATAGCCACCTCTTGATTTTAAAAGAATATTGGTACATTGTAAATGTTGTTTTAAATGTTCTTTAACACGACAATTTTTTGCTTAACATGAAATAGGCTGATTTGTAAAATATTTCGTACAATAACTCTCATATTTTCCCTAAAGGCTGTAAAAATATGAGAGTGGTTTTTTAATATCATTATTTAACTCGCTCTTTTTTTTTAAGAAGTAGATATATTTTTGTTAATTATGACGGAAAGTGCTAACACATAATATGTTTTTTATAGAAATTAAGACAGCGTGAGCATTCTCTAATCGTATTTTACGCAAAAGTTTCCATTAAAATTATATATACTCAGTTTTTCCTTTTCGGACATTATATCATTACAATGTAGTGACAGAGTATCGCCCGTGTAATGAGCTTTTCCCATCCAGTTCATTTTCAGTCTTAATTCTCGTAAGATTGGAAAACAATTAAGGAGAACCCCGGTTTGAAACTCGTCCTCAGTTAAATGGGATATCTACTACTGGTGAATTTCTTACCGACGTCGTCATCCAGATCGTCCTTCAGTCCACTGGTCTGGTCGAAATACGTCCCCTTTGTGGAAGCCTCTGAGTTATCCGAGTCGTCGATTATTTTCTTGGTGGCTCCTGACAGCTTGTTCTTCAAATATTCTTCCTTTTTGGTTCTGAAAACCTGCGCAAGGGAATTTTGCAGTACTGGCACATGTTTTAGCATCACGTTTCGCATTATAACTAAAAGATTTTGGGCTTGTGTCACCTTATTGCACGCACTGTAACCTCCACGTGTTTTCCCATTTAACTGACCAACATTAATCAAGTGCTGTTACTCTGATAACAAGTACTGAGATTTTTTTTTCTTAATGTTCAGTGCCTCTAGGGACAATCCTATCATTCCTCAAGTACCATGAGTATTATATTTTTTAAACGAAGTTCAAACTTTAGAAAAACCATTATAACATTAACAACCCCAAAAAAGTTAAATATCTAGCCCGCTTTGCAAAATCTTGTTCTAATAGTAGTCAGGCATAGAATACACAGAAAAAAAATAATATGGAAAAGTTGTAAAAAAAAAACACATTTGTGACACTCCTGGTGGCTAATACAGCTTCCATTAGATGTGTTAGTGTGACAGTTACGTGTGGTGACAAATAACGTAGGCTTACCTCTTGCGCAAAGACTTCACAAATACGGAGAACCTGTTTTTGTAAAATTTACGACAGTAAACTAAAATTTGACTACAGATTTAGCTCAGTAAATCCATTTGACAAAGGGAGTCGATCTTAGTGCGCGTGGTTTGTGACAACAGTAATGTGGACATACACGCATATTTATGATGTTTTATGAACAATACTGACAAACTCCAACTTCTTGCGAAAACAAAATGAGAAAAATCGTGAACCAATTTCCACTTGGGAATTTAAAATCATTATATGAATATAAAACTATAGTAAAAAGATATGATATATGTAAATAAATTTACAATTTATCGCCTATAAACTCAGCCATTTTACTAATGAAAAAATGGCTTTTCTCAACCAATCATAAATCGATATTTAAAAATATTTCAGTAAATACTATCATAAACTACTTGCAATTAAGTAGCAAATCTGTGAACGGTGATTTTCATAACGAAGATCGTACACCTCTGAAAACGAGGGTTGTTGAGATCACACCCCTCGATTAGGAGAATAAGGGTTGCCACCGTATGTTGGCACGAAACTTTGCAAAACTAAGCAGGAAACGATTTGTAAGGACAAACTATGAATCAGCACTTCTAAATTAACAGAACACTCTCGGGCGAACCGTTTCCGAGAAATCCAAGCGGACGTTTTAAAACCGGCTGTGAGTGACCTGACAGCCAGGCAACACGCAACACACGGCAAGGTGCTACACCACGGCTATCACTGCACGGTACGTGGTGACGACTTGATATAGGCTATTCACTGTAAAGTGAACACTTTCGAAAGTCCTCTCATTCGGAATAATAGTCAATAAATATATTTTATTTTAGCAGTAGACGTTAACTTCCGAGTGCAGTGGAATACACATAGTGTGTTTATCACAAACATGGCAATATTTATTTAACAATTTTGTTAAAGGATAAAAAAAGTCTAACTAGGGCCTCAAAAGTGCTCACTTAACCGTGAACATCTTATAGCAGTCGTCGTAAATAAGGCGTACAATCAGTCGTGTTCTAGGCGTGTGGCTGAATTGATTGATTGTGCACTGACGTTTGTAAGTGTAGGAGTATTTACTGTTTCAATACGTTCGTTTCAACCTTATGTTAATTTAGCTACGAGAGTACATTACCACATATTTAATAATGTGCCACCTCGGTACTGCAAAGCATATCAACGTTTTAATGACGCAGTATTCTTAATTTTCGGGCGTGAAGAGCTTCACCCACACCGGCAAGCACCCGCGACCGCTAAAAATCTTTTTTCACTTCATTTCTTATCGGCTTGAACTATTCAATTATATTAAATTATTTCCGCCCGTGTGGGAGGTCACTAGGGTGCCGGGAGGGAACGAACGTCCCTCCTGCCTTCGTAACCTCTTCTTGCGGTGCAAGTTTTCAAGAAATGAGATAATTCGTAAACTACTGTGGCGCTGTTCTGCACGTGTCTACTTATCTGTTAACGGTTCGTACTCTGCATACCTGAAGATCGTACGTGAACTGTGTCACTTAAATGATAAATAAAAATATAGAACAAATACGCCGGAACTTGACTTTATTTCATATTTAATTGGCGTCCATTTTACAGAGTCTCGTTTTACTCCATCTTGAGCTAGTCGAGTGGTGAGTTATAGACGGGTGATAACTTAAAGCCGGCTATAACTGTGCGCGTGACAGGTTACAACGTGCCGTAAACATCNCTATAACTGTGTGCGTGACAGGTTACAACGTGCCGTAAACATTCGTCAATACAACTCACCCGGACTCGCTCCAAGCACACGACTCTTCGCGCGTTACAAGTACAGCGAGCGCTACTTGTTTTCCACTCGCGTATCTGTGTTGTCTACCAGCCAGGCTACTCGCCATGTTCTGAAGTTGCTCACTCAGTCAAATGCACCGGCGTGGTCGAACGGAATTAAAAATCTTGATTGGACTTCAATCACCTAGAGTGACTACGAGAAATGGAACAGAAAACGAAGAACACAAAGTATGGATGAGGAACAATTCATTGTATTTTTGTTTCTCATTCACATGTCGTGTTCTTTTCTTGTTCCTTTTTTCGTAGTCACTCCAGGTTACTGTTTCTTAGCCTGGCGTCCGCGGACCCCTGGAGGTCCGCGAGTATATGTATGGGGGTCGGCAGTCTCATCTCTGGACCATTTAACAATAAAAAATGCATGCCACCGAAAGTCTCGTAATCGCTAGGCTTACTTAGCACGACGAACGTGCGCCAGCGGGCGGTGTGCGAGACTGACTGAAGTGNAGTCAATTCATTATACACAGCGTTTAGGGCTTTCAATTATTTTTCAAGCCAATGATTTTGTGATATAAATATTAAGTGTTATAATCTTTGAATATTTATCGCACTAAATTTCCTACATAGTTGGAATTTTCATTCTCGCGGCGTTAAGTACTGCCAACAAAACAAATCGGATGTGCGAGTCCTGTCAAGTTGTCTAGAACGGCTAGAACGTAATAAAATATTAAACATAAAGAGTATATTTACATATTTTTAGTACCTTTAAGTATTAATTTTACCACGAAATTTCTTCGTTATCACTATCATGTTGATCGGAATTAGTTCACGTTTGTGTTATTTAGCTCTATTACAAGTTTGCGACAAGGTTACCTGTTTAATGTCATTAATTTCATGGATGTAGACGACTGTTATTTATCAAAAACTTACTCTTCGCAGTAAGTTAGTAATTTAGAACTCGCGAAACGTTAGTATTCATTCAAATACTCGGCCACGGTGTGATAGCCACGTCTTGATTTTAAAAGAATCTTGGTACATTGTGAATGTTGTTTTATGTGTTCTTTAACACAACAATTTTTTGCTTAACATGAAATAGGCTGATTTGTAAAATATTTCGTACAATAACTCTCATATTTTCCCTAAAGGCTGTAAAAATATGGGTGTGGTTTTTTAATATCATTATTTAACTCGCTCTTTTTTTTAAGAAGTAGATATATTTTTGTTAATTATGACGGAAAGTGCTAACACAAAATATGTATTTTATAGCAATTCTCTAATTATATTTTACGCAAAATTTTCCATTTAAATTATATATACTCAGTTTTTCCTTTTCGGACATTACATAATTACAATGTAGTGACAGAGTATCGCCCGTGTAATGCGCTTTTCCCATCCAGTTCATTTTCAGTCTTAATTCTCGTAAGATTGGAAAACAATTAAGGAGAACCTCGGTTTGAAACTCGTCCTCAGTTAAATGGGATATCTACTACTGGTGAATTTCTTACCGACGTCATCATCCAGATCGTCCTTCAGTCCACTGGTCTGATCGAAATACGTCCCCTTTGTGGAAGCCTCTGAGTTATCCGAGTCGTCGATTATTTTCTTGGTGGCTCCTGACAGCTTGTTCTTCAAATATTCTTCCTTTTTGGTTCTGAAAACCTGCGCAAGGGAATTTTGCAGTACTGGTACATGTTTTAGCATCACGTTTCGCATTATAACTAAAAGATTTTGGGCTTGTGTCACCTTATTGCACGCACTGTAACCTCCACGTGTTTTCCCATTTAACTGACCAACATTAATCAAGTGCTGTTACTCTGATAACAAGTACTGAGATTTTTTTTTCTTAATGTTCAGTGCCTCTAGGGACAATCCTATCATTCCTCAAGTACCATGAGTATTATATTTTTTAAACGAAGTTCAAACTTTAGAAAAACCATTACAACATTAACAACCCCAAAAAATTTAAATATCTAGCCCGCTTTGCATAATCTTGTTCTAATAGTAGTCAGGCATAGAATACACAGAAAAAAAATAATATGGAAAAGTTGTAAAAAAGAAAAGCACATTTGTGACACTCCTGGTGGCTAATACAGCTTCCATTAGATGTGTTAGTGTGACAGTTACGTGTGGTGACAAATAACGTAGGCTTACCTCTTGCGCAAAGACTTCACAAATACGGAGAACCTGTTTTTGTAAAATTTACGACAGTAAACTAAAATTTGACTACAGATTTAGCTAAGTAAATCCATGTGACAAAGGGAGTCGATCTTAGTGCGCGCGGTTTGTGACAACAGTAATGTGGACATACACGCATATTTATGATGTTTTATGAACAACACTGACAAACTCCAACTCCTTGCGAAAACAAAAAGAGAAAATTCATGTACCAATTTCCACTTGGGAATTTAAAATCATTATATGAATATGAAACTATAGTAAAAAGATATGATATATGTAAATAAATTTACAATTTATCGCCTATAAACTCAGCCATTTTACTAATGAAAAAATGACTTTTCTGAACCAATCATAAATCGATCTTTAAAAATATTTCAGTAAAAACTATCATAAGCTACTTGCAATTAAGTAGCAAATATGTGAACAGTGATTTTCATAACGAAGATCGTATACCTCTGAAAACGCGGTTGTTGAGATCACACCCCTCGATTAGGAGAATAAGGGTTGCCACCGTATGTTGGCACGAAACTTTGCAAAACTAAGCAGGAAACGATTTGTAAGGACAAACTATGAATCAGCACTTCTAAATTAACAGAACACTCTCGGGCGAACCGTTTCCGAGAAATCCAAGCGGACGTTTTAAAACAGGCTGTGAGTGATCTGACAGCCAGGCAACACGCAACACACGGTAAGGAGCTACACCACGGCTATCACTGCACGGTACGCTGGTGACGACTTGATATAGCCTATTCACTGTAAAGTGAGCACTTTTGAAAGTCCTCTAATTTGGAATAATAGTCAATAAATATTTTTTATTTTAGCAGTAGATGTTAACTTTCAAGTGCAGTGGAATACACATACTGTGTTTATCACAAACGTGGCAATATTTATTTAACAATTTTGTTAAAGGATAAAAAAAGTCTAACTAGGGCCTCAAAAGTGCTCACTTAACCGTGAACATCTTATAGCAGTCGTCGTAAATAAGGCGTACAATCAGTCGTGTGCTAGGCGTGTGGCTGAATTGATTGATTGTGCACTGACGTTTGTAAGTGTAGGAGTTTTTACTGTTTCAATACGTTTGTTTCAACCTTATGTTAATTTAGCTATGAGAGTGCATTACCACATATTTAATAATGTGCCGCCTCGGTGCTGCAAAGCATATCAACGTTTTAATGACGCAGTATTCTTAATTTTCGGGCGTGAAGAGCTTCACCCACACCGGCAAGCACCCGCGACCGCTAAAAATCTTTTTTCACTTCATTTCTTTTCGGCTTGAACTATTCAATTATATTAAATTATTTCCGCCCGTGTGGGAGGTCACTAGGGTGCCGGAAGGGAACGAACGTCCCTCCTGCCTTCGTAACCTCTTCTTGCGATGCAAGTTTTCAAGAAATGAGATAATTCGTAAACTACTGTGGCGCTGTTCTGCACGTGTCTACTTATCTGTTAACGNAGTTTTCAAGAAATGAGATAATTCGTAAACTACTGTGGCGCTGTTCTGCACGTGTCTACTTATCTGTTAACGGTTAGTACTCTGCATACCTGAACTGCGTACGTGAACTGTGTCACTTAAATGATAAATAAAAATATAGAACAAATACGCCGGAACTTGACTTTATTTCATATTTAATTGGCGTCCATTTTACAGAGTCTCGTTTTACTCCATCTTGAGCTAGTCGAGTGGTGAGTTATAGACGGGTGATAACTTAAAGCCGGCTATAACTGTGCGCGTGACAGGTTACAACGTGCCGTAAACATCCGTCAATGCAACTCACCCGGACTCGCTCCAAGCACACGACTCTTCGCGCGTTACAAGTACAGCGAGCGCTACTTGTTTTCCACTCGCGTATCTGTGTAGTCTACCAGCCAGGCTACTCGCCATGTTCTGAAGTTGCTCACTGAGTCAAATGCACCGGCGTGGTCGAACGGAATTAAAAATCTTGATTGGACTTCAATCACCTAGAGTGACTACGAGAAATGGAACAGAAAACGAAGAACACAAAGTATGGATGAGGAACAAATCATTGTATTTTTGTTTCTCATTCACATGTCGTGTTCTTTTTTTGTTCCTTTTTTCGTAGTCACTCCAGGTTAGTGTTTCTTAGCCTGGCGTCCGCGGACCCCTGGAGGTCCGCGAGTATATGTATGGGGGTCCGCAGTCTCATCTCTGGACCATTTAACAATAATAAAGAAACGNCCGCGAGTATATGTATGGGGGTCCGCAGTCTCATCTCTGGACCATTTAACAATAATAAAGAAACGCCACCAAAAGTCTCGTAATCGCTAGGCTTACTTAGCACGACGAACGTGCGCCAGCGGGCGGTGTGCGAGACTGACTGAAGTGAGTGAAATAAGTGGGGGTCCGTCGCTAAAAAAGGTTAGGGAACGCTGCTCTAGGTCATTGAAGTCCAATTAAATATCGAATTCAAATCCGTTTGGAAATTTCCGCACTCGTTTCTCGAAAAGGGTTCGCCGGAAACTGCTCCGACAAGGTGGGAGGTCAAGCAATGATCACAGTACGTGTGTTGGCCGCCGAGGCGCATGCGTGAGAGGGAGGTCACCATTACTGTGTATGCCCGGTTTCACCCTTCATTTTTAACATATAGTCCATTCATGGTTATAGTGTATTCGCGTTTTCTTCACACTTTTTGAATCGAACCTTTGAAAAATCACTCTATTTATGGCGTCTTTGTTTGCTTCCTACATATGTCGCTTGTAACAAGCGTTTTATACACGTGTTAACATAAAAGTACCTCACTGTTACTTAAATTATAATATTTGATTAATAATTAACATTAATAAAAACGGAGATAAATTGGATGTGTAGGTAACGCATAGAAAGAAGTAGTTCTAATGTAAAATAATATTACACTGAGTGCGCACGAATCCGGTGCGTTGTAGTACCTTTGGTGTAATTTTCTATACTTAGTTAAGCTTTTTTTGCATAGAGAGGAGGAATATCGTCGAAGTAGAACTTTACAAGGGCTTCAGAAAAGTTGGAATTATGTTCAGTAGAATGATTTCGTATGTTTTGGCACATCGGAATCTGAGACAGAGTATCGGAGCTGTTCATGCTCTGTCATTCCGATCCCCCAGCGGCTATGTTGGATGCCGGTAACCTTTTACCAAGGTGACCTTTGAACCCGGTAACCTTTGACCTTGAAAACCCAAAAAAAATTCTAAACAATCCAAAGATATATACCGTATATATATTTAAAAATTAATTTAAATAATTAATCAAAATTATTTTTAAAATTATTTAAAATTAATTATTTAAAATGTATTTAAAAAAACTTACGTAAAAAAAACTTAAGGTAAAATTTGCATGGGGGACTAGCATCTCGGGAATAAAACTGCGTTTTAATTTGCGTAATTCATAAAGAGTGAATACTATTGACAGATGCTAGCGTAGAGGCTACACACATATACATACATATGTTCGCATGTAACTTTTCAATCGACTTAAGTTATGTAGCAGTGTGTTTGGAACTGTGGAAAGATTTGGGGGGGGGGAGTATTTTACCACGGACCGGATATATCTCTTAATGGAGCGAGCGCACACGAATGTATGAAGATACTGAAATGTTGTTTGCCGAAATTCTGTAGAAATAGGAATCTGTTATTATTGTTTATATCATGACTGACTTTCAGTGTTGCTAACTCAGTGGATTTTCCACCAGAATTGGTATATTATGTGGGCAAAATTGTTACCCCAGTGGTCAGTGGATATTCTTGTAGCNAGTGGATTTTCCACCAGAATTGGTATATTATGTGGGCAAAATTGTTACCCCAGTGGTCAGTGGATATTCTTGTAGTTTTATAACACTTTCTGAAGAAAAGCTACACATTACTACGTGAAGTGTCGAAATCTTTAATTAAAATGTTTGTCTGGTGAAGTGGTAAATATTTCAAGCATACTTTGGCTTTTCAAATTGGTAGCACTGCATCAGTGCATACTTAATTTTTTACGTTGTCGTTGCTGTTTTTGTTTCTTGNAGTGGATTTTCCACCAGAATTGGTATATTATGTGGGCAAAATTGTTACCCCAGTGGTCAGTGGATATTCTTGTAGCTTTATAACACTTTCTGAAGAAAAGCTACACATTACTACGTGAAGTGTCGAAATCTTTAATTTAAATGTTTGTCTGGTGAAGTGGTAAATATTTCAAGCATACCTTGGCTTTTCAAATTGGTAGCACTGCATCAGTGCATACTTAATTTTTTACGTTGTCGTTGCTGTTTTTGTTTCTTGNTTGGCTTTTCAAATTGGTAGCACTGCATCAGTGCATACTTAATTTTTTACGTTGTCGTTGCTGTTTTTGTTTCTTGTTAGCTTTATCACAACTGCAAATATATAATATGAACAATGATGTAAAATTTAGTGTGTTGAAGAAAAATTAGTTTCCAAATATAAGTTAAACTGTTTAGTTGAATGAAAAGTTTCAGTACAGACGTTAAGTGAAGTGTGATTATGAAAATTTTCATAATCTAGTATATTCTGGTGGATTTCAGCTTTTTGCCTTGTATAATTTTCGGTCTTAGTGCTGGCAACACTGATCATTTTTAAGGGCGCTCTCTGGCGGGAAATATTTAGCATTTACGATGTTTAGACACGTGGGAGCACTAAGGGCGAACTAGGGACTGCGATCGAATGTCTTGTCGCCTTTACGCGCAGGGAAATGATCTGGTGTGCAGAGAGAGAGAGAGAGAGAGAGAGAGAGGTCAACTTGCGTCACTGGTGACCCTTACATTTTGTGGTGTAAAAATACGTGATGCGTATCACTATGCTAAGTTGAGTTATCTTTACCGGAAGCTTCAAACATAAAAATTATTGTGGAAAACTCTTGCCCCTTTTCACTTAAACATATACACGCTAGAGAAGGAAATATAAAATGAACATTTTCCAAATGAAAGCGATACGACTGAAGCTTTGCCATATGTTTGGTGGCTTGGGTTGACGGTGCCCTTAACGACATTATCTCACTAAAACATTGTATATTTTCTCCCTAAAGAAAATGTCTGGTTACGACGGTGCTTTATGGTGGTTGTTACCAGCATGTTATGGTGGTCCACAGTAGCAGGCTGCTCTTGGAAGAGATATGAACGCAGGAAGATGGCACGGGGACCGCAGGAGATTAATTCACACACACCCTCCCCCCGTGCACATACTATCTCTCCCGGGTTATAAATTACAAGGAGGGAGCAAAATTTCGAATAAAGACCGAAGAATTGTGGACGAAAGAATGGAAGATATACTTCCACGACGAGAGAATAAATTTTTCATTAAAATTAATTAGTTTGGCACTTATAAATGGCATTGAATAATTATTAAAGAAAAAAAAGGATTTCACCAAATTTTCTTACGGAATTATGTTTGTATCTCTTGGGCTTTGTACTTGAGTAAACGATGAGTTATGTAAAGTATGATAAATAATATAGTGTTTACGTCATACGTCACAATTTTATAATTCTGTATACTATTTAAATGCATTTTGATTCAAAATTGGGGGTTAAGCTTATAAATATGTTTTCTCTGCCAAATTAATTCCAAGCTAAAATCAGACCCACTAAAAAAATAATTTACTTGCATTAATACTTTGGTCCATTTTACACCTTTTAGAAGCTAATCGATGTAATTTTTCAACGCTCCTTGTGTTTACATACGCGCATGCAATAAATTATAATAATTACCTTTCCCGACAGATCATGGATGAGGTCCAGCAATTTTCCCTCCTCTTTTCCGAATCCTATCACATTGTTGAGGCTCTTGATTTGGTACCATATCTTGATAGACCGCTGATGAATTATATCACACAGTCTGCAACAATGTAAAGAATAGCGTCATATTTAACAGTATTTCATGGATATTCAAATAACCAGGAGAGAGAACTTAATTAATGGTTCACGAAAATTATTCTATAACACATATAAGTAATGCGTGGTTATTAACAACTGTTTCATGATATACAAGCGGTATTTTTATCTTGGGAATGTATATACAGTGGCATGATTTTTAACCACTTCAAAAAANTAATGCGTGGTTATTAACAACTGTTTCATGATATACAAGCGGTATTTTTATCTTGGGAATGTATATACAGTGGCATGATTTTTAACCACTTCAAAAAAATTATTGAATAGCTTTCGAAAATATCGGGCTGGGTTACCATATGGCATACATTTTTTTTCTTTCAGCGTGAGATTTTAAAACTTTTTCTACGCTGCAAAAACAAAAATGGAATTCTTCAAAAAATATATTTTTTTTTTATTTCCGACCCGCTACAAAATAATGAAATGTGAAAGAGCAAAGAAAACATAGANCCTATAAGTAATGCGTGGTTATTAACAACTGTTTCATGATATACAAGCGGTATTTTTATCTTGGGAATGTATATAAAGTGGCATGATTTTTAACCACTTCAAAAAATTATTGAATTGCTTTCGAAAATATCGGGCTGGGTTACCATATGGCATACATTTTTTTTCTTTCAGCGTGAGATTTTAAAACTTTTTCTACGCTGCAAAAACAAAAATGGAATTGTTCAAAAAATATATTTTTTTTTTATTTCCGACCCGCTACAAAATAATGAAATGTGAAAGAGCAAAGAAAACATAGANTTCAAAAAATATATTTTTTTTTTATTTCCGACCCGCTACAAAATAATGAAATGTGAAAGAGCAAAGAAAACATAGAAACAAGAAAAATGTCACGACGTTTTGTAAACTCTCATGTTCCTGTCCACGGATGATAAAATTTGGTCTAAATAAAAACGACATAAATTTTATCATATTGTGTTGGTTGTTCATTGCTTTCTCCTCAAAGCAACTGAAATGATCAGTTTACGTAACGGCTTAAGCCGGTCAGCCGGCAATAATTTCGAAAACTCCTTCGCGAACGGGGTTAGGTATGGTTAGGTTGGGTTAGGTTAGGCGCTTTAATGCGCGGTCTACTTATCTTAAATGGAGTACAGGAGTAATCAAGAGCCTGTCCATCAGAATTCGTTAATACTGACCTCATTACAGCCATGGCGTAGTCAAATGTGCTGGCGTTCTGTTCCTTCCTGTTCACCCCCATCACCGTCTCTGCACACAAATCATTAATAATTAATGTGGTTTTTTTATATGAAAATGCATGATATTGAATACTAGATAGTGAAGGAATAAAAATAATGCTTCTAGTTTTACTAAATAATGGTATGTGCTTAAGCGGGCCCTTATACCTGGAGCTCGAACTACATTGCACAGTGTGTTTGCAATTCGGTTTTATTTTACGAAACTATTAAACGTACGTCCCAATGTGCTGAACTACGAAAAGAACACACACTTCAGACTCTGCCTGTCGATGACTTACAAGACAACCACGCGCATTAGAAATACCGTTTTAGAGAACTCCAGCATGCACTGGACATTCCAAATAGCATCACCTAGTTCAAACTTAAGCTTACGTCGGGAATACAATACTGGAGACTGAGCAATACTAATAACAGAGATCAAATGATATGGTCACAGCTTGAAGTTCCATTGCTATACGCAGCACGACAAGAGCACTGCGCACCAGTTCAGAGCCTTGCGCGTATCAGCGATGGGGCACTTGTTACTCCCTTGCTTCTCGACCTCGAACAAGCTAACCACTTCCAAGTAGGCGGCGCTCTTAAGGCGGCGAGATTGAAACCNCTCCCTTGCTTCTCGACCTCGAACAAGCTAACCACTTCCAAGTAGGCGGCGCTCTTAAGGCGGCGAGATTGAAACCATTTTGGTGACACCAGTTTTAGAGACACAAAGAGGAATAAGCATTCATTATTGAAATTTCTTCTTTGATAAAACATAGTATACCTGTCAGGTGATTGAATAATTGTAGGTTACACCTATTGAGAACCTTCATTTTTTTACCATGTGAAACTAATGGAATTTTATTTTTTATTTTCTTTTGAGAATGACTTCAATAACAATTGTAGTAGAAGAGGCAAAATATAATCGTCTCTAAAAGCATACATAAATATATATATATATATAATTTTCTATACCCCATAAGTGACATATTCAACTATTTCAACACAAGTGATGGGCAAAGTNATATATATATATATATAATTTTCTATACCCCATAAGTGACATATTCAACTATTTCAACACAAGTGATGGGCAAAGTATTAACAAAATATGGCGTCCATCCTTGTCCCTTGAATCCAAATTTGAAATCAGGAGAGTGGGAAGACTAAAACTGTCTATAAATATCACAGTCTAGCCACACTATTATGATCACCAGCCAACATCTAGGAACAACATCCTTTTGCAGCACGAACAGAAGCTAGACGCAGCAGCAGAGATGCTGGGAGGTTTTTCAATGGTTTCAGAGCCGTGCACACCGCAGTGCATTCTACAACTGGTAAAGAACAGGTGATAAGGATCCATTAAGTAAATATGACGATCGAGGTGGTCTCAAATCTTATCGGCTCTGTTGAAGTCTGAGAAAGACCCAAAGAGGTAATTGGAAGTCACCAAACTTATCAAACCAAACTTCTCCCTCCTGTGTATTTATAATGGTTTCCTCGGCAGAGTGCGCAGTTACTGAGGAACATGCCGGTCCACAGGACACGAAGGCGGGAGACTCACCCAGCAGCATGTCGACGGTGATCTCGGCGGCGTACTCGTGCACGTCGAATGCCTCCCCGCTGACCTGCTCCTTGCGCAGCCTCTCCACCAGGATCCTGCTGTTGGCGTTCAGCTGGCCCAGGAACGACTTGAGCACGTTCAGGTGGAAGGCCGGGGCGATCAGCTTCCTGTGCGTCCTCCAAGTGTCACCTGACGCAAACACATGAGAGGATGACGATGATTGTGTGCTATATGTGTATTTGCTGGACAACTCTGTGACTTTCGGGTCACGAGATCCCCGGTTCGAACCCCGAGTGAGTCATTTGAGTGCAGCACGTGACTGATGGGAGCAACCCTGGAGTCAGAGGCCCGGAATTTCCGCGGAATCATCTGGCAACAAGCTAGACTCCCCAATCCCGTGTATGCTTGAACCTCGGTTGGTTCTCCATTGGCTGAGGTTCGAGTTTCAACCCAGACCAGGTAGCACAGGATTCTGTCCTTGTTTTATCGCAGGTCAATTATTGTTATGAATTCGTCCAGATCATGGCTTACAAGCTGTGATCCAACTGACCAATGCACATTCGTTTGAAGTCTAGGCCTTCCTCGAATGAAATCGCAAAATATCCGGGTCTATAGTGATAAGGAGTTGTGGTGTAACAGGCCAGTTTCAGGAAAACTCAGAGTGGCATGCGGTTTTTAGCTCTTAGCCAGATGTAGATGATATAGTGTGCAAACATCCATACTGTTTTTAAGGCATAGTGCTGTANCGGTTTTTAGCTCTTAGCCAGATGTAGATGATATAGTGTGCAAACATCCATACTGTTTTTAAGGCATAGTGCTGTGAAGCTTAATCAAATTTTTTCCAAGGACATTCCCATCAGTCACGAACAGTAGGTGACGTTTATAAATATGATTTTATGTTGATGGAGTATGTAAAGACAAGTGTCAAAATTCTATATTACCTTTCTGAAAGTCTGGTGATGTGAAACCTCCGGAATACAAGAATTCCAAATTTTAAGTATAGGTATAAAACAGTTGACTGTTAATGAAGAACTTTTAAATTCAACCCCTGGAAAAAGTTCCTGCCCCTAAATGCATGTATTTAATTGGAAATTATAAGTGGCATGCTCCCCAGAAAAGTTGGCAGCATTGGCTGTTGTGTGAGAAAAGTAGAGTCATCTATTGACACTGTATTAAGTGGTATATTTAATTATATGTATCAATTTTGCTTGATTTAAATTCTCTTTGTTTTTTACCTTTGCACATAACAGTAAGAATTGACATTTTGGTAACATAGCAACCGATGTAGCAATTTTACACCTTCACTTCGTCGACTAATGGCAATGTGAAGTTTACAAATGGTAGAATTATAGAAAAATACACCAATTTAAACCATATGCATATATTTCAAAAGTGCTCACTTAACAGTGAACAGACNCGGTTTTTAGCTCTTAGCCAGATGTAGATGATATAGTGTGCAAACATCCATACTGTTTTTAAGGCATAGTGCTGTAAAGCTTAATCAAATTTTTTCCAAGGACATTCCCATCAGTCACGAACAGTAGGTGACGTTTATAAATATGATTTTATGTTGATGGAGTATGTAAAGACAAGTGTAAAAATTCTATATTACCTTTCTGAAAGTCTGGTGATGTGAAACCTCCGGAATACAAGAATTCCAAATTTTAAGTATAGGTATAAAACAGTTGACTGTTAATGAAGAACTTTTAAATTCAACCCTTGGAAAAAGTTCCTGCCCCTAAATGCATGTATTTAATTGGAAATTATAAGTGGCATGCTCCCCAGAAAAGTTGGCAGCATTGGCTGTTGTGTGAGAAAAGTAGAGTCATCTATTGACACTGTATTAAGTGGTATATTTCATTATATGTATCAATTTTGCTTGATTTAAATTCTCTTTGTTTTTTACCTTTGCACATAACAGTAAGAATTGACATTTTGGTAACATAGCAACCGATGTAGCAATTTTACACCTTCACTTCGTCGACTAATGGCAATGTGAAGTTTACAAATTGTAGAATTATAGAAAAATACACCAATTTAAACCATATGCATATATTTCAAAAGTGCTCACTTAACAGTGAACAGACNGTAGAATTATAGAAAAATACACCAATTTAAACCATATGCATATATTTCAAAAGTGCTCACTTAACAGTGAACAGACTATACCACGGATTCAAACGACATGGTACGTTAAACTGTAGAGTGTAGGTTATTACAGTTACAAATAAAGTACAGCCAACTACGACAGGGAAACAAGAATAATTAAATGGCGGGAGAGGATATTTGTCTCAGCGACGATGTATATTTCGCTGCCGATTACATAAGCAGATATCCATGATTACATAAGCAGGTATCCATGCTTACATGTTCGCTTGCAGTGTGAAGTGTTGTGGGTTGAAATCCCTGTAAATCACGAAAAGGTACCTTTTTACCCTATTCAGTAGCATTTATTTTACGTTCCTAGGAATTTATCCAAAATTGGTTATCCCTGCCTAGTTAGCTATTCAAGTGTTATGTGAGATTTNTATTTTACGTTCCTAGGAATTTATCCAAAATTGGTTATCCCTGCCTAGTTAGCTATTCAAGTGTTATGTGAGATTTTTTCGACATACTTCATGGAAAATTATATCTGATGGAATTATTTTTCATAATGACCTGATATATGTAGAAAAGTAATTAAGGACAGCATCATTATTATCTCCTCTTAAGTGTTAAGNATTTTTCATAATGACCTGATATATGTAGAAAAGTAATTAAGGACAGCATCATTATTATCTCCTCTTAAGTGTTAAGAAGCATGACTTGGCACACAAACATCGGGAACCACCAAACTGCTGGGAAGACTGTGCAATTTTCGAGGAAGGTGCGTGTAAAATTCCTGAAAGAAATTATATAGTCCATTGTTAAGCTTTATTTACATACGTACGAAGACTTCATACTCTTCAATAATAATAAATTGGCATGAAATTGAGCGGTTAGACATTGTTATAATCCCAGCAACGACCAAGAAAATATCCAATACCAAAATAAGATCTATCATTCGCACAGCAATTCTTACTTGTAGTTTTTTAAATGCTAGATCTTACTGCTTCGAGGCACAAACTTTATACATACTTCAAGAAACAAATCATCCCTTTAGCTTCTAAAATAGTTTACTTATTGTTCACAACGTGATCAACAGACGATAGTCTTCATTATTGTTAGCAAGGTAAAGACCCTAAAAAAGTTACAGCTTATTAAAGTTTTTGGGAGATAGTTAGGAATGTCAATGAGGATGTACAGAAACTGATGTAAATTCAAAAACCTGATGACAGCCAAGAAGATTGCATAAAAGNAGGAATGTCAATGAGGATGTACAGAAACTGATGTAAATTCAAAAACCTGATGACAGCCAAGAAGATTGCATAAAAGAGGTGGTTTGTAAAACGATGTCTACTGCCTGGAGATAGCATCCATGGGATCACTTTTTATGTAGTACCTACAATGTGCTGCTGTTGATACGAAAACTACTAGGACTGACGAGCTGGTGGTAACAACTCTTCAAAGGTGTTCCTAGCAATCAAGAAAATCGATGACTCTCACGAATGACGCACATGAGGAAAGGCACAGAAAATGAGATTTTCAAAATAGCATGTACACTAGAGACCCAAAAGAACTGGTATAGGCGTGCGTATGCAAATAACAGAGGTATGGAACCAATCAGAGTAACACGATGTGGTCGGCAGCGCCTATATAAGACAACAAGCGTCTGTCAAAGTTGCTAGATCGGTTACTGCTGCTACAATGGCAGGTTATCAAGATTTAAGTGAGTTTGGACACGGTGTTATAGTTGGCGCGCGAGAGATGGGACATAGCATCTCCGAGGTAGCGATAAAATTTGGATTTTCGGGTACGACCATTCACGAGTGTACCGTAAATATCGGGAATCCGGTAAAACATCAGATCTTCGACATCGCTGCGGCCGGAAAAATATCGTGAACGAACGGGACAAACGACGACTGACGAGAATCATTAAAACGTGAAAGATGTGCAACCCTTTCTCAAATTGGCGTAGATTTCAATGCTGGGGCATCAACAAGTGCCAGCGTGCGAACTATTCAACGGACCATCATTGATACGGGCTTTCGGAGCCGAAGGCCCACTCGTGTACCCTTGTTGACTGCACGACACAAATCTTTACACCTCGCCTGGGCCCGCCAACCCGCCATTGGACTGTTGATAACTGGAAACACGTTGCCTGGTCAGACGAGTCTCATTTCCAATTGTATCGGGTGAATGGATGTGTACGAGTATGGAGACATCCTCATGAATCCATGGACCCTACATGTCAACAGGGAACTTTTGAAGCTGGTGGAGGCTCTGTGATGGTATGGGGAGTGTGCAGTTGGCGTGAAATGGGACCCCTGGTACGTCTAGATACGACTCTGACAGGTGACAGATATGTAAGCATCCTGTCCAATCACCTGCGCCCATTCATGTCCATTGTGCATTCCGACGGACATGTACAATTCCAGCAGGACAATATGACACCCCACACGTTGAGAGTTACTACCAAGTGGCTCCAGGAACACGCCTCGCACTCCTATGGATTTGTGGAGTGCACTGCATGATTCATGGTGTTAAATGCCTCCTACATACCTTCACACATTAGTCAAGTCCATGCCACGTCGTCTTGCGGCACTATTGCGTGCTCGCGGGGGCCCTACACGATATTAGGTAGGTGTACCAGTTGTTTTGGCTCTTCAGTATATATAGGCGTATGAGAAGATAGACTTCTTCTCAAGACCATTGTCTATCGACCACATTGTCAACGATAAGTAAACTGCGTCAGAAGCTAAAGGGCTGATTTGTTTCTTGAAGTATGTAAAAATGTGTGCCTCTAACCAGTTCAGTTTTAGTACTTAGAAAGCTACAAGTAACAAATTCTGTACGAATGATGGGTCCTATGTTGGCATTGGACATATTCTAGGACGTTGCTGGGATTATAATAACAAGGCCTAACAGCTCCATTTCATGCAAATTCAGGAAACTGACGAGTATGTAGAATCTTTCTCTGGCAATACTCTGTTCCTTTAGCGAAAATGCATGTGTATTTGATCTGGGTGCTGACACTAAACTAACACATGCGTGCTCATAGTTTTCGGTGGTTACCCCAACTCTATTAAACATTGTTTTAGAAGCAATCTTGAGTACGAATCTACCATAAATATACATAACCCTTTAATCTGCCGAATACAGTCTTATCTTGATGCATGCATGAACTCGGGAGCCGAAAATCTAAGCAAAAATATCTTAAATTGAAACTAGAGTTCGCAGTAGATGAATATTGGATAGTGGATAGTGCCCCTGATGAATTGTAGCATTTAAAGTCAATATTAATGTCTGAAGGGCATAGCAGTTCAGTTCACCCAGAAAGTGAAATGGTGAAGCATAATCATCAATGGCAAGATATTTATCACTCTGTTACTTATGAATACACATTGAAAACTGGAAACTTGACTTTTTTTACTTAATAATTTAGGGGAAATGTGATACGCGTGGAAATATGACAACACTGAGAAACAAGGATGGCAATGTCCATTACCGTACTACCGGTGGAAAACTTTGTGGAGTGTTCTACCCTAGGCAGTATGGTAGTTTACTAAAGATTTGTGGGGCTGAGGCTGAAACGAATAAAGCTATACATTTAAGCCAAAGACTTAACATCGTTCACTTATAATCGAGAATAATTTTGTAAACATTCTCTTAAGATGTAGGTCAGATACGTAACGAGGTTACGAGTAATCCATTTGCAACTTCAATAGCAAAATAATTCCGTTTTTAAAATTTCTGTTTCAAAATTTTTTACCACACACCTATCAATATCGGTGCAGTTAGGTAGACTCGTATTTATAACTTACTTTTAGGAAGCAGATAATGTGCTGTTTCCTACATTTAAAGATTGTGAAATAAATGCACAAGTATAGACACCTCATGACAACACCGAGTAGTGACTAACTATACCTTACTTAGTTTGAGCGATTAAACATGACGAAATGGCTACATTTTAAAATACGCTCGATGACTACTGCATTGTGCGTACACTCTATGTCCGAATCAGTGATACTAATCGGTCAAATATAATTCACTGGAAGTCAGCTGAAGAACTACTGCTGACAGGCGAATCAAGCAAATTAACTGGGAACAAGTGATTTATAGTAGTGAAATTCTTGACATTCAGTGTGAAATCACAAACACATCTCACCGTATTCACTGATGTGTCTCAATTCTCACTGTGTTGCTCATTTCTCACTGTGTTGCTCAATTCTTACTGTATCCACTGATTATGGCCCAATTCTCACTGTTTCAAGTTTAGAGTGTAACTATCGTTCTGCATGAAATTATAATTTTAAAATTTGGCCGCTAATGCAAGTACAAGTAAATGAGAAGTTTTTGTAGTCTCTTGGTATGCAAGAATTTTACTTCCCTAACTAACTTTGCAGTAGTGAGAAACTAAAAACATTCGCTTATATTTTCAAACAGACCAGGACGATGTTTTCAGCACACGCAATACAAGCAACAATATTTCTCAGCTTACTGCCAGAGCCATCTAGCGTCGTCCGAGTAAATGCCTCGCAGAATCTCGCGAGCTCACCCGTATAACGCCAAATCTCATTATAATTTTAAGCAGCTATATATGTGACAGTTTGTACCAGCACTAGTCCTATANGAGCTCACCCGTATAACGCCAAATCTCATTATAATTTTAAGCAGTTATATATGTGACAGTTTGTACCAGCACTAGTCCTAGATTCACTAGCCCTAAAATCAAGGAGATTCTCGGGAACGAATNTATCCACTAGCCCTAAAATCAAGGAGATTCTCGGGAACGAATCTTTTCCTTCAGTAGCTCTAAATTTTACTAGTCCCAAGTCACTAACCCTAAAATATTTTTAGTGCTAGTGACTTCAGGGCTACTGACGGGTCCCCTGAAATTCAAGGACTCTCCGAAATCCCTTCAAACTTCTGGCTTCTAAGTTGTGCTGATATTACAACCGACCACTACTCGGAGTATTACATGGACAAATNTATATATGTGACAGTTTGTACCAGCACTAGTCCTAGATTCACTAGCCCTAAAATCAAGGAGATTCTCGGGAACGAATCTTTTCCTTCAGTAGCTCTAAATTTTACTAGTCCCAAGTCACTAACCCTAAAATATTTTTAGTGCTAGTGACTTCAGGGCTACTGACGGGTCCCCTGAAATTCAAGGACTCTCCGAGATCCCTTCAAACTTCTGGCTTCTAAGTTGTGCTGATATTACAACCGACCACTACTCGGAGTATTACATGGACAAATGAGAAGTTGGGCTTCTCACGAAATAAGGGACTGGAGTTTGAATACTTACAAAAACTTGTCATAAACATTGCATGCGGAAGTTTTCATAGCTTTCCTTTGACCTCGCAGTGGACTTACCAGAGCTGATGAGCAAACCAGTTCCAAACCACGGCTGGAACATGCGGTACTCTGTAGACTTATCCAGGTGGACATGACTGCTCAGGATAACCTGCAAAACACGTGACTCCATCAGCGCTGACCACGCGTCCTGGTGGAGAGTGTTTGAAGGTTTCCTTTCATAGTTTGACACATAGTCTGATAGTTTTTGTCGCATTTGACCCGTAAATATTACGTCAAACTATGTCACTAGCAGTCTAGTGTTGTTATTAACTACTGTATTATTATAAGTTGGATAATAAAAAATGATATATGTAAGAGATATGCTATTATTTCAAGGCTGTATTCGGAAAGTAATTATTAGGTTTATAGCTGCCAATGGACTTGGGGTTAAAGCGACGCAAACGTTACAAAAGTAGCTATGGTAAAAGTTATTTTTCTTCTCTATTCCTCTCTACAATCTAACCTTACCTAAGTGAAACTTATCTTACCTACCATAACCTAATTTAATGTAAGCTAACATTTCCTAACGTAACCTAAACTAACTGAACCTAACTCAAGTTATCTTTGTCGAGTCTAGAATAGATCCCACGCGCAAAATGGAATATATTGTTCAATATAAATCAAAATAGAACGAATATGTATAGAAGAAACTGTATTCTCTTTGTTAAGTACGACGTCTTGATGAACCGAAGTGAATGTTGATAATCTTACGGGATGATATACTTTATTATATTTTCTGTCGCGAAGTAGAACACTTAGAGGCGCGGGTCACCAAAAAAATTCATTATTTTATATTTTTACGAAATACTGTTTCGCTTTTACAAATTACTAACAATTGAGGTTTTATACACATTTTCAGAACGCTAATTATTTGCATAATGTCGTGCCAAAATCTCAATTTTAGTGTTTTGGGAACGTACATATAATAAGAAACACATCTATCGAAATGAGATCATTCACATTGAAATTATATACCATAAGTAATTTCAAAAATCTTTCAAATAACCCAATGGAATATTTTCGCAATTTTTGTAATTCCTCAAAATAACCAAATTTTGAATATTTTAATTTGTATCAGTTTATGATTTTTCGTAAAATAAATTTTACTAAGAATGCTTACGAATTAAGACATGACCTTTCTGTCACCATAGTTACATTTTCTGTCAATGTTTTGGTTTCCTTTATTTGTACGTCCCAAAAACACTAAAAATGTGACTTTGACAAGACATTATAAAAAAAAATGATATCTAATTTTTTTTACGTGAGAAACAGCATTTAAAAGTAATGTCTATAAGTTGAACGGTATTTCGAACGAATATAAAATAATTAATTATTGGATAATAGCACACAGCTTTCATTACCTTTAGAAACCTTTGTGATTGCATTCCACACTTTACGAAAGAGTTAAACGAATTAAAAAAATATATATATAAACGTAATTTATTTGTGAATTGGTAGATTTGAATTATAACATGATATTTTAATTATTAAATTTACATTTTAAGGTAATTGGTGGACGTAAATTACTTTTATAACTGTGCTTTAAATAACCTTTTGGGTGAGATGCATACTATTTCTCCTTTAATTCACAAGAATTAGCACTACACCTTCTTCGAGGAGTTAGCCCTACCAATAACGTGGGAAACGTAGGTCCATTTAATGTGTATCGAAAGTAAATGTTGAGCATGCACATTGAAACTTCTACACAAATATATTAGAAGCACTCGGTTAAGATACGCTACAATATACATATGTCGAATAGGCTGCACATGCAGTAGTTTTATGTAAAATACCCTTCTTCGTCATAAATGAGGTTCTATCTATAAAAACTCAACAACCGTTATTTATGATCACGTTTTTTTTAACGTACACGTTTTTGAGTCAGACGATTACTCTGATTCGTTCTGTTCTTCATAAATGGCAGCAAACTTTGCCCAGGACTACTGCAGAAGTGGGTACCTGTTACTAGCCCTCNTTCGTTCTGTTCTTCATAAATGGCAGCAAACTTTGCCCAGGACTACTGCAGAAGTGGGTACCTGTTACTAGCCCTCTAGTTAGCCACGCTAAGTAGTTTTCAAGTCTACTGACGTCAGGACTACCAACTGTGTGGAACTATATATGCGCGTGAGCGTGCACAGGCTCTACAATGCACGGATACGTAAGAAAACGGACTTGAAGAAGCAAGCGGAACAAGACGACTCAGGATGAATTATAACCATTCTACAATACGAAGAAACGTACAGTCTTGCGGATTACGGAACAAAAAAAATACTCAGTTGTTGCAAATTACTGATTCTGGTTTAATAATATAGACATCTTATTTTGCATATATTTACAGTGTTTAAAAATGCGTAAAGGCTATTGCCGAACAATGTTCACTTATTTATTAAAACAAAAATGTTAATCGCCACGACAAATCAAAGCACTTGTTGCCGTGTGCGCCACAACGGCNTCACTTATTTATTAAAACAAAAATGTTAATCGCCACGACAAATCAAAGCACTTGTTGCCGTGTGCGCCACAACGGCCACGAAAACGTATATCAACAAACCAAATGCTCGATTCTTATTGGCTACACGGGTTCACGGACACGGATGAGTTGGGAGATGCCCAGCTTCCTGACGTGTATCCGTACGTGCATGCGTGTAGATTGAAATGGAGTGTATTACGCTTCCGTGATCAGTGTCCGCGGACGTGTCTAAGGACGCGCAGCATCGATACATGGAAGTTGGTAGCACTTCCGAGAATAGTCGATAAGTTGCTGCGCGAAGCTCGTATGCGTCTGCTTTGCTGTGCGAAGAAAACCGACGTGAGCAATTTATTTCACACGTTCGAGGTAAGAATAACATCTGCCCAGTCGTGATGTAAATCTAAAGAAGAATATACTGTAATAGCGTTTGTGAGAAATGTTTCAAATGGATACTCCGAATATTTTATAGTATTCTAAAGCTAAAAGTTTTACGTTTTAGATGGTGTGGTTACGGGCGGGCAAAGTGAAGGCTGCTGCCATCTGTTGTACAAAAGTTTAACTTGCGTGGGCGCCTCAAAGCGAGCGCAGTAACGCGTACTCTTAAAGGCCAGTTTATACATGACAAAGTGAAATTAGTTTTACTTCATATGTCGACTGTTCTTTGTTGCAGAATTCATTTCGAAGACGACACTGAATGACCTAGACAATCAGACAAGAAACTGATTTTTACAAAGGAAATAACTGACGATGCCAAAAGAAGAATTGAGGCCGGTGGGATTNACAATCAGACAAGAAACTGATTTTTACAAAGGAAATAACTGACGATGCCAAAAGAAGAATTGAGGCCGGTGGGATCAAAAGGAAAGTCGCTGCATCTCTCGGTGTGAATGAATCAACACAGGAAAATACTAAAAGCAGTTAGTGTTTTGTATAGTAATTTTTTCATAAATATAATAATCGCATTTGTACAGGCCTGCGTGTGTTACAGAAGACAAGTGCACGGAAGAGCTGTTCGTGACATCTGACGGTAGCACTTTTGTACATTTTAATCCATTTAGAAACATAAAACATTTAATGAAATTTTTTTAATGATATAATTTATTATTAAGCACAGTTAAAATAAACTCACACAATTTGTGAATTAATGCAAAGTTATACCATGTTATTAAGTAATGATATATAATTTTTTTTTCTTAAAAAGTCTCTCCATGCATTGGATTTGGAAAAAAGCATAAACAATCTTCGCGCCTAGTTTGTTTACTAAAAAAAAACCGTAACCATACATTATACAACAGCATTCTATTCAGAAAAAATGCAGCTTTGTGGCGATTTTTTTTTAAATCTGTTTTAAAAAAAAGGATAAATTCTGCAAACAGATAGATAAATGCAGCGAATTTTCCTGATTTTGACACATAACGACCCAGTACTTGTTTCAAAGTAGTCAGGAAACTGGCAGCAAATTATTAACTTTTTTCTGTGTCCTAGAGAAAATGTTCTACTTTAATCTTTTACAGTTTTAGAAAAAAAATAGCCACGAAGCTTGAAATGAAATATATAAGATCCACTAAGCAGGGCCTTTAATGTGGTTTTCTTCTATTTATCTAGGACCTACTATGATATGTCCTATTACTAATTCCGTTTTGTTTGTCACTGACCAGTTTTCACTCCGGACCTTGAAAAAGAATTAGCTGATCACGTAAGGGAACTACACAAGATAGTTTATGGCAATGGCAGGAAACAGTTCATGCTTTTAGCTTACGAATTCGAAAAAGAAATAATATGTATCGTAAATCCAATAAGAAAACCAAAATGGCTGGAAAAACCTGGGTGCGAGCCTTCTGCAAAAGGCAAGGGTTGACATTTCGTAATCCGGAGAAAGGTAGTATTGGTTTCGACAGGATTCAGTGCAGAAGATTTTTTGATAACCTGGGTAGTGTCTGTGCTAAATATAATTTTCCTGATTATCGTAAATTCAACATTAATGAGCCCGGTATTTCCACTATACCCTACGCCAATCCAAAAGTGATTTCTCTGAAAGGGGAAAAAATAGTGTGTAAAGTTTCTTCAGCAGAAAGAGGTCAGACGGTTGCTGTCGCGTGCTGCATGGACTCTACTGGCACGTTTGATCCTCCGGCCTAGTCGCTAGGAAGTGAATGGAACAAGAACTGTAGGCTGATGCACCAGAATGAACAATGCCTATGATTCCCGATACTGGCTACATCAACACGGGACTCTTTGTGGATTGGCATTCCTACAGCTTCGTGAAACTAGCAGAGAAAGATCCTGTACTACTGATACTCGATAATCACGTTTCGCATTGCAGCATCGAAGCTGTTAATTTCTGCAGAGAGGACTTCATAATGCTGCTGCCACTGCCACCACGAGCAAGCCACAGACTTCAGCCACTAGATGTCGGTTTCTTCGGGCCTTTAAAGGAATCTTTTGCTGAAGAAGCTGATAAGTGTTTGGTGAATCATCCAGGGAGAGCAATCACTCAGAACGACATTGCGAAATTCTTCATATGTGCTTACACGAGGGTAGCAACAATGGAAAAGGCAATAAATGACTTCAGAGCAACGGGTATACATCCTTTTAAGCCTGATGTGTTGTCCGACGAAGTCTTCGCACCTGCTGACGTAACAGATCGTCCTCAACAACAGCTGGATGAAGCTGAAGCAGGTGATAGCCTCATCGCACCAGAAAATCCTACGAGTGATCAAAATGCTGTACCCCTAACTCATACCGACGTCCTGGCAGGCCAAGCATCCATTGCTGAATCACCACGCATACCACCCTCGATGGTATCGCCACTACCAAAGCTAGTGGGTTTGAGGAAACGAAAGACGGCATGGAAATAATCTGAATTAATGTCTGCATCGCGATACAAAAATTATCTCCAGTTAAACCAGATGACGAAGAAAAATCAAGTAATAAAACATGTCAGAAAGACAGTACATTTCGACAACCCTGCTGTATCATCCAGATCAGTGGCACACATAGTTTCAGAGGAAGCTGAAGGCTATATTTGTTGTTCAGACTGCAACGAACGCTATGGAGAACCGATAATAGAGTGTGGTAGATGTGAACAATGGTGGCACCAAGATTGCTCGAGCTACGAAGGGTCTGGGAACTTTAAACGTGAAGGATACTGATGCGTACTCTTGAAGGACATTGCGCGCACTATTAGGAGACACGTCCTCTTAGGGTTCGCAATTTCCATTTATGTAAAAAGTATAATTTTCATTTGAAAGGAATGTCATATCGTCTTATCTAATGCCTGTTCTCTATACTTTAAGAAGCAGTGATTGATGTCATATGAAAACTTATTTACAAATCTTCATATGTTAAACTCACAATTAAAAACATCTTAAGTGAGTACTCTTAGGCACCTTTCCCCTACATCCTTCATATTCAAAAGAAGAAGAAATTTAAACAGTCTCTAGATTACCTAGACGTTACACTTATATTATTTTGCTCAGTTTAAATTATTCTCCTAGCTGCCAGACATCAGGCAGTAAAGCAGATTAAAATTGCCAAAGCAAATTTTTACAGACCAATAAATACCACGAGTAACAGCCAATTAGTTAACTTAACTGAATAATTGACTCACCTCTACGTCATCAGGGTCCATGAGGAATACAATCAGTTTTGGCCCAAGCCACACTTTTACTATTTTCTCGTACGGTTTTGCGAGAGCCAGAGCCCTTTCCATGATTTCTGGAAAAGCAAATAAAAAACACGTGTTTGTATATATATATATTTATTTGTATCCTATAAAAAAGGCAAAATGTATCAGTAAGTAAACATCGCTTTAAGATCAATTAATTTCACATTCTCTCTCTATGGCCATACTCTCCAACTGCCCTATTTGAATAACGGACATATCGTTTGCTGCTAAACGCTGTAGTAACTAAATTATAAGTGAGAAGGCTTGAGTTGAGGATGTAGCGACGTCCTAATAAATATGGAGGGGGAGGGATTCATCACAACCCCGAGAAAACCCTTCATACTACTACAGCCAGTTCACTATGAGGTGAATCGTGATACTTTTTTCTTGATGCCATCGTACTTCCTACTGCTACATGTAAAACTGGCATTGCCATATACATTATCAACGGTATAGGCCAACATCCTTTGGAAAAGTAAGTGTAAATATTTTAAAATAAAACATGTCATAATTACACGCCAATTTTTACTGTTATATTTACAGTAATATTTCGGTGTTAATATATATTTTTTAATTGTAATTATAATAAAGTGTTAATTTATAAAGCTACTTTTCTTCATTCCCTGTTGGCATTGCAATAAGGAATTTTTCGAAAATTTACCACATCACGATATAATCCTACTGANCTCTTGAAGGACATTGCGCGCACTATTAGGAGACACGTCCTCTTAGGGTTCGCAATTTCCATTTATGTAAAAAGTATAATTTTCATTTGAAAGGAATGTCATATCGTCTTATCTAATGTCTGTTCTCTATACTTTAAGAAGCAGTGATTGATTTCATATGAAAACTTATTTACAAATCTTCATATGTTAAACTCACAAATAAAAACGCCTTAAGTGAGTACTCTTAGGCACCTTTCCCCTACATCCTTCATATTCAAAAGAAGAAGAAATTTAAACAGTCTCTAGATTACTTAGACGTTACACTTATATTATTTTGCTCAGTTTAAATTATTCTCCTAGCTGCCAGACATCAGGCAGTAAAGCAGATAAAAATCGCCAAAGCCAATTTTTACAGACCAATAAATACCACGAGTAATAGCCAATTAGCTAACTTAACTGAATAATTTACTCACCTCTACGTCATCAGGGTCCATGAGGAATACAATCAGTTTTGGCCCAAGCCACACTTTTACTATTTTCTCGTACGGTTTTGCGAGAGCCAGAGCCCTTTCCATGATTTCTGGAAAATCAAATAAAAAACACGTGTTTGTATATAGATATATTTATTTGTATCCTATAAAAAAGGCAAAATGTATCTGTAAGTAAACATCGCTTTAAGATCAATTAATTTCACATTCTCTCTCTATGGCCATACTCTCCAACTGTCCTATTTGAATAACGGACATATTGTTTGCTGCTAAACGCTGTAGTAACCAAATTATAAGTGAGAAGGCTTGAGTTGAGGATGTAGCGACGTCCTAATAAATATGGAGGGGGAGGGATTCATCACATCCCCGAGAAAACCCTTCATACTACTACAGCCAGTTCACTATGAGGTGAATCGTGATATTTTTTTCTTGATGCCATCGTAATTCCTACTGCTACATGTAAAACTGACATTACCATATACATTATCAACGGTATAGGCCTACATCCTTTGGAAAAGTAAGTATAAATATTTTAAAATAAAATATGTCATAATTACACGCCAATTTTTACTGTTATATTTACAGTAATATTTCAGTGTTAATATATATTTTTTTATTGTAATTAAAATAAAGTGTTAATTTATAAAGCTACTTTTCTTCGTTCCCTGTTGGCATTGCAATAAGGAATTTTTCGAAAATTTACCCCATCACGNCTAAAATTTGGGAAATTTACGGGACAAAATTTGCACAATAGTGATTGTTTACATCAGGCGGGAATAGTTAAAAACATTATTTTTAGTAAATATTAATATTAATGCGCTTGTTCCATCTGCCACTTTCCCATGGGCTCAAAACATGTTAACTCATTTGCGATAAACTAATTAGGTATCGGGTTATAAATAAAAAAGAACATTCGTAATACTGATTATGAGTTCAGATATAGTAAATTCACGGTTACTTCCAACTTTTCTGAAGCTCTGCTAACGTTCTACTTCCAGGATATTCCTCCGCCTCATGCAAACAAAGCTTAGAAAATTACACCAGAGGGCCAACTCACCGCATGCGTACGCATTCAGTATAGTAACATTTGCATAAGAACTATTTCTCGCTAGGCATTACCAATACACGTATTTTTTTCTCTGTACTGTTCATATTAAATTTAAAAGAAATATTCTAGTGTATAGATAAAATATAAGTAAAAAGTCTATGTAATAAAAAATAATGTACTTTCATGTTAACAGAAAAATAAAAAACACTTGTGATATATGGTACATTTACGAAGACACGGAACAAGTCTCACGTGGGGTATTTTTCCAAGGTTTGATTCAAAAAGTGTGAAGAAACCGCGAATAGACTATAGCACGATTGCCTACGGAAGGCTTGTCGTGAAAATTGGTTTCCCCTTGCCAAGCAAGACTGTCATATCACCCGTTAGCCAGGCTTAGTTCAAGGTAAATTTCAGACGACTGGAAAAAAAACTCGTTAATAACGCGCTTGCACGTTGCTTTTAATTATACTTGTAACTTAAAGGCAAGCTTTCTGAAAGTTTCACACATCAATCTTAATGCCATATTGTCTCGTGCAGAATTCTTAACATGATTAAAGATTGAATAAATTATTTTCTGCTATCGGTTAATCACACATCATTATCGTTTATGCTTAAACATGAATTAAAAAAGAAAATACACTTTCACGGCTGTGGTTGCAAACACATTACCTGTGAACGAACTACATGTATGCAATGGATATAAGTGTAATGTTTCAACGACCATTTAGCTTAGTTTGGTATGTTATCTGTCCCGATAGACACCTATGATATAAACAGGAATATTTGAAAGTTATAATTTAATAAATATGTGTATATATATATATATATGTATATATATATAACGGCTAGAGTTCGAAAACACTCCTATTCCCAAAAATTAAAGAGAAAAGAGCTATGGTTTTTATTGTATTCTTTAGGAGGTACTGCAGCCCATCGCATATTGTTTATCTTCGAAACCCATTTATTTCGTTTATTCTAGCATGATGAAAACCTGTTTTGTTTTTCTTTATCCACTAAAGCTTTGGCAGCCAATTTCGCATTTTCCTCTGTTGGTTTCCTGTGTGGTTATTAAATAAGCCTCGTACTATATACACTGCAGNGGCAGCCAATTTCGCATTTTCCTCTGTTGGTTTCCTGTGTGGTTATTAAATAAGCCTCGTACTATATACACTGCAGAAGCATGTTGGAAACAAATTATTTCCAAAACGCTTACAACGTATTGAGAAGATGGACATAACCATGTCAAACACCACTTTATTGTGGAATATTTGTATGAACCATTACAATTTCAGCTTCAAGTCTTCAGCCACGGAAGATGGCTTCGAGTTCATTAGATTGAATTCGGAAATAAGTTCCACAACCGATCTGCATGAAGCTGAAAGCTAAATGATTTCATAATGTTGAGAAAGACAAGCAATTATTAACGTATTCAAATTATCTTTCTACTTCCATAACAATGTAGTTGTGTCTATAGTTACTGATCAAGCAGCCTGCCATTCGAGGCAACTATAAAAAAAATATTTTAACACGACTATTGAAGAGCATTTTTAGTAATTAGCAAATTACTGACACTGTGCATATTTTTACTTAGTTTGAAGAACAGCGCTTGAAAGGATCAATTATATAGCTTCAATTGTGTTTCATTACTTTGTAATGGAGGCCTCACTGATACCGAGGAAGTTCAGCGTTATACATGCGGCTGTTCTAGGCCAAAACCAGAATGTTACCATGATAGGCATGATTCCAAATCGGATTTTAGATTCTACTTCTAATTAAAGCGATTTCGCGAGATATTCCTGGTTGTTGGTCACTCCTGCCTGCCTTCTGGCAGTGTCTTCAACCAAATTGTGATAAAATTAGGGAATAAAGTGCTTGAGTGAAGAGATTCGGGTGGCTCTTAACAACGAGTTCTTGAGAGAGATTTCCACAAGCGAAAATCCGGTGACCCGGCGAGGGGTTGAACTCGGTTAGTCTTTGTGGGAGGCGAACAGGCTAACGGCTCAGCCACCGCGGCCCTTAAGGATAAAAGGTACCACAATCCTTGTACATAAATGTAGGAACAGACGCGACTGTTAATTCATTTTTTGGTATTGCTGAAGCTCCGTGTCAGTTGCTCTTCAAGTTTTCTCTCTGCTGAAGAAAGGCAAGTGTATGAATTCATTCACTCCCAAACAACTACCATCCCAAGTTCCAGTGAATGCAGACCAAATTTAAGATGTCAAGAAATTGTTAAAGAATCTTTTACAGATGGATGGGATCAACGAGAAGGTATGGAATGCAATACGAGGGTTCTGTTTTATTCTTCGGCATATCAAGTAGATGATTTTGGTGAGACCGCTAGCTGTAGATGAAAATTATTTCATAATTTTAATTATCTTATTTTTAAACTGGCGTAGTTGTGTGACAATTGGAAAAACATTGTGTGCTTCAGTAAGAGTATTTAACTTTCTAAAACAGACACTGGGTATCATTTTATACTACATTTAACTTGCAGATAACTTTTGGATGTTTTCTTTATATTATTATATGCTTTCGGAGTCAAAACTGATCCTATCCGATATGTTTAGTCCATAACTGTTCTTGTCCACTTATTTGTAGCAAAACTAATTGAATAAAATATTTTTCATTAAATATATTTAATCTCATTTGGTGAATACATTTTTCCTGGTATATTTATACTACTAACGGTAATCATTGCACATTTAAATATGAGTTGTACTTCTCAACATAAGGAGTAGTGAAAATCTGGTTTCCTTTCCATGTTCCTAAAATCGCTTTGAGAGGAAATGAAGAGTTTTAGAACCTAGGCCCTTGTGTGTGTATCTTACATATAAATATATATGTGTGTGTATTGCTACGCGCTCGCTGCTTGCGAGAGCGGAAATGTGTGAAGGTCACGCATGTAACCCGAGAGCGAGTGGCGAAGACAAAGACCAGCTTACACAAGTTTGCCGTAGCGCGTGGTGCTGCAATAAGTCTTTTGCGGCTCGCGCGCTCCTGACATTGAGAAGATTACATTTCTGCGTTTATCTGCACAATGTTCTGGTTAATGACCTAGTTTCTCTCAGCATGACTCGCGGTGCGGCGAACCTTCCAGGTCAAGGCCAGCGATAGTATAAAAGCGTGACGGGCCTCCAAGTCAGGAGTTTTATGAGTGTCAGGATGTTGGGCGATTGTGAGGCTTTAAGAGATATACGAAGAGGCAGAAGAGCAACGAGTGGCACCGGGAGTGACCAGCGGAGGATAATCTGCGACTGCGATAATCGGTAAAGTGAAGGGTGTGACATGCAGGTGTGACTATTAGACTGGATGCATGAGTGAAAGACATTTAAAATGATAGCAACATGCAGACCGAACATGTGTTAATGATGAGTGTGAGTTAATTGACCATAACCAAACAGAGAAATGGAGAAGGACTTTAAATAGAGTTGAGATAGACATTAAATAGTGCGCTNACGAAGAGGCAGAAGAGCAACGAGTGGCACCGGGAGTGACCAGCGGAGGATAATCTGCGACTGCGATAATCGGTACAGTGAAGGGTGCGACAGGCAGGTGTGACTATTAGACTGGATGCATGAGTGAAAGACATTAAAAATGATAGCAACATGCAGACCGAACATGTGTTAATGATGAGTGTGGGTTAATTGACCATAACCAAACAGAGAAATGGAGAAGGACTTTAAATAGAGTTGAGATAGACATTAAATAGTGCGCTNGTTAATTGACCATAACCAAACAGAGAAATGGAGAAGGACTTTAAATAGAGTTGAGATAGACATTAAATAGTGCGCTCATTGAGAAATAAAAAAAGTAATGTTGGAGATTGGTTGATTAATGCTGTAAATAATAGCTGTGTGAATAAATTAAAAACCAAATCTAGTTATTTTATTTTTATTAAGACCTCCATCCCTGTCGAACACTTATTTTGTGCTTGTTGCACCACCACAAAACATGTCAGGTTCAAGAAATAAGATTTGTTTTTTTCTGACAAAGTGTTTACGTAACTGAAATATAATAACACATCTAAATAATACCCCCAAAGTATTTCTTTTTTTAGTAATTAACTCCATTACAATTTAAACACTTACAAAATATTGAACTGCTAGTTTTGAAAATATTTTTAACTAGATGTTACATGAATACATTTTGTTCTTGCACAATGTACTGAAATCTCTTGACGACTTTGATATTTAATACGTCCGGTCGAATGTAATTAGGGTAATTATAGCTTCAGGGTGCCCTAGGAGAGCGAAAAACTACAAAAATGCTTTGCGTGTTTTTCTTTATCTAAAAATGTTTAAGCGATAAGTTATGAGAACTCTGTTGTCGCTGCTTGACTTTTGGAGTTTTTGGACGGTAGCTTCTGTTGGAAGTTCAGAAGTTTATTGCTGTCTACTTCTTCTGCGATCGTGACAGAAGGGAATGTGACACGCGGAAAGAACCGTTTTTATGGCTCCGAGAATAAAATGGAACTGCAGGAATATAAAATCTCGAGCAACAAACCCACATAGAAAAAAGCTGTTTACGATAGCCTTTCGTGACCACATAGGAACTGAAGATTTCGTAAATGCGGTTTCGTAAAGTGACTTATAAGATTAAAAGAGATAATTTAACAGTGCTTTTTACTAAGCAGCTTTAAAACTTGGAAATCCTCACGCTAGGAGAGAATGGCTAGGAACCCGGTTATTATAAGAAATAAGTTTTTCTAATGTGCGTCAGCACGGGACACTTGCGGACACTTCCTTTGTGTAACAATACTTATCAAAAAGTTGCTTGTAATGCTACGATCTACATCAGATTGTATTTTTAACTAACCTGAACGTGCATATAAAATAGCAGACTCACGTGGGATTGGAAACCCAAAACCTTGCAAAGGTAAATTAACTATAGGAAGCTATGATGCTTCCTATAGCCTGCCAAATAAAAAAAATGTTTAGCGAATACAGAAACGTGGCGGAGGGGGGAGGAACTCAGCACTTAAACCATGGGAGATGTTTTAAAGCAGTCAGCACATTTTCGTTAAAAAATGGACATTATAACGAATGTTTGTAGATTTCATCATCAATAAATGCAGCTCGTATTTTATACCATAAGCTATACACAAACACATGTACCTAAATATATACTTTCCTTAAATATGTGAGAGTAACGTAAAAGCAACTAGTAAGTGCATAGAAACATAACATAATATATTCTGTTGCCAGAAAAAGTTACATTAGCCGAAATGAATCAAACCTCACAAAAAATGAGACACGGGCAAAAAATGTTTGATTACATACGAACAATTTAGTTTAAATGCACTTTACCATTTTTAGTTTTCCAAATTGTCTTCCAATATCAATCAGATTCATGCAACAGTTTTAATTTTGGATGTACGATTTTTTTGTAATTATATTTGCCAGGTGTATTTTTGAAGAGATCGCTATATTAGCANGTTTTAATTTTGGATGTACGATTTTTTTGTAATTATATTTGCCAGGTGTATTTTTGAAGAGATCGCTATATTAGCAGACAGCACAGCATTTCTGAAGTTTGCAAAATTGTATTGCTTGTATCTTTAACACATTTGTAGTATTCCGAGTAAGACACGGATATTTTATCTTTAGTGATTTCACACGGGAGGATAACAAAAGCAGTCCATATGTTGTTTTATGTATCACGATATGTGTTGTCTTCACCTTCTAGCGGTGTAAAACAATGTGTGTCAGAGGATCCTCGCATTAGTTTGTTCTGGCTTATGTACACTAGGGACAGACCTGCCTCCGACCAGCCGAAACCATCGATGAGGTCGGAGCAGTGGTGCGAATGATAACGGCAAGTAAACGGGAGCACCACGAGAAACTGCTCACAAAATGTCAGTGTACGCCACTGTCCCCAAGCAAGGTCCCCTGTCTTGTAAGGGCGTGGTACATCAATAAACACTAAACAAACCGCAAAATGCAAGATGTTTTGGGAGAGACTATAGAAGAACTAAGAAAAGGCAATACCTCGCTGAGAAAAATGTTTCGTTGAATAAAACAACGTTTATTTGGCCGAACAAAATTACTTGTTTGTTTAGGGGCAGTTGTATATTTTGTTACTGAAAACAAATTATTTTGTTGTTCTTGTTTGGTTGCCCCAAACTATAAGACTTGGTTGGTGCAATTAAAGTTTTGTTTGGCTCTGGGTTCAGACATTGATTAATTTTGGTTATTATAATAAAAGAGAAAATCCAACCTCATTTTTAAGCACAGATCGTTTGCACCGGAGCGCTCTATGCTAGTAACATCGGTTAAACTGACTATCGATGATATCTTAATATTTTTAATAGATCCATTTTAAATACTGAATAATGTAGGTAAAAAAATTATTTCAATTCTTACAGCTTTACGGTTAAGTTTCCAATTAAACCTGTTTTATTATGGTTTTATACCATTATAAAAAACCACTAAATGCACTAACGGAAACAGCTTCTACCCCCTCACAACAATTGCAAACAAACTCTCGAACTCTGTTTTCACACGAAGACAATCAAATGTGTGGCCAAGAAAATATATGCAGTTGGTTGAACTAAATATTTTCTTAACAGTCTTATTTTTTTTTTGTTTATTCGAGCGTGTATTTTATTAGATTTACAAAATAAAAATTACTGCTTTTCAAGCTTTGTTTACTCAAGAAAATATTTCGTTGGTGCTACTAAATATATGTTTGGCCTTACACAAGTAAGTATTTTGTTGGCTGGGAAAAACATTCATCTCAGTGTATTTTTCGCTAACATTGTAAACAAATATTTTGGCTATGTGGTGCAATACTTTCTATCTATTTTACGTGGCGTAGGATCACGCGCGAAAGGAATATATAATTAAGTCGAATAGATTTGCGCACAAATTAAACAGAAACTCTGCTTTAGGATTTAGCTTTATTTTATTTTTTTCTATATTGGCTTCCAGAAACCTGTTAAAGTAAATTAACGTGTTCGGCGATAATTAATATGCCACGTCCTCTTGAGAAACTCGCAGCAGGGACAGAGGTGGTGTAGTGGTCAGACCACTCGCCTGCCACCTAGGTGAACCGGGCTTGTTTCCCAGCGGGGTCGATCCCGGCCGGGAACCATGGCCGTGCGTACGGTAGAGGTTCAGGAGGTTAAACTCTTCAAGTTGCATGAAATAAACCAAAATGAATCATCATTTTTTTTTTCATTATTAACATGCCGTGCCAATCCTAGTTTTAATTATCGTCTGCAAAGGTTGTCACTGGTTGTCACTTAAATATTTTTTATAACTTGGTTGTTCCAGATTCTAGTGTTCATTATGAACTGAAGGCAAAAAAGTTGATTTAACTTTGTACCTACCAGAAAAACTCCAATTTTAAAATCCTGCGCACGGGTCTTGTCAGATTACGTGCAGTGACGTTTCAAAGCTTGCCTTTGCGTAAACAATGTTCTAACCTCGAACTATTTGACGCATTGGCAATGCTACAGGCACAAAAAGAGTTAGTCCAAAATTGGGAGTAGGAGATTTGGTTATTCAGTGCAGCTGACACGCGAAATCTAGTAGGTATTCACTTCACGGAATGAGTGAGTGGCTGTAGAGAGATGAGATCCTGTGACTGGGGACATGGTGACTTTGCACGCACGTTTTCAGACATCATTTTGTAACAGAGTATCTCCACTATAGACTAACAATTGAGGTAGACCGTTTATCGTCTTCTGCTCACGTAGGCCTAACCAATATTGACCAAACTTACACCAATACAACTCGCAAAGTCACATGGTCAACGCTGATTAATGTGTTTTTTTATATCTTAATTTTCAAAATACAAGCAGTTTTTGTGGATAGTATACATTTTCTAATTTAAATTTATTCAACCTGCATACAGTGTTCTAACATCAAATCCTATCCATTTCCTTTGGGACAGTTGTATTAGAAGAAAATTAGTCGAATGTTGGGACACGAAGTGGCTATGCGCACCTTGGGTGCGTAATTTCCCCCCTCCCCCCCTCATCGACCAACCCTTCATCTCCCTCTCCAAATATGATCTCAGCTTAACGTGTCCCCCTAAACAAAGATACGATAATAGGTGAATGCGTGTTTTTTANCCCTCTCCAAATATGATCTCAGCTTAACGTGTCCCCCTAAACAAAGATACGATAATAGGTGAATGCGTGTTTTTTATAGTTTATGTTAACAAAATATGAATTAATTTAAAGAGTGTTTGTCTACGTCAAACTAAACTAAGGTAGTTGGTAAATATGTGGGTCGTTTTCCACGCGCGCATGCGCAGTAGCCGTGGCCACCACTGTCCACAGACGTTTATATAACCCGCTCATGGTTACTTCACACTTTTCTGAAACCCTGTCTTAAGTTCTACTTCCAGGTTATTCCCGNGTTTATATAACCCGCTCATGGTTACTTCACACTTTTCTGAAACCCTGTCTTAAGTTCTACTTCCAGGTTATTCCCGCACACACCTCGTGCAAACAAATCTTAAGGCTAGTTCACAAAATAACCCCTGAGGTACAACGCACCGCATTCGCGCGCACTCAGGGTAATAATATTATGCATAAGAATTATTTCTTAGTAAGCGTTACCAACACACATATGTTCCCTCTGTCTTTATTCATGATAATTATAAATAAAATAATATATTTGATCGATAAAATATAACTACAATTTCGATTTCACCAAAAATAAGGTACTTTTATGAACATAAGTATAAAAGGCTTGTGATAAATGGCGTACTCAGGAAACAACGAAACATGATATACATGGGGTGATTTTTCGAAGGTNAATATATTTGATCGATAAAATATAACTACAATTTCGATTTCACCAAAAATAAGGTACTTTTATGAACATAAGTATAAAAGGCTTGTGATAAATGGCGTACTCAGGAAACAACGAAACATGATAAACATGGGGTGATTTTTCGAAGGTTTGAGGGACTGCGTGACTGAGCGGTTACCCCGCTAGCCTCCCACCAAAGCGAACCGGGTTCAATCCCCAGCCAGGTCACTCGCGGGTTTCCGCATGTCGTAATCGTGCCGGACGATGCCACTGGTCGTCGGGTTTTCTCGGGGATCTCCCGTTTCCCCACGTCTTTCATTCCCGTTCTCCTCCACATTCACCTCAATCACCCTCATCGCCTCTCAAGACCTCGCTGTTAAGAGCTGCCCAATGTTCTTCACACTGTTAAAAATTTCCGCATATTTACGGAAATGTTTACGGGAATGCACAGTAACTATACAGAAATACAGTCCATAATTACGTAAAAGGAGTTAATTCCTTAAATGCAAAATACGGAAAGTATCCGCATTGCCTGTAGCTTCGGGTTTCGGGGACGAACATTGCCGAGTCAGCACGATGCTTTTTTAGCCATTGTGACCGGAAAATTATCGTTTCTGGGCCAGTAAATGGAGCAGTTAAGGCTTTTCACGCCACTAAAACTTATTNATTATCGTTTCTGGGCCAGTAAATGGAGCAGTTAAGGCTTTTCACGCCACTAAAACTTATTCTTTCAAACATCAAAAAGGAGCATCAGGCATATGTAACATTTAGCAACACTTAAGATAAACTAACTTTAATAGAAACTGAAAAATTTGGTTATGTGACTATTAGTAATAACAAAGTCACACCGCAAATATTATGATACAGTTGTAGGTAAGTTGTGAGAGTCGTAAACTTGCGAATTTTTGACTCGGGTTCAAATCTTAGCCAAGTATAAAATAATTTAATTGTTTTAATATTTTTATTTACTGTAGATTGCCTATACAACGAAAATTTAAGACTTGTTCCTTTATCTCCTTTGATTTTAAACTGTAAGTACAGAAAACTGACTACGAAATTAACGGAAATATAAGGAAAGTCCGTTTCTTAAAATCAATTTGTCCGTAATTTTGTGGAGAGTTTACGATCGCCTCTGGATAAAGTTTTACCAGCACTTCCCCGGAACATGAAGGAAACATGTTTCAACAAGTGCACTCGCTCACTCGCTCACTCGCTCACTCGCGCACTCGCTCACTCGAGTGTTTGATTCAAAAAAGTGTGAGGAAACCTGGAATGGATTAACAGTGCGGAGTGGGTTACCGTTGGTAGCGCGGGAGGTCGAATTACCCAATTACGCATTCTCCCCTCCACCAGGAGGGCTGCCACCCTTACCTCCTTGGGTTAGAAACTAAACCCAGCGTGATCATCGAAATAAAAGACACAGCCGCCCCCCCCCCTCCACCATTTAAAATCTTTCTCTTCTAGTGTTTCAAAACACCCTTTCAATAAAGATTATCCTTTACCATCATTCTTGCAATTATTTTCTGTGGAGGGATTTTTACTGTTTCTATGTTGGTTCCCTCCCACCTCACCGCCTTTGTTTTAGTTGAGGTTAAGTTGGCATGGGAGGTAAACTTGGCCCCAACCGCGGCCATGTTTGCTGAACGCCAGTAAAGCCTCGTAGTTGGGAACTTGCCTGCATGCCTAGGCGTACTCCGCTCTTAGTTTGAAGACAGGTGAGAAGGGGAATAGTTACCGTTGGACGTCTTGACGCCGGCCAGCTCGTGGAGGTTGCCGAGCAGCGGCAGCGCCGCGGGGCCCGGGATCTCGTTGCCGAGCTTGGCGTAGCGCGTGTGCTGCTGGTAGTAGTAGTAGGCGCAAAGGGCCGCGCTCGCGACCAGCAGAGGGTAGAAGAGCACGTTGGCGAGGAAGGCGCCGCCCACCAGCGGCTCCAGGACCGTCGCCATCTCCCCTGGGCACCGGCGTCTCGCTCTTCGTGCGCTGCTCGAGGTCCACTCACCACTTCTTCACTCCCTCTCCTTTCCAACAATAACAATCGATGAATACATACACCGAGTAAATCACTCACTCGCCGATACCTATCTTTAAAAAAGTGGTGAAAGGAAAAATTGTAGCTGGGGCCTCGGAACTGCTCAANTCACTCACTCGCCGATACCTATCTTTAAAAAAGTGGTGAAAGGAAAAATTGTAGCTGGGGCCTCGGAACTGCTCACTTTACCGTGAACACCCTGTACTCGACTGCTGCCACTGTACGCACACAGGTTGTCAGGTAATTCGCGGATACACACACATCTGTGATCAAAACTAATTATTTGGTAAAAATGCACAAGACCCTTAGTTTAAGAGAAAAAAACGACATGACAGGTCTANGTTTATATAACCCGCTCATGGTTACTTCACACTTTTCTGAAACCCTGTCTTAAGTTCTACTTCCAGGTTATTCCCCCACACACCTCGTGCAAACAAATCTTAAGGCTAGTTCACAAAATAACCCCTGAGGTACAACGCACCGCATTCGCGCGCACTCAGGGTAATAATATTATGCACAAGAATTATTTCTTAGTAAGCGTTACCAACACACATATGTTCCCTCTGTCTTTATTCATGATAATTATAAATAAAATTATATATTTGATAGATAAAATATAACTACAATTTCGATTTCACCAAAAATAAGGTACTTTTATGAACAGAAGTATAAAAGGCTTGTGATAAATGGCGTACTCAGGAAACAACGAAACATGATATACATGGGGTGATTTTTCGAAGGTTTGAGGGACTGCGTGACTGAGCGGTTATCCCGCTAGCCTCCCACCAAAGCGAACCGGGTTCAATCCCCAGCCAGGTCACTCGCGGGTTTCCGCATGTCGTAATCGTGCCGGACGATGCCACTGGTCGTCGGGTTTTCTCGGGGATCTCCCGTTTCCCCACGTCTTTCATTCCCGTTCTCCTCCACATTCACCTCAATCACCCTCATCGCCTCTCAAGACCTCGCTGTTAAGAGCTGCCCAATGTTCTTAACACTGTTAAAAATGTCCGCATATTTACGGAAATGTTTACGGGAATGCACAGTAACTATACAGAAATACAGTCCATAATTACGTAAAAGGAGTTAATTCCTTAAATGCAAAATACGGAAAGTATCCGCATTGCCTGTAGCTTCGGGTTTCGGGGACGAACATTGCCGAGTCAGCACGATGCTTTTTTAGCCATTGTGACCGGAAAATTATCGTNGTTATCGTTTCTGGGGTATAAATAGAGCAGTTAAGGCTTTTCACGCCACTAAAACTTATTCTTTCAAACATCAAAAAGTAGCATCAGGCATATGTAACATTTAGCAACACTTAAGATAAACTAACTTTAAAAGAAACTGAAAAATTTGGTTATGTGACTATTAGTAATAACAAAGTCACACCGCAAATATTATGAAACAGTTGTAGGTAAGTTGTGAGAGTCGTAAACTTGCGAATTTTTGACTCGGGTTCAAATCTTAGCCAAGTATAAAATAATTTAATTTTTTTAATTTTTTTTTTTTTTTTTATTTACTGTAGATTGCCTATACAATGAAAATTTAAGACTTTTTCCTTTATCTCCTTTGATTTTAAACTGTAAGTACAGAAAACTGACTACGAAATTAACGGAAATATAAGGAAAGTCCGTTTCTTAAAATCAATTTGTCCGTAATTTTGTGGAGAGTTTACGATCGCCTCTGGATAAAGTTTCACCAGCACTTCCACGTAACATGAAGGAAACATGTTTCAACAAGTGCACTCGCTCACTCGCGCACTAGCTCACTCGAGTGTTTGATTCAAAAAAGTGTGAGGAAACCTAGAATGGACTAGAATAAATTAACAGTGCGGAGTGGGTTACCGTTGGTAGCGCGGGAGGTCGTATTACCCAATTACGCATTCTCCCCTCCACCAGGAGGGCTGCCACCCTTACCCCCTTGGTTAGAAACTAAACCCAGCGTGATCATCGAAATAAAAGACACAGCCGCCCCCCCCCCTCCACAATTTAAAATCTTTCTCTTCTAGTGTTTCAAAACACCCTTTCAATAAAGATTATCCTTTACCATCATTCTTGCAATTATTTTCTGTGGAGGGATTTTTACTGTTTCTATGTTGGTTCCCTCCCACCTCACCGCCTTTGTTTTAGTTGAGGTTAAGTTGGCATGGGAGGTAAACTTGGCCCCAACCGCGGCCATGTTTGCTGAACGCCAGTAAAGCCTCGTAGTTGGGAACTTGCCTGCATGCCTAGGCGTACTCCGCTCTTAGTTTGAAGACAGGTGAGAAGGGGAATAGTTACCGTTGGACGTCTTGACGCCGGCCAGCTCGTGGAGGTTGCCGAGCAGCGGCAGCGCCGCGGGGCCCGGGATCTCGTTGCCGAGCTTGGCGTAGCGCGTGTGCTGCTGGTAGTAGTAGTAGGCGCAAAGGGCCGCGCTCGCGACCAGCAGAGGGTAGAAGAGCACGTTGGCGAGGAAGGCGCCGCCCACCAGCGGCTCCAGGACCGTCGCCATCTCCCCTGGGCACCGGCGTCTCGCTCTTCGTGCGCTGCTCGAGGTCCACTCACCACTTCTTCACTCCCTCTCCTTTCCAACAATAACAATCGATGAATACATACACCGAGTAAATCACTCACTCGCCGATACCTATCTTTAAAAAAGTGGTGAAAGGAAAAATTGTAGCTGGGGCCTCGGAACTGCTCAATTTACCGTGAACACCCTGTACTCGGCTGCTGCCACTGTACGCACACAGGTTGTCAGGTAATTCGCGGATACACACACATGTGTGATCAAAACTAATTATTTGGTAAAAATGCACAAGACCCTTAGTTTAAGAGAAAAAAACGACATGACAGGTCTAAAAACCTCCGTAGCAAACATGTGATGCTCCGATTAGATGAAGATGATGTGATGTGTGCAATGCTGAAACTAATGTGTTGTCGGTCACGAGGAATGCGTCGAGGGAACGAGCCGAGCTCCGTAGGGCCGAAGAGGTCATGCAGTTGACGTGCAGTGAGTAATGGGGCGTGGCAATGGGGCTATAGGAGGTGCGGCCAAGCTCCGTGCATGCTGCTGGCATTCAGCGTCCGGAAAGTGCACTGCTATGGGCAGAGCAAACTTCAAACACTCGTTATGACGTTTCAACGTTTCGTACGCTGATGCTTTATGCTGTGCTTAACGCGAAATAAAGTAATTTTACCTACTTTAATGTCGTTTTTCTCGTAAACTAAGGGCCTAATCTAGAAAATAATGTAACTGGCATTACCAAAACGTATACTGTTGACGATTATAACGTCAGTGTAATTGCTATTAATTCATATATAGATAAAACAAAACTTTTTTTCTTGGCAAACATTTTAGCTAAAAATTTACTTGCAGCAACAAGTAAAGTGTTGAAGCAAGTTAAGTATTTTATAGAGTGGCACTGCTATAGTCATTTCACGGTTAATTTTCAACTTTTCTGAAACTCTGCTAAAGTTCTACTTCCAGGATATTCCTCCGCCTCATGCAAACAAAGGGACAACGCATCGCATTCGTGTGGACTCAGTTCAATAACATTTTGCGTAAGAACTATTCCTTACTAGTAAACTACCAACACGCCTATTTTCTCTTTGTTTTCATTCATATTAATTATAAATGAGACATTATGAGATATAGGGAGAATATAAGTAAAAGATAAATTTAACCAGACATAAGGTATAAAACTCTTGTGATAAGTGAGAAAGTTAGGAAACAACCAAACACGTTATATAGGGGATGATTGATGAAATGTTGGTTTGGAGAAATGCGAAGAGGCCGCTAAGAGACTACAGCAGGTACAGTAGAAGAGGAGACTCACACTGCCGTGGACTAGTGACGCCGGAGCAGGTTCGCTGTCGCACGCCGGCGGTACAGTAAGTAAGCGGCCAGCAGGACACGGCAGTTTTGTTGCGCTGTGACCTCAGCCGGCGTGAAGAGTTACGTCCGCGCCCATTGTTCTGCCGTGGGACCGACACATGCCTCGTGCGCGTGTCGGCGCGCTCGCTGTCGCATTACATTTGCATGTTTTTTTCGTTCGCTACGTCCAACCACTTCCCGTGTACCCCTTTCTGAGCCTCGCCGACCTCAGCCCTTTGCTTCGCCACTAAAACATTTTGCCCGTAACTCATTTCACATACAAACCTCAGCAAATAATTAATTTCGCCGAAAGTAATTTGCCTTAAACTCGTTTTGCCTACGTTCCTTGACAGAATGACATTATTTAGCTTAAACACTTGATCTAAAAGTCACTCAAATCCACTTGGCCTAAATTCATTTGGCATAGTTACCTGGCCCAAAGTCCCTAGACCTAAAGGTTATAAGGCCTAAACTCATTTCGTCCAAAAGTCATTTGACGTAAATGTAATTTAGCCTTAAGTCATTCTAGGCAAAACGACGGGTACTTGAGCAGTTGCTTCTACTTGTCGAAAATANTAAATGTAATTTAGCCTTAAGTCATTCTAGGCAAAACGACGGGTACTTGAGCAGTTGCTTCTACTTGTCGAAAATAAAAACTAGTGAGAGATTTATCCCTCGCATCTTGGATTTGTAGGGGTTTTTTTGCCTCGGTGTTTATCGAAGTGTTCAGCAAGACAGACTGTGACGAATAGTTTCCCAAAATGTCGTTAGTTGTTTACACTTTCACGTCCTTGGTATTGCTGAGAATAAATAGCTGATTATTTTGTGCGGGAAACTACACCGGTGACACCAGAAAAAACCGTAAAATAACAACTTCAGGAAATGCTCTAAATAGCATCCCGCCCTATTCCCTGTCCGTCAGCGAAAATAAATAACAAATATTTATTCAAGATGCCAAGTACCGACTACTAAATGTCCCTGATACTTCATTGATATGCTATGCATATGAATTAGATAGATTACATGATATGCGATTTAGTTTGCAAGGTTAATTAGGAGCATAAAATTGGGCTCCCATATTCCGAAATTTTCGAATTTTGGGTGCTATATTTTGAAAACTATAATCGTTTGACTAGAGATATTTAAATTTATGTGGCCATTTTATGAAACTTTTTTTAAATAATGAAATAAATAATTATCGTGAAATATGTCCTTACAAAACTTCTCACTCTTTAGAAACCACTCAGGTGTACATACTATTGCGCGGCTTTCAGGTATTCATGCAAGGTCACCGACGACTGTAGTAAGGTAGTCAAAAGAGCCCGACGTCTACAGCAAGAGCACGGCTTCATGTACTAGACAGGCTTAATGGAAGTCGCTCTTGTGGTTGTGCTGTAAGGGTNCGTCTACAGCAAGAGCACGGCTTCATGTACTAGACAGGCTTAATGGAAGTCGCTCTTGTGGTTGTGCTGTAAGGGTGATTATCTTTCAGAAAAAGTAAATGGCGTGTGAGGAGTGCACCTAGGGCAAGGCAACACCCTCCGAGCTGGCGCCCGTAGATGACCGTCATCCCTGAGCATGACAGAAATAAGACCCTAGAGTGGAACGGCGCTGGAATGCAAGGGCGGGGAAAGTGGGAGTGCCCCGAGAAAGCCCGTCGGCAAGTGGCATCGTCCAGCACGATTCCCACACGCGAAAATACGGGAGTGAAACCGCCGGGTATCGAGCCCGGATCGCCGTGGTGGGAGGCGAGCGCCCTGGCCACTGCGCCACCGCTGCCCCTATCTTGCAGAACTTATTGCGTATCGTGGGCTATGCGAGGGTGATTACCATTATTGTTTTCCTGTTTCAGTAATGACAGAGTTGCAGCTTTAACCTTTTTTTTTCACTACCCGGCTCTGGTTCTAAAGTGACCAGAGTTGAGAGAGACTCTTAACTATAAGGCGNTTTAACCTTTTTTTTTCACTACCCGGCTCTGGTTCTAAAGTGACCAGAGTTGAGAGAGACTCTTAACTATAAGGCGAGGAGAAGAATATGTGTCGTTAGTGAACACACAAAGGAAGATGTTTCTCTTCATATCGACGTCGCCCATGCAAACAAGCATCACATGCATAAAGGAAAAATCTGCTGTATGATGTTCACGATAAAGTGAGCCCCTATGAATACAAATCTATGAAAAGAACTTATGAAGAAAATTACTGCTCGTAACTGCATATGTTTTAACGTAAGTTACAACCACACCACTCACGGTTATGTCAGCTAACTACGACAAGTAGTTCCATTTTTTAAGTCTGCAACTAAACAGAAGAATTTTGTATTTGACATCAAATTATTCAAGAAATATAAAGTGTAAAATTTTTATATTTGAAGAAAATGTCATCACAACAAATGCGTACGAGTTGAACGATGTTTGGTAAAAACATAAAATCATTAATTTTTTGGGATCAGACACCCTTAAGGAAAATTCGCAGCCCGACCGAGTTGACTTACGTCTCCAAGGTATTAAGCATGTTAGTATTGTCACATAATGTCTTGCTAGAAGTCGTCAGTTTCAGCCTGACACTTGAGAGATCTCTGCAGTGATTTACCAAAGTAGTTTCACATACCCATTCTCGGCTAAAGTATGCATGTAACGAACTATAAGTCAGTTGAATAACTACTATAGCAAAAATTTTATTTTAGTTGTATTATTTTAAAAAACGCCTTCAATATTCAGCCTCACCAAATAAATTTTGTGGATATTTTGGACTATGTAATCAATACAACTTAGAAGAGGTAAAGTTCCTTTCTGCTGTACAACCACGTTTTTTCGTGAGCGCATTTCTCCCAATCAAAAGAGATGTAGTATTTGAACATATTTTAGGAGTATTTAATTTCTGTAACTTCCTCAGCTGTAGCCTATCTCTTTGAATTTAGCACCTTCTTAGTCAATCGGATTACCGCTATTACGTTTGGGGAATAAAAGCACGAAGATAGTAAATTTGACATCTTAAGTTCCCTTAGGATGTGCGTTCATAAACAGCAATTAAAAAGCAAGTCACGCGAAACGATGATGTGTTTGTCACCAGAGCTACGTCAAGGACATTCGATGTGCATCTAAAGTAGAAAGAACAATACGTCATCGTGTATTTTGCAAACTTCATGTTCAGTTTATTTTTTTCTCCTAGCACGAGAGTTTTTCTTATTTTTCAACGTTTCGAACCTGAGGTTTTTCCACTTTCAAATCATCTAAACGGAAAGAAAAAACGTCATGGTGGTAGCACAGGACTTCTGCACGGTATTTTCCACGATAGATGAAACCACTTAAAAAAATTAATTATCGCAGTCTGCTTAGTGAGCATAGTTTTTTCGCACTTTTCGTTTGAAGGAAATTCCCGATCATCTCTTTGAGCTGAAATTTTTCATAATTCTATAATTTAATTCAACAGCCAAAGTGTAAATAAAAAACTGAAAAACTCTCAATTTTACTTTTTTTTTTCAACACCAATTGGACGTTTCAATCACTCTCTACATATGCTCAGAAATATCTCAAGTACATTTTTCTTGTTACTAAACATTCATATAATAAATTACTTACTACTTATAGTGGTATATAAACGAATACATTAAAATTGCATGAGTTAACAGTACGATGCAATAGTTGCCTATGATTGGAGTAAAATTTTTAATTTCAAATTTTTTAATTGCCTATCCAAGATTCACAATTTCCCGCTGACCATTATTTTATGTTGTTATACATTATTGTAATATAATTTCATCTGTAGAGTGTATGTTACATTTCAATACATATACACGATGATATAGCGGAGTTAATAACTAGGGCAAAAGTGTTCTTCAGTTGACGGTGATTTGTTAACGTTATCCGGTTTTTTCTACATTGTGACTTCACCCGAAATCCCACATTTATTCATAAAACTCGGATTAAGGAGGTATGGAAACGTCATATACAGTGTAATTGTATGCATGATTTCAGACGCATAGTAAATTTGTTATGAATGTAGAAAATGTTTGCTGTTGTGAGTAATCGATTTATCCAGCATTTAATTATTTTGCCATGTCCTTATAAATAAACGATTGTTATTATTATTAAGATAATAGTGATTACAAGATTGAAGATACATTGCGTTAGAGGAGAGATATAGATTAAATTCTGGTAGCCATTAAGTATTACGATTCAGTATTGATTATGCTGTGAAAACAATTTTATTTACTATATGATATATATATATTTTTTAAATTATACGTACATGTGTAGCTATTAGCGTAGCATAAAAAATTGACATTTTGTTAATATTATCGTTTACCAGTTACATTACGACTTCGCCGATACAAAATTCCTTGTTTAATATTGGTGTAATTGTGTGTCCGAAATATTAAAAACTTCAAACATGTGTATATATTAATTTAAACAAGCATGGCTCTAATTCTGTTCATAAGGAAATTTTTTATTTAATTTCAAAATTTCTCTCAAATTTTTGTTGTTTCAATGACTGCAGTAAAATTTGACGGGACGTGATATAATTTTACATATGTTTGTGCATCACGTCTTCCGGAAAGTAGACAAGAATTTCTTTACGTATAAATTTTATTACAATGGTTAGTTTTGATGATGCACATTAATCCCCATTTGTAACTGCTAATTATGAGTAAAACTGAATTTTATGTTAACTGTTTTTTTTATATGGTTTACTGCACCTAAAATTGATAATATTCCTGCTGTATGTAGAGATATATAAGTTAGTTCTACCGCTATACTACAATGCCCAGTTGACCCAGCTACCCGGGTATCTACTTGTACATGTAACATTCTCACCACCCCTTCAATTGTGCGTGCTGTTGTCTCTAAGACGGCCTCGTCAATAGCGTTACAACAAAGAAGCCTCATTGTTGTTTCTAGGTAAAGTAATGCTTCTCTACTTTCCGGTAGACGTGATGCTCAAACATCTGTGAAATTATTTCACGTTCCGTGAAATTTTACTACAGTCATTGACACAACCAAAATTTGAGAGAAATTTTTAAATTTAATTATACATTTCGTTATGTACAGAATTAGAGCCATGCTTGTTTAAATTAATATGTTATCAACGTGCACATATGTTGTTATTCGTTACAAACCCCTGTTGTATCTCGATCTGATCGAACTTCAACGATGGCTCACAATAGTAATTCATGAATTATTTAATGTTTTCCTTGTAATTTCTGAATTTTTTTTTTGAGAGTCTTTTGAGTTTTCTGGTGCGAGTTCGCTTAGAGGTCACTGGACGTTTATGTCGTCACAATCATCCAACACAGTCCCCGCCCAAGGTCAAACTCTTCATTTGCACCTCAGGCTCTTGGGTTCTATAAGCTTGACACTGCGCTTATTAACAACTGACGTACTTCCTGCTGCCCAGCCACATTTGAATATGGTTTGCCATTGCATTCAGTGGTCTAGGTTTCTTTATGAAAAAAAATACAAATATAGGTGTTTTGTAGTTGAAATAGTTGCAACAGGCGTATAGATGTAAAAGTGGAGGTTGAGGACAATGAGAATCGATTGGTTTAGACGATCATCTCCCAAAAATATTGGAAGCATGCCTTGTTCTTAAGGCGCATTTTTATTTCGGAAATTATTATAATTATTTTTTTAATTGTACCTACATGCCATAAAATTTAGTAATTTGATAATAATGGCTATATTTTTTTTAGAGATATAGTAATTGTGTACTCTCTTCAAACGGTTGCGTTGATAAAAACACTATTAAGAACAAGTCAAATTAGTTACATGTGAACTACATTTGAAAATTTCAAAAATTTGATGTAGGTGTCGTTGCTTCGCGCAACTGACTTTATTTAATTGATTTAGTATTATTTATTTTACAAGTTTTTTGACCCGTTCATGTGTGTGTTTCCGTGCGTATTAATTTTCACTGCGCCTTCTTCCCAAGCTCCATCCATGTTAGCGTGCTGATTCCGTTTCATGAGACACTCAGAAAATTTATATCTAAAACTTGTATTGCATTTTACAACCGTACATGTGTTTGTCCTTCTTACTTGTTTTTTAATTAATAAATCAGTAATTCATAAATTCATTTCACTCACAGAGTATAACACCATTATAAAACTCTCTCGTATATTTCATTTCTATCATTATAATCTACACTGAAGAGTGAAAAAAACTGGTATAGGCGTGCGTATGTAAATAACAGAGTTATGGAACCAATCAGAGTAACGCGATGCGGTCGGCAGCTACATCGGTTACTGCTGCTACAATGGCAGGTTATCACGATTTAAGTGAGTTTGAACGTGGTGTTATAGTTGGCGCACGAGAGATGGGACATAGCATCTCTGAGGTAGCGATAACATTTGGATGTTAACGTACAACCATTTCACGAATGCACCGTGAATATCGGGAATCCGGTAAAACATCACATCTTAGACATCGCTGCGGCCGGAAAAAGATCGTGAAAGAACGGGACGAGCTATGATTGACGAAAATCATTAGACGTGACAGACATGCAACCGTTTCTCAAATTGGCGCAATTGGATTTGTGTACTGCCCTGTAGGATTCATGGTGTTAAATGCCTCCTGCATACCTTCAGACATTATTCGAGTCCATGCCACGTCGTCTTGCGGCACTTCTGCGTGCTCGGGGGCCCTACACGATATTAGGCTGGTGTACCAGTTTTTTTTTGGCTCTTCAGTGTACGCCATATCTGCAACACTACAGATCGAAATTCATGATTGTATATCTATTGATATTCAATTTACTTGAGCTCTTTGTGCATTCCTAAAACGTATTAGAATATTGCTAATTATTAACTTTCAAACTTCAATGGAACAAAGATAAACTAAACTTGACACTGTAGCCTTATAATAGCTGTTTGTGAACTGGTGGGTTCGGTAGCAGGATTAACAATATATACCCCGTCTAAAATAATTCACTGAATTTTCACTGCATCGTATGCATATGGACACGTAAAGGCATTTGATAATATGGTGACTACGATAACTCGTGTTTACTGCTTCATGAATGATGTGTACTCCAGAGCACGCAACAAGGATCTGGCGTAACTTCTACAAGAACTGTATATACATACATAATGTAATTCTTTCACGGTTACTTCGCCTTTTTATGAAGCTCTAGTAATGATCTGCTTCCAGGATTTTCCTCCGCATCGTGCAAACAAAGCTAGACTAAGTCTAGAAAATAACACCAAAGAATAATGCACCGAATTCGCGCACACTTAGTTCTAATAGTATTTTGTATGAGAACTATCTTGTACTAGGCACTGCCAACAGAAATGTTTTCTCGCTATTTTTATTCATATTTATTATAAATGAAATATTATAATTCATACATAAAATATAGGTAAAACATCAATTTAACTATAAATATGATAATTTTATGCTAACAGAAGTATAAAGCGCATCTAATACGTGGGACATTTAGTAAATAACTAAACACCTCATGCATGGGGTGATTTTTCAAAGGTTTGATTCAAAATATGTGAAGAAACCGCGACTAGAATATAACTGCAATTCTTAAGAACTGAATACTTCCTAATGGTACCTACATCTGAACACTGAAACATTAAATTTATGGCGAAGGAAATGCGTTATAGTTTTAATATGTCAATCTTACAATCTTGTTACCACTGACCCACCGAAAGCGAAAATCGGCATAATATTTTTTTATAAAATTTTTTTGAGATACATAGTTACTTTACTAAATACATATTAGAAATATTTAGTTCTGCACTTTACTCGATATACTCTTCTACCGTTATACTGTTACACTCTCAGCGGGTTAAATATGATTTACAAAAAACTTTCTCTCAAATAACAACATTTCTATGTTCCAAATTCGTAACACAATAAAATCATGACTTGTTTAAAAACTATGTAAATAAAAGTATTCATGAACTACGAAAGAAAATTAGCCAGAAAGGTANTAAAATCATGACTTGTTTAAAAACTATGTAAATAAAAGTATTCATGAACTACGAAAGAAAATTAGCCAGAAAGGTAATTAGAGGAGACAATTTACTGCAGCACAGAATAATTTATTCCGAACTATCATTACTTTTTAATGTTTCAGCTGAACTTATCATCAAAGCTACGAATGGGTAGTCGTATGTATACTACAAGTTTATTTTATATTTTAATAATAAAATCTATTTTGGAACTCCCAGCAAGTCATAATTACGTCCGATCTGCTAATCGTTGCACCACCAGGACAGGAAACTGTCAACTAATCCATAATGTATGTGAGTGCGAAGATATTTGGCTGGCTCTTACCAGCGAGGTCTTTAGAACTAATGAGGGTGACTGAGGTGAGTAAGGAGCAGCGCCGGAATGAAGGGGTGGGGGTAAATGGGAGATCACCGAGAAAACCCGCCGACCAGCGGCATCGTCGTGTGGCACGATTCCCACATGTGAAAATCCGGGATTTACCCGGTCGGGGATTGAGCCCGGTTCGCCTTGGTGGAAGGCGAGCAGGCTAACCACTCAGCCCCCCCTCCTCTTTTTCCGAATTATGTAAGTGAACTCTCCTCCGGAGAATTTCCGTGGTAAACTTCTGGTAATATTNCCCCCCTCCTCTTTTTCCGAATTATGTAAGTGAACTCTCCTCCGGAGAATTTCCGTGGTAAACTTCTGGTAATATTCCACAAAACGTTTTATTCTGTTAATTGTTCGCGAGGTAGCTATTGCGGACATGAAGGCTTGCCGAGGCTCGGCAGTTGGGTCACGGTTCATGACTGCCAAGTGTGGGAGTTTCCTACTGTTCTCATGCCTATTCATTCGCGTGAGCCGCAGAACTAATTCTATAATGCAAGCGTGGAGTAATTCGTTCGACATGTTCCGCGTCCACCTTGAATAACCTTGGCGGCTGCTGACGTTAGCCAAGCCACGTACGAACGAAAGCATAATATTGTAAACGTCACAACACTTTTCATTCTACGCGTTTATAGTTTTCCTTCCACTGTATCCCTAACTGAGTGCTTTCGGTAANAAACGTCACAACACTTTTCATTCTACGCGTTTATAGTTTTCCTTCCACTGTATCCCTAACTGAGTGCTTTCGGTAATCGTTCGCTACGTAATTTTTTTTTATTACCTAACAGCCAACTACGCTTTATTTGGTACGTCTGTAGCTAATACCAATCATCTTTATATGTTCTTGTCACATGTCACAAGCTGTCCCCTGTTAGCTAAGCACTTTCGACACCCCTGCTAAGGTTACTTCTATTACAGGTTGGGAAGATCAGTGTTAAAAGTTTGGCAAAGGGAAAATTTCTGCCACTAGGTAAGCGCTAGTGTCAGCAAGGTAACGGATTTTCTCATATATTCTCCCTTAAATAAAAAGGATAGTTGCAATAATCATAAATCAAATACAAAATAACTAACTAAAATCTTTATATTTTAAAATTCACGTGACTTATTTTAGAACACCGCCCACCTAGCAGTGGAAATTTTTTCTATGTCAAACTCTCCCATAGTAAATTACGGTTTGTTCCGAACATGTAGTACCAAGCACTGTCAGGGATTTACTTTTCCTTCTCAATTGTAATCAATGTTCCATGTGTCAAAATTATTACTGCCATGGGCTTAATCATGTTGTTCACGTGGCAACCAAATAAAACAGCGAAATTATTTTGAATACTGATGTGTTCCAAATAAATAAATTCGTACTCTGACGTGTAAAAAGAAAAAAGTACTTACCTCCGTGGCCTTGTACGTGAACATTGCTCCCGCAAAACAGGAGAGACTCCTGCACTGCGAGTTTAATGACTCGGTGGTCAGAACGCTTGCCACTCGCCAAGTCAAACCGTGTTCGATTCCCGGTGGGTTCCCGGGTTTTCGCACGTGATAATCGTGGTGGACGACGCCGCTTTCTGAGGAATCTACCTTCCCTTTGCCCCTGCATTCCGGCGCTGCTTCATACCCACCCTCTTCGGCTATCAACACTAAAATGTTAAGAGACGCCCAAAGCCCTCCCCTACACACCAATCGAAATACGTCAGGTTTTATGAAAAAACATGTACCAATTCACTGCCAACATAACTAGGAACCTGCATTACAGCGTGTAGTGTAGTTATTCAGCAGGGATTTTTTTCTTTCAACGGTTGGTATCAAAAGTGCTCACTTTACCGTGGACAGTCTGTAACGCCCTCAGGCGAACTTTAAGATTGCAGCATGTTTCCCGTGATACCGTCATGGCAATTCTAAACTCACGCAGAAAGAAATCAAATTCTGGCATCATCAACTTTAACACCACACTTGCCGTAAAGACGCGGAGTTTGTGTTCTCTGCCAACTTTCCTGAAGTACTTCAGTCCATTTTTCAGGCCTACGTTTTATTATTAATGAGATTGCAAGCCCGGAATCTTTTGTCGAGGGCGATGGCAAAAGTGCTTCGGTTCACAGCGATCGGTTTATGTTGTACTGGCAAATGATGTGTGAGGTTTAATGACGATGTTCTATGAATAGGCGAGAGACAATGCGACCTCAACTTCGCTGCATGATTTTTAAGGTCTAGCAAAAATTAAATAATTAAAAAGTTTACTTCCGGAAGGCCGGTGAGGGGGAGGGTGTATGAGATCCCCGCCAAGCCTATTAAATGTGGTTGAAATGGACAGAAAGTTAATGCCTTTACTTTGCTGTTGCCAGCTGCCGAAATATTAATAAAATTGCTATGGCTTCCCTTGCGTATAAAGGTTTGGCTTCACCCTATTTGCAGAAATTCGTCGTTTTCATGTCGTAATTTCAGTTTCAGAGGTATTATGGGAAATTTTTGATTATAGAAAATTTACCATTTACTAAGTTGCTTAATACGTTTGTTTCTAATTTTCACTGTGTGTTATTTCCTGCTTGTAAAAAAGCAAGAATTTATTGATAAAAAAATGTAATATGTTTTGTACCTTTTACTACATGCAGACAACACATAACTAAAATTACGCACAAAAATATTAAACAGCTCGTAACATAGTCAGTACATTGTCAGTCATCACTACGAATCCGAAATTATGACGGGAGAAACGAAGAATCCCTGCAAAAGTGGTTGAAGCCGAGCCTAGGGATTCTTGAAGGACTTGACAACTGACACGCCCGCTCTCCTCCACTGTGATCCTGACACATCCGAGCACAGGATTCCTGAATGGAAGAAATGGAGAAATGGACCGGACGTCAGTGGACTTACTCTTAGGTACTGCGAGTCACCACTTATTTTGCTGCTGCCTCATCGACGTTGCTTCACCTCGTCACATGGACTAAGTCAACGGCAAACCTCCGTCCTCTACTTCCAAATGGAGGTGCCACTTCACCTTTGCGTTTTCCCTATCAGAAAATTTTTTGTTGGATTTTTCTTTTTACCAGTAAGTTGAAATCTTAGAGATTTTGACATGTTCTAGGTTGCTAATACCAATCGTGTACTACCCATTGATATTATCATGATAATTACTGAAAATTGCAGGTGTTTCAAATTAATGAGTTGGCAATATCACATGACAGTGAAAAATTCTGTTACCGTACAAAATATTTTTTTTCCATGATAATTACTCGTGATTTCGTATCACTGCAGAATTTTTAATAAATGCTTGTTTACGAGTTGCAACGTATAAAGCCAGAAATTCACCAGACATTGGAAGTGTTTGTTTAGCTGCAACACGGGAACTATTTTCCATAAGCAGAACAAAACTTTAGTGCTATGACTCATTAGTCCACTTTCCGGTAAGGTTACATTTACCAGCTCTCAAGTTGAAATTCTTTTTACTCAAATATCTTTATTTTGAGTGTTAAAAGTCAGCTAAGCATTAAGGGTGATTTCCAAAATGTTATGTTCAACCAATACTCAAATTATATATGCTGAAAATGTACTCCTGAAAAATACTGAAAAATGCTGTACAGAATTGTGTGGTAAGGCAGTAGAAAATATGTGAGATAGGGTGCTGAAATAAAATTTTAGTGACAATTTCTGCGTTATTTGTTAGCCACCTAATGTCACTTGTCACGTATAATGCCCCTCGTCATGTCTAATGTCCCTCGGCACGTCTCTTCAGTGTGACGAGTGACAGGAAGCAGGACGGACGCGCTGTGACGCGGTAACTACAAATAGGCTTTTAGATTGCGTGACCCTTTAGAAATCACTTCACGATGTCGTCAGTAAACATAATTTTACGTCGTCAATATTCATGTGTATCACGTTACTTCATTAATGAAGCCAGTTAAGTTGTAAACATAAGTGGTTTTATAATACCAAGAGCCGAGTTTATAAAAGCAAGAAGATCCTTATAACTAATCAGCCTACTTTCCTCTACTTCGGTGGAAACCAATTTTAATGAAGTTTCTAAAATATCAAATTGCAGGTAGACGTTGACGTCTCATTGACACCAATATCATTAGAGATGATATCAGAAACATGTGAAACAGTACCAAGACCGTTAAAATACACGACTGACTTATCCGGGATTCGAATTAAAAAAAACTCGTAAAATTAAGCTTGCTTTCAATTAACTGCATCACGGAGGTAGGATTCGGAGCATCAACTTCGGATGTAATCAATATCATGTTTTAAATGATAGGGTTCACTAACCTGAAATATTTTCAAAACCATCATTTGAAAATAAGTTTTTGTGTCACCAAAAACACATAAGTATACATGGCATGCCATAACGCTACTTGTGTGAAACATTTGGTGGAAATCTGTGGTTTGGTGGTAGAGATAAGGCATAACAACCTTATTTTCTTAATCGGTGCTATCTTACAAAGCTGCCTAAAAGATGTTCTTTATACTATGCGTATAATATATTCTGTCAGGATAAAAAGTTTGGTTGAATTTTTTTATCCTTTTGTTAATTAGACATATATATATATATATAAATCATATATATATATAGCATATATGGCCGCTATTTCAAAAAGCAATGTCCGGCGCTGTTTAAATCATGTAACTTTACATGGCCTTCTGTAGTTGTGCAAAATTTGGTGTAATTTGTAGAATTTTACTGGAAATATGACAAAATATTCAATTTATTCACCTGATATTATTTTGCAAAAAAAGGGCAAAATATTATGATCTGTATGCATAAATTATGCCTGTAATTAATTCTGCTGGCATACAAAATTTGATAAAATTTTGTTGAAACATTTTATAGATATAAAAAATTAGTCTAAATTATTATATAAACCCCATTAAAGCATGCCTGCCGCACATAACACGTGCTAATTTACAAAACCTACTGTAGCAATACTTCGTGGGAAATTTGTATGAATCGGTTGATTGGTCCTCGAGATATGGCATCAAATCTCCATTGTTCATGTGACGATCTTCATAAATGGAGGACAAAATTTTTATGGATATCACATTCGACGATTTTTATAAATACAATATACAGAGTTAAATTTCAATATTTTAAATAGTTTTGTAGATATAGCACACTAAGCTTAGATGCTTGTATGCGCGCCATTCGTGAAATAATAGACTTAAACACTTAAAACATATAAATTAACTTCTTTGCCAAATTTGAAAGAAATCTGTTGATTATTTCCTTATATACGACATAATAATTACATTATTTTATGTGGTGCTATCTTCCAAAATAGCGGAGAAATGTAACTTTGTAAACGCCATTTTGATGGATATAATTGATAATGTCAGTATACAAAGTTAAATTGAAATTTTTTTGTAGTTTCGTAGATAAAAAATTTTGAGTTAAAGTTGGTTTGGCTGACCCTCTCAACGTTTATTAGTTTACATGGTCTACCATTGTGCTACATGTTTGCCAAATTTGGTCGAAATAAGTTGTTTTTCGGAGACACCCAATTTTTTTATTTTTTTATGTGATAGTATTTTACAAAATTACCTGTAAAAGGAATTTTGTCTGAACATATTTGATGGTATTTATATATGATTTAAGTATTTACATCCAGCGTACAAAGTTTCATTGTATTTCATTTCATATTTTCGACTATATAACATACAAACCTAAAATTGCTAATTGACCGCCAATTTGAAAATAAGTGTCATATCTAGAAGTGACTAATAAGTGACATATCTAAACATATCAGTTAACATCACCTACCGCAGTACTATTTGTTTGCCATATTTGGTAGTAATCGGTCAATTTTTTCCCGACACAAGACATAAAAACCTTATTCATTCGTGTGGCATTATCTTACAAAATGGAGGACAAAAGAAGCTCCATGTAGAAACACTTGATGTTTCTAGTATATTTACTCCCAGCATACAAAGTTACGTTGGAATTGATTACATGGTTTAGAGAATACAATGCTAAAAGATCTAAATGATCGCCATTTCGAAAATTAGTATTTGACATACTTAAACATATTTGTACATATAAACTGCAGCAGTAGTGCTTGTTTGCCATATTTGGTAGCAATCTGTCAATGGTTTCTCGTGATACTACAAAAAAATTTAATTAATTCATGTAGTGCTATCTTATAAATGGCTGACAAAAGTGGTGGTTTTTTTGGCTTTTATGATGCTTTTAATACCTACTGTCAGTGTACAAAAATTGCTTGCATTTGGTGAAATATTATTGCGGTTATAACAAATAAACGTAATTTATTTGTATGGCCACCATTTTAAAAATCAGTGCCTAATTAAGTTAGATTGCCAACACTTACCAAGCCTATCGTATTAATAAAAATGTGCCAAATTTGGCAAACGTTGGTTGAGTAGTTTTTAAGATATACTATAAAATATTTGTTTTTTCATGTAGCGCTATCTCCCAAAATGGCTGATCAAGAACAATATTCACCTAAGAATTCAATACTTATAACTTGCGCTGTCAGTATACAAAATTTGGTTCAAATCGGTTGAATGGTTTCCGATATACATTGAAGAGCAAAAAGACTGGTATAGGACTGCGTATGCAAATAACAGAGGTATGGAACCAAACAGAGTAACGCGATGCGGTCGGCAGCTAGATCGATTACTGCTGCTACAATGTCAGGTTATCAAGATTTAAGTGAGTNAACGCGATGCGGTCGGCAGCTAGATCGATTACTGCTGCTACAATGTCAGGTTATCAAGATTTAAGTGAGTTTGAAAGTGGTGTTACAGTCGGTGCACGAGAGATGGGACATAGCATCTCCTAGGTAGCTATAACATTTGGATGTTCGCGTACGACCATTTCACGAGTGTACCGTGAATATCGGGAATCCGGTAAAACATCACATCTTAGACATCGCTGCGGCCGGAAAAAGATCGTGAAAGAACTGGACAAACGACGACTGACGAGAATTATTAAACGTCGCAGACGTGCAACCCTTTCTCAAATTGGCGCAGATTGGATTTGTGGACTGCCCTGCAGGATTCATGGTGTGAATTGCCTCCTGCATACCTTCAGACATTAGTCGAGTCCATGCCACGTCGTCTTGCGGCACTTCTGCGTACTCGGGGGGCCCTACACGATACTAGGCAGGTGTATATTATATCACACTAAATTTTAAAATGTCCGCAATTTTGAAAAAAGTGTCCGGTGTGGTCAAAACTATGAAAGTGAAGTGCCCTTACATACTACTATATGTGTACCGAGTTTGGTGATATTCGTTTCTCCCGTTCAATGATTGAAAAGTGGTGACACGCACAGACATACACAAAGAAACACATCAATACACACACATACACACTCAGACAAGGAGAGTGATCTCATAACCCTTTCTTTTCTCTTTAAAGTGGGCTAAAAATTCATTCGAAACATTATGGGGTTCGCTATTTACTGAATACACGACGTTGCAACAACTCATATTAATTTTTGGAACGACAAAACTGTTTCTGTTTGTAAGAAATGGTCCGGACCTATCTAGGTAAGACAGCAGAGGATAACGGGAGAGTGTCAGCAGTCCGCAATAACAAAGAACATAATGCAATGTGGACAAACAAAAACTTGGCAGACGGTGGCTCAGGGGATTTTAGAAAAGTAACCCCGATATGAGATTAAGAAAACCAGAACATATGTCAGCGGGATGAGTGTTTATATGGTTTTACACTGAACTTCTATATGTAATAAAAATATTGCGTGGCTTACTTAAACAGCGAAAACGTCATTCGTAGATCCAATGTGTGTGGAAAAAAAACGAGCGAACGTAAATAAAGTGCTCGCTCTGCCACCTATATCACGTCAATGGAACAACGCTCTTCAGCAGGGGATAAGCATTCGTTGGAGCATGCAGAGAGCAAGGCTGGATACTACAGATGGAATCAGCAGGGAAACAGCAGTAAGCATGAGTCCATTGTAGCATAGGCTTAATTCAATTGTTCGAAATATAACTCTGTGAAGTAGATGAATTGTTTAGTTTTCTGTAATAATGTTATTAATAATGTTAGAAATAAATCCCTGGGATAGGTAAGGTGGGAAATAGTGGGATAAAATTATAGAGTTGCAAAATCAAATGCTGGGTATAAAAATAACAGTTTTATGTAACTTTTCCTGCGTAAATATGCATACTGTACAATTTGCATTAATATTAAAGCGTTTAGTAGTTGTGAAGTTACAGATGGTTACCCTGCTAGGAATACTTTATTTTCATTGCCTATAAAGCAACTTGTGTTTCCGGCCGGGCGGATTATTTGTGAATGGATGTGCCTAAGTTTGTTGGTTCAGCGAAACATTCTTTAACAATAGCAGGAGACAAGACAAACGTTAGTAAAGGCTGCATTCATTTACGTACGACACAACGGAAATCTTCGGCGAGGTTACTGTATTCGGCATATGAAAACCTAATTTAATAGGTTTTTAGAAAGAACAAAGAAAGTCACGAAAGTACGTTAGTTTATACGCGAAAATGATCTTTCCGTTTCCTTTCCCGTTTCCTATAGTAATAACAAATTAAATTAATGTCGTTGGCTAGAAATAAAAGTATATAAAACATCGTTGTATATATACAACTGTTTATTTGATTAATATTCATATTTTATACATATAAAAAACTTTGTCAAACAAGTTAGTTTACTTACTTTAATTAGACAAACACCACTCTAGACTATTTTATATTATAAAAACCTAAAAAATTGTTTATTATTCGACTCTCACAAAACCCTAAATAATGTCCATTGTTGTTAAACTCGTATGAGAGCGGAGTGGCATTGTGCGCGTGATACTCATCAAGCAGGTTTGTAAACACGTCACACAAAGTTCGGAATATACGTATATACAGAATACAAAAAAGTATGGAATACACACAAAAGAAAGCATAGTAATTAGAAGTTTTCGACGTTACCAATACCAAATGGGAAATTCAAAACGTTTCTAACAAAAAAAAAAACATTTTTCCAATATCACAGAAAAATGAACACGAAAGAACAACAAAATTAACTTAATGGTGTCTCTGGCTAGGGAGGGTTTATTTCTTCCCACTGCAGGTTGGTACCGTGTATGGCATCCATGTGGATTGTTCAAGCCCCTAACACGCCATGGCATGGTTGTAATCAATGTGTTGATGTCATCTTCCAGAAGACGGTCCCATTCCATCAGGGCAGCACTTATGAGATCTGGAAGGGTTTCTGGAGGCTGTGTATGATTATAAACTGCGGTTTCCAGCTTGTCCCAGGCATGTTGAATGCGTTTGTGCGCTCTCTGTTGATCACAGAAGAACTACATGACTCCTGCCACCCAACCTGCCGATTCTCACAATATTTCAAACCTTTTGTGAGGGGTTTATCTTCTTTGGGCCATGTACTTAAGTTTATTCATGCCCCGTTTGTTCAGTAGGATCGAACATCTGGATGCATACTATGAAGTCAACATTCGGCCGTTAAAATGGCAACGAGCATAGAAACAACCTTAGTGTACTTCAACTGCTACAATGAAAATGAAAGAAATGATGCTCATCTCCATTTTGAGGTTAATAAGGAACGTTACTTAGAGCCAAATATTTGAGAGGATTTGTTTTGGCTAAATAAATTACTGCTATTCAAAGGAGATTAAGATACATTTGACCATTCAAATAAATTGGAACTATATAGGATCATTTTTCCAAGTGAGAAATGGCATTTACAGAAATATGGAGGCACTGGCTTGGGTAGTGTCTCTGGTTTGTAATAATATGCGAGTGAAGTGGAGTAATATTGAGAAATCCAAGTGTTATTCGGTATTTGTATATTCAACACCAAATGTATTATACGCTGAAAAAAAAATTTTCACTTTTACATACTTAAAAAAAATGAACTGCAGACAGTTTCTTAAAATGCGTTGCTCTTTACAGCTATTCTGAAGAAAATTTCTTCAATGACGAAAACCGTTCTGCATAGAAACTATATATTCTTCTTTCAAAATGCAGGGACAATCTTAACGGCAATGAATCAAACATTAGCTGCAAGTTTGGAAATAAGAATAAAGCAAACATATACGGGCAGACTGTTTAAATCCTATCAGTGTGGTAACAGCAGGAGTTATCTACAGGCGTCAATATAGTTGTTGTACATTATTTAATCGATTAATAAATTTTTATCATCAATTAAATGCTAGAACATTGTACTATTTGCCGTGACTAGTCCAAATACGACTTAAAATCAACTCTCCAAAACTACATGCTTAACTCAGGGTGATGCTGCTGAAATAGCACTTAAAGGATACGAAGTGATTGATTAAGCATTAGACTCGATTAGTAAGGAAACTATGAAGTTTTTTAATACCATTCTGATGAAAACTACTTTCAAGAAAAAAATTTCAAAAGTTAAGACAGTTCGTCTTACTCGTTTTTTGGAGTGGTATCAGGAAAGCATTAACAAGCAATCAAGTATTGGAAAAACCAACTTTAGTCCTGTCAGTACTTGCAAAACTCGACTCACTGAAACCACACACTGAACAGCATGTATTGTCCGTTACTAAAGCCCTGGTTGTGAGATCTCTGAGGAGTTAAACTCAGGATACAGCAAAGGACTTGTATATTTTGAAAACGGAAACCAAGAAACTATTGTTACAGGAAGAGGTCAAGGGAAACTTCAGACCTGCCTTTTATTTACCCACCTTAGATTTCTCATCTAAATGCGCAAGGGTTTTAAGGACATTTGGGTTCGTGAAAAATTGAATTTATCTTCAAAAGAATACACTGAATATTTGCCAAAAATTTCTATATATATCTACAAAAAAGATACCAGCAATTCAGAGATTGCAGAAAATCACGATCATTAGAAGAGGTATTTGAATACTAAGAAAAATATGGAGTTTTCGTACGCACATGATTGTGACGATTTATGATGAAAGTGTCGTTGAAGAATAAGTTAAAACCAATCATGGGTATGAATACTTGGAAGAGTACAAAAAGTTAGGTGTTATTCGGTTTTAACTAATATGTGTATCTTTAATCATACCCCGCCATGTCTATGAAAATGAATTTTTCATCATTTCCGAACACACAAATAAATCCTTTTGAGAATGTTTATCCCAGTTATTGTGCCATCTACCAGATGTGCTGGCACATATAGTGCAGTTTCTCTCATGTATTATGCTAATGAATATGGCATAGCGGCAGCAGATGCCAGTGATATTCGTTCGAAAATGAGCTGTCGTTGTAATCTACATGATCGTGTGAACTATATAGGAACGTACTTCCACAGTGGAAACTTATTTCAAGAACAAAAGCTTCGCCTCGTGCTGCACAGCGTATGTTCCGGCGACACTTCAAAATGGGTCGCCATGGACGTGTGGCATATGCTCGCGTCGTTACAATGTGGGTCTGCAAATAACTGCAAGTGTGTGTAATAGCAAACCATGGGAGAGTGAAAGAGCAGTGCAGACACCGGCAATGATTGACTATGTGCGCTGATATCTCATGGAAACCAAAACCATCTTCTCGCAAAACGCTGCGGCTTTGACAAACCATTCACGTATATCTTGTACCTGGACGTCCACTATCATCCATATAAGTTCTAAATCGTTCAGGAAATTACAGCAAAAAATGTGCTGATACACTAACAGTTTTGTATTACCTTGCATGATCTATTTCATGAGTACCCCACACATTTTATAGACGCCGATTATGTGAAATAAAGCACAGTCTGACTTGCGTGGTTCTGTTGAGGAACAGATCNTATAGACATCGATTATGTGAAATAAAGCACACTCTGACTTGCGTGGTTCTGTTGAGGAATAGCCCTTATGTTACTGGAGAGATGTGAACATGCATGATTGCACACACGGCCTTTGGACACCTCCCATGTCACAGTGTATTGTGGCGTTCCTTCACTTGAAATCATCGAGCCTTATTTTTTTAGACTGTAGAAAGCGTTATTTCATGATGCCGAAATACTTCTTTAATTATGATAGTGCAGCATACATGTTGCAGCTGCGGGTTTTCAAATGGATGGCACGGCAGTGGACACTACAAGAATTTTATAGAGTTGTTGCGACATATCTTTACAGCGAACATGATTTCGCGATTTGGTTATGCATGTAAAATTATATATTAATGCGTAGAGAAATGAGGTAATTAATCTTAAAGAAAAAACTAATTTTAATACTTTTTAAAATATGTATTTAAAGTGCTGTAACAAATACGAGGGTGATTCAAAAAGTAAGGTAACAAGAGCTCTCATCGACAAACTTTATTCCGTGCAAATAACTGATACAGTAGTAGTGGGATACTGATTCAAATTACTTTCAGTAATAGGCACCATACTTGTCCAGATATTTGTTCCGACGGTACCACCACATATCGAAGCCATCATAGAAGAAATCTGCATCGAGTCCCCAAAGCCACGTCATGAAGTCTTTCTAAGCTTTCATATCGGTTGTGTATCGTCTACCACCCAGCTGATACTTCCATAGTCCGGAGAGATGGAAATCACTGGGTGCCAGGTCAGGGCTGAATATATTATGTTCCAGTAGGTACTTTACACCTGAAGCGCCCTAACATTTCGTTCCCCTTGTGATTAAATCAACCAGAAGCACACCCTTGTGGTGCCAAAAGACCATCGCCATAACTCTCTCGGCGGATGTAGCTGTTCTCAGTTTCTTAGGAAGGTGGGAACAATGTATGTATCCATGACGTGTATCCAGTGTCACATGATTCACTCATAACGGCACTCCTTCCTCAAGAAACCGTGAGAGACAAACTCATCCTTGTGGCGTTGTGATCTTGTGCGAGTAGCCTTGGCACCCAGTCTGAATACGTCTTTCAGTAGCCCAGTAACTTATTAACGATTTTGTGAACACTGCCCACAAAGATGTCGATTCCTTAGCAATATCCTTAGGTCGAATGAGACGATCGTCCTGAAGCATACCTTCAACACGGCACACATTGTCAACTGTGGTGGACGTGCTTGGCAGACCAGATCGTTGTTCCTCTTGCACATCTGTCCTGCCATTCTCAAACTCTGCGCACCAAACCCACGCCTGTTTCCGTGGCATGGCATTAGCACTGTGCACCTCAACAAGTTCACGATGAATTTCGGCTGGTGAGGTACCCTTTAGGCCCAAAAAACTTACCGTACTGCGCACGGCATGCTTGATCGTGTTTCCGTAAGTGCAGCCATCTTACAACTTACATTGCGAGTGTCTAACTATTGCGTGACAAATATGTTGCCTTCTGCCGTGGCCTGGCGAGAAAATCGAACAAGGAGGGAAGTTTTTATCTTTGAAGTTTAATAGCAATGGTGAGTTAATGTTATTATGATGGTGTGATTGGACTGTGTGCATTGCCGACCATGAGACTAAATAAAAAACATAACTCAGCAAGACAAAATCGAAAGAAAAAAAAACCTTTTTACAGCATCACAGACACTGTTTGTGTGTGTGTGTGTGTGCGATCGCGCATCTTTTTGTTTAGTCTCATGGTCGGCAATGGACTGGACACAGAGGGGAAGCACGACACTCGTGAGAGCTCTTGTTCTTTAAATCGCCCTCGTACTTCCGAAAGTTACTTTTTTGCTTTTTTCATGTACGTTTCAGTCGTTGCCCATTACTGGTGTTCATGGGTAATTTAAATGGATACAGTTATATTAACAGTCTCTGACGTAAGTTCGTTAAAACAAGAAGTATTTTTATACTTATTAAAAATATTTTTTAATAAAATGTGTAATATACTATTTGAAAATTATTTTACAGAATTTGTTTTACAACTTTGTATTGCTTAATTTTTTTTAATGTTTGGGTGAAGATTTTTTGTTACAATGTTTCGTCTCTGAATAGTTTCGTAACGCCAAATTTCTGATGTACATATTTTTAAATTAAGAAATGTTTGATTTCATTTTCTTATGTTTAAATATCATTATGCCATTTAATAAGGTTGTCCTGGATTTTCCGCTGATAATTATGAGTCTACTTGTTTCGCAGTAATATTTTGGTCACGTGAGCTTTTGTATGTAGAGTGTAGCATTTATTTTATTAAAATTTATAAGTTACATTGTTAAATGACATTTATATAAATTAACTTACACAATGCTATTGAATTGCCTTCTTAGACATAAATCTTAATTTGTACATTATTTTAGTATGTGATATTTCATTGTAGAGATCTTGACAAATAGAATGTCGTTAAGTAAGATGTTTTGTTCACTTAGACGCCTAAGACATATTAAGGTAACTTTCTTGCTTATAAATTAATTTGTCAGTCAGCGTTCATGTTGCAGTCATTTGGCGCCTCTCTTCGAGGCTTATGAAGAACCCGTCGCTTCGCTTGAGAATGATGTCTGCTTGCAGAGGAAATTGATCGTACGGCGTATCCGCTAAAACCCGGTAGTTCCTCAGCAGCGTCGAGATCATCACCTTCATCTTCAGCATGGCGTACTTGCGTCCTACGACACAACAAGACACCCGTGGTTACTCATTCCATTCACATCAATATTTCTCATTTAGGAAGTGAGATTTTGGTTCGCAAACAAGAATTGTATTTATTAAAAGCATCGCTTGGTACAGACAAAATGGCAATCTCCTCAAAAGTTATTCCTCTTATTAAAACCACAATCGTACTTTTACCATACTTTAAGGAATGGGGACGATATTTTTTTTTATAACTAAGTAGTTCCTGATAATATACTCGGTTTTCTTGCGATTTAAGTTTGGCGATTTGATTTTTAGTGTAAATAACTTTTGAGATATACGTCTTTAACAATACTCTGTCGATCTTGAAGATGCGTTAAAGGGAAATAAAAGCAAATTCATGTTGTATAATTTCTAAGGCAAGTCTATTCATCTAAAGTGTAACAGACAAAGTGATGCACTCTGCAGTTTTCCACCGAATTACACGCACAACACCCACGGCTAAATGCAGGAAGGAAATGATTTAATGCCTCACTTATTCCCGTTGCCCGCGGATCGAATCCCAGAACTGATTCGCGATTTATATGTCACGACCACTGAGGCAACAGTTGGATGTTATTTTATTAGAAAATTATCCCTTGTATTTCAAAATTTCTTTGTTCGCATGTACCGTCATGCGTTCGTGCGCACGTGTCAAGTATTTCAATTCACAAAAATATACCCAGAAAAGTTAAGGTAAAATTTCACGTGATGGTGCTTCTTCCGTGTCTATTCGATGTAGAATAACGCTTGATTTTCAGTACAAAAAATTGTTAAACATTTCTATATAAAACGATTAAGTGTCATGTATATATTTATATATATTATATACGTATACTGTATATACATCAACTACGATTGATTTTTTTATCAGGTAATGTTTACATTCAATCTTACGAATACTATCACAAACATAATTTTAATAAAATACGCTATATAAATCTATGGGACACATATTCTTAAAAGACAATAAATGAATAAAACTGAAGTTGAGGAATACAGTTTCCTTCTTGTGGTTTTCCGAATGTGAGAAAAATGTGACTTTAAATATCAAATGAAATAATTTAGGCCTCAAACTTGTAAATGTTCTCTGAAAAATAGTAAATTGTATTGCAAGGCCTAGAAGCATCGATATTTTGGGGGGAAAAAAATTAACATTAAATTTAAAAAATCGTGAAAGAGGAAAAAAATGAGTCCACACTTCATGAAGGAAAACAGAGTATATTCCATGTGTGGGACCTGCCACAACTCAGGCTAAGTAAACGGCAGCTCTCAGCACTAAACTGTAGGAACTATGCAAATGGTATGTCGGAAGTAGTAGAGAGTCTTCGAGGTTGATAATTTAGAGCTATTTATTTTTAGAATATTGCTGTTATGGTTCCTGGTTTTGGTGGCNGTTGGAAGTAGGAGGTAGTCTTCAAGGTTGATAATTTAGAGATAATTATTTTTAGAATATTAATTTTATTGTTCCTGGTTTTTGAGGTATCTGAAGATTACGAAAAGATTATTTGAAATGGCACTTCGCAATATTTTGTAATCAGCTGTTAGCCACTGCTTCAACTCCAGACAATCGTCATGCCTCATTTAAAAATGTAATATTTGTTAATTTATAATATTTCAACTCTTTAACTAAACTTACGAGAGGCTGTCGTGATAAATGTGTGCCAGCTGAGAATACTAAAAAAAAAAAAAAAAAAAAAAACTATTTCTGCAGTACTGCCGGTAACATACACGGTATCTTACACGGTACCGAAACGTGTAAATTTAAGGTGTGAGAAATATTTGCGAAAAATATTTTCTGGGATTTCCTCTTGTTAGTTTTTATATATTCGCTTCCAAAACCTGTAGAATTGTATCAGTGAATTTAGTCTTTATTTATGCACAACCCCCTCTTAACATTTTCAGTCAAAAATTAATATATTTTTAAGCGTTGCAATAAACAAATATTTTGTTCGGAACTGTACTGATATCCAGACGACGCTTTGTCTTACATCGGGAGCAATATAAATCTATCTGTGCTTTATGTTACTGGCAGCAGTGGTTTACGGGGCTACGGAACATAGTGTCAGCAGCGAATGTTGTCTCCCACACATAGGGAACCTTTCTCATTGGACGGTATGTTCTGCTGTGTACAGCGCAGACCATTCAAGCCACTTCATGTGCAACGTCCCAGACAGAGGGTTGACTATTCCTTAGCCTGTTGTTCCTACAGAGGTGTGATCTGTCTTTGGCGTCTACTTACCGACGCAGCTCCTGGGTCCGGCGCTGAAGGGGATAAAGGCGTAGTAGTGCCTTTTGTTCATGTTCTCCGGCAGGAAGTTGTCAGGGTTGAACACCTCCGGGTTGGGGTAGGAGCTCGCCAGGCGGTGCAGGTAGAACTGAGGTATGATGCACGTCGTCCCAGCAGGGATGGTGTATCCAGACGCTACGGAAAACGATCACGTCCTCCATTAGAAACAGTAGCGTTAGAAAACCCGCGGGAGGGCAGAAAACGAAGGACGGGAGGATGCCTGTCGAAACATTGCCATTCAATAACGCCAGAAATAAAATAACCAACGTCTTCCTCCACGTACATGAAAACGCTCAAAATTGAATTCCTTTTTTATAATGGAACATTATGGAGTTCGCTTAGGGACCAACCCCGGGGCGAATGCTAGCAAAAAGCCTCAGAATAAATTTGAAGATTTCATTGACAGGCATTTAATTAATCACTTGCAGAACTCCAGCGGAAAATTACAAGGCAACCACAACGCAAGATGACAGAGCCACATGCTAGTGTTGGGTGCCAAAGGAACGAAGTTTCGTCTAGTAAATAATGTACACTTATCTGAAAGAAAATATGGTTTTAATGCAGGTTTTTTTTTTTTAAACAAATAACTGATTACCAAGCTGATCAAAACCAAAAAATTTAGACGAAACTGCAAAAGACGCGGGAAATTTTGACACGTATTCAAAGCTCACTATAATATCTGAGCTTCAAGTAGCGCAACGTGAACAAAAAATAATTCACTGCCCGTGTTAAGAGTGATTATAGGCCATTCGCAGTTACTTGGCCCTTTTCCAAAGCCCTGCTAAAAAGCGGTACTTCCTGAATGCTCCTCTGCCTATTGCACACAAAGCTTAACAAAGTCTGGAAAATTACACCAAAGGGACAATGCACTGCATTCCTGCGCACTCAGTGTAATAATAAGAACTATTTCTTACTAGGCGTTACCAACACACATATTATCTCACTGTTTTTATTCATATTAATTGTAAATGAAATGTTATATTTTATGGATAAAATACAAATATCAACACAAGTACGAAACGATTGTGAAACATGGAATATTTAGGAAAGAACCAAACACGACATACACTTCGTGATTTTTCAAAGGTTTGATTCGAAACGTGTGAAGAAACCGCGAATAGATATTACAATCTGTCTAGCATGGGAAACTTGGAACCATTATTGGAACCATGGTCGTTTGTTATTTTGCAAGTGAAATTTGTTAGAACTGTTACTTTTAAGAAAATTATCTTCCTGTGGCTGGTTGACTGTTTATAAAACACCCTTAAAGTCAGCCTCTCGAAATAAAAAAACCTCCTTCGCAAACGCATATATTTTAAAACGAACAGTACCTAGCGTGTTTCCCGTAATGTTGAAAGTGAATAAGAAAAATTAGATCTGTTTCATCAGTGTGGTATTAAAAGTGCAATATTTAGGTTCCTATCAATTTCACATCGTCACGTGATCACTTAATGATTACTAGTAACTGGATTTGTGCCGACGTTATAGTATACGAGTCGAGAAAAAATAGATACACGGAGGTCGGATTTTCAAAATCGCTCAGATGACCATTAATTAGCCAAAATAATTCTTAGAACCCGCAAATAGATAGTCACCCTGATGGTGAAGCAACCATAGCGTGAAAATTCGGTAGAGTGCTCGCACGAGTTGCACAGTACCATCTCTTCGTGGAGTTGAGATATTCGAGCGGCTCTTAACTTCGAGGTCTTGACAGCCGATGAGGGTGAAGTGAAGTGAGCGAGGAGCAGCACCGCAATGCAAGGGTGGAGGAAACGGGAGACCCCCGAGAAAACCATTTTACCAGCGGTATCGTCCGGTACGATTCCCCCGTGCGAAAATCAAGGAGTGACCCCACCGGGAATCGAGCCCGGTTCATTTCGGTGAAAGGCGAGTAGTCTGACCACTGCACCATTGTGACCAATGCCACTCTTCGTGCTTCAACATTGGAATGCATTTGTGCCGGTAGTCCTGTCGGAACCCAATTTTAATAGAATTTGAACTTATATCACTGTTTATGTGAGTAAATAAGTGATCTGAGATGTTTGTAAACTAGCCTAGTTTTAATTAAAAAATAATACATTCAAGTTATTCAAAACATTTTATTCGTTTAAAAACGCGAGTCTGTTGAAAGTTCAAATGTAAACAAACACGTTGATCTATGTTGACCGCATGTGACTTTGACAGTTACATTAGCCGCTGGCAGGTCAATGTCGGGGAAATGCGCCAGAAACGAAAAGCTTCCACGTCTTTAGTCTAAAGTCAATTCGCGGTTTGTTCGCACTTTTTGAAACAAAAATCTGAAAAATCACTGCATTCATAACGTGTTTAGTTCTTTGCCAAGCGTTTTATACTTATGCTATCATTAACGTAGTTACCTTACTTTTTTGGTTAAATTGAACTTTTACTTATTTTATAACTATAAATTATAATATTGCATTTGTAATTAATGTGAATAAAAACAGGGAGAAAACAGATGTTGGTAATGCCACGTAAGAAATAGTTCTTATGCGAAATATTATGAAACTGAGTTCACGCGAATGTGGTGCGTTTTCCCTTTTGTAGAATTTTCTAGACTGAGTTAATGTTTATGCTATTCAGGTTGGGAAGCTCAATGCTTTTAGTTCGGCCACTAAAATCTTTCGCCACTAGGTAAGCGCTAGTGTTGCAGGTGTGCCGGATTTTCTCTATTTTCTAGGTTAAAAAACAAAATAATTGCAACTATCATAAAGCAAATATAAAATAACTGAGCAACTTAGTAAAATAATTATCTTTTATTATTCACGTAGCTTAAACCTTTAATTAACAGTGGCTTCTTTGAAACACTGCGCACCTAGCGGGGAAAACTTCCCTTTGCCAAACTCTCCGATAAGAAAACTCGTTTTGTTCCTAACCTGAGTAGAAGTAACCTTAACTTAGTTAAGCTACGTTTGCACCAAGGCGGAGGAATATCCTGGAAGTAGAACGTGAGCAGGGCTTCAGAAAAGTTGGAAGCAACCACGAATAGACTCACGAAAGCAGTCGTAATATTGTTAGATATTTGGCTCACCAGTTTTGACGTTCTCGTTCACCGTCCTAGCGATGATGGGCACCGGCGGGAACATCCTGAGGGTCTCCAGGATCACTCGCTCCANAACCTGAGTAGAAGTAACCTTAACTTAGTTAAGCTACGTTTGCACCAAGGCGGAGGAATATCCTGGAAGTAGAACGTGAGCAGGGCTTCAGAAAAGTTGGAAGCAACCACGAATAGACTCACGAAAGCAGTCGTAATATTGTTAGATATTTGGCTCACCAGTTTTGACGTTCTCGTTCACCGTCCTAGCGATGATGGGCACCGGCGGGAACATCCTGAGGGTCTCCAGGATCACTCGCTCCAGGTACTTCATCTGGAGGGTGTCGTTGAACGTGGCCGGTCGGTCCGAGTCGCCGAAGATCTCGTACAGCTCCTGCACCACCTTCGCCTGCGCACAGCGAAGCACCTCACTGCTGATCGCGTCAAGAAAAAATTTCAACCCCCTTTCAATTTCTGCGTTAATTCATAGCTTAAAGAGTTGCGATGAAATGATATTTTTTTTGGTGTTGTACTGATCCTGATTCGACTCTTGCGCAATCCGCGCAGCCAATGAAATGTGAGCTTGGTGTTTGAGAGACATTAGGTGAACCAGTCGCAAGCCAGAGCAGTGGACGTGTCCACAAGTGACATAAATGACAGGTAAGACACCGCTTGCATTCGGCAATGATTCTGGGTGTGTACAGTTCATCTCGTAAACTTCCTTCGCCTGCAACATGCGCATTGTAGCAGACACAGGGACTGAAGTGGTTAAACCACGTCATCCGCAGATTAAGAGGGATCATCACCTGACTTTACAAGTGAATGACACATTATGTGCGTAGTTATTTCCATGGACAGCAGTGTGTTTACAAATATACAGGATGTATCAGTACAGCGGTTACAAACTTTCAGGAGAGATAGAGTACACCTAGACGATCGGAAATCACATAGCAATGCATAGTCGGAAACGCTTTCCTGGCGTGGTAGTGATGACACGAAACTCAAGAAAGGAAGGACACGAACAGGGTTATCTGTTGCTTCGGTTTGCGTAGCGACATCTATCGCGTACACCAGCCAAAGACGTCCCAGCATTTTTGCTGTACTAAGAAAATAAACATGTTTTCTGCGTAGGCCTAACATTTGCTATTCCTCAACTCTTTCAGCCACAGCTTTCATACTTGCCATGAACTCCGTTTTACTCGACCACTTCCGTTCCCATGTTAACTCTAGCTCGTTTATTTCTTCTACCAATTTGTGTCGTGTTTCTTTGTTACTTCCGAACTATTTAAGCTAGGGGCTTCATTTTTGGCAAATCTTAGATCATATTTCACCATTAAAATCACCATGAGGTATCTATTTTCTGAATTTAATACTAATCTGTAACATTCTAAAACTTCTTATGTTGGAAACATGGCAGACGTTGCCATTGACCGGAGGGTTTTCTTGGACTGCTCCCGTTTGCCCCACCGTTGCATCCCTCTACTACTCCAGCTCTACCCCGACGACGCTGACAACCTCAGATGTTAAATACCATCAAAATCTATCACTCACTCACTTTACATAAAAATAACTGGCGTTTTTGTAGTCTCGCGTTCAGTACCACGAAATTCCAATAGCATGTCACCTCCTGAGCATTTAAAGCATGTGATAGCATAATATAAATATTGACATTCCGATGTCAATAACAGAAATGACAATGGCAGCATTGTAGCCGTAATCTCAGCTCCGTAATCTCCGTCTCTTGTCACATGTTTTACTTTGTCCCAATTAGTCATTTACTACAGTACACTGTAAAATAATTTCTGGAAACTTCTTAAACTGTATTGGAAATTTTTAACCTATGCACTTTACGGAAATATTACCTCAAATCAAGCTGCAGGTGTAGGAACGTTTAGCATCGCCACCAGACAAAGTTGGGATCTTCCCTACGCATTTAACTGTTTCCTGAGAAAATGTAGGAACGCAACGATGGATGTATGAGTAATAACTTTGTCATGTGCCCTTTCCCACTACACATTCACACTGATGTGGTAAATTTGCAAATAATTTCTTAGAGTACACATACCAAGTTTGAAGGTAATGAGATTACTTTTCCTGTGAAACATGCTCTATGCAACTCTGGCATAAGTGACTGCCTTCATCCTGTAGTAAATTGTAAACAAGAGTTCGCGTGCATAAGACTCCGCCTACGTTACGTTGGAACTGCGCTGCAGTGTGTTTCAAATACATAATTCCCAGCGAAATTATTAAACGTGCGCCCAATGTACTTATCTACGAAAAGAACGCTCACTTCCGACGAGGGCTGTTGATTGCTTTCAAGGCGTCACCACGCACATCGGAAACGCCATTTCGGAGCACCCCGACATAGCGAAGGACGGTGTTTTCAAAACGCTGTATATTGAAGTACAGTATACGCATCAGATGCATGCGAAACCTACTCCAGGACCCTGCATTGATACTTCTTACAGACTTTCCACCAATGAAATAACAGGGTCACCGCTGGAAGACCCGTAGGTACACGCAGTGCGACTAGAATACGGTACGCCGGTCCAGAACCTTGCGCTTAGTGGCGATGTCACATTTGATGCGCGTGGCAGTGTCGCCCTTATCGATCCCATGCTTCGTGGCCCCAAGCGGCTTATGAGGGAGCCTTAAGAACTGGTTACTGCCTATCCTACGTACCGAACCTACGTAAAAACCCGTCAACTGGCGTCTTAAATATGTCCTTACTTCAGTATTGTAAATTTGCTCTTTTTGACACATTAAACGATTTAAAATTTCATCAACTGTGGTATAATTGGGTCGAAACCAGTAATTTGGACAATTAGGAACGATGAAACTATCGAACATGAACCGTGTCGTAAACCAACGCTGCGTCATCCTAGGGTGATTTCGGGAAATCATGAAAACCCCTATCCAGGTTGGCCGAATAGGTTCTCAAGCCTGTGTCATCCGAATTGCGAGAACCGTGAGCTATCAGTACGCAAACTCACTCAGTCAAATGTAAAAAATGTCGTGGTATGTTTTTTTTTTTGGCGTAGTGCCCTTACACAGAAGTCTAAGTGCTAGGAGTGAAACACCAAAATACGTACAGAATAGAGCAGAACTTTGATGTAGGTCTTCACTCCCCACTGTTAGCCATCGCTGGACTTTATTAGTATTAGTTTATTGTGATAAAAACGTTGTTATTTTTTGTTATTTGTAGAAATTCCATATATCCACTATCGCCTGGCGTGTATTACACCAGCACGCATAAGGGCGGTACCCGCTAGCTCATTAGTCGTTCACATCCGTCTTTCTGGAACAGGAAGAAACTTTAAGGCTTATTTATTGTAAAGCCGTCACATGCGCATGAGTTCGGAGTACAATTAAAAATCCCGTTCGAGAAAGTGTCCCTCAAATACGTGGTAGGTAGACTATATCATTAAAATCTACATAAATTAATATGTTTTAAAGCTAAGTTTGTGGTACGCAAAATAACAAAATGCCTGTTAATTACGGGAAATAAATCGCTGAGTTAATAACTCAAAAATTACATTATTTGACTATAGGCTATTCACGGTAAAGTGAGCACTTTGAAAGCCCTCTCATTTAGAGTAATAAACAATAAATATATTTTGTTTTTGCCCTTGACGTTAACTTCCGAGTGCGGTGGAATATACACACTGTCTTTATTACCTACACGGAAAAATTTATTTACAAATGCGGTGAAAGGATAAAAACATGTCTGAAAAGAAAAAGTAGCTAGGGCTTGAAAAATGCTCACTTTACTTGGAACATCCTACAGTAAAGCAGATGTCCACACCAATGTTACATTACCTGGACATCTTGTTTGTACCCAATAATACATGCCAAGAAGCTCGTACCTGCTGCAATTGTGTCGTGGCCCTAGAAAAAAAATTCACGATGTAAATGGGTACCAAATATATATATAAATGAAAATTCCTCTACTTAAAATAGAGTTGTGAACTACATTCATTTACGGCATTTACAATGTTTATTCTGTAAACTGCTAATGTATGTAAGAAGACAGCTAAGGAGAAGTTAGGCCACTTTTGAAGTGGTCTTATATTACACCCTTGACGGATATATTAATTTTTTGTTTCAGGCGTTGGTGTGAAAAGTACTTACGAATTTTTTTTTAACAATTTACACTTCGGAACATATGTGAAGGGTTTCAGAATATTTATGGTGCAAGATGCAACAAACAATTAAATAGTTGGTGCGTCAGCAGCGACCAATGGCATTCCCCAGGGAAAGTCGATGTCTGTGTTGGTGCTAGCTTCTGGCCTAGTACAACACCGACCATAATTTTACCTATTCTGCAACGTACCAGATGTGAACGAATATACTCGGGATAATATGCTAAGAAATAATATGCTTATAATAATAATAATAATATGCTAATCAAAATTTTTATATTGATTATGATTCAAATGTGAACACTATTCGCTATGAAACAGGTTGTAAATTTCTATAAAGAATGTTATTTTGAGGAGACAAACCTACCTCAAACATAATAGTATCTAACTGATTCCTTATTTCCTCTTCAGATATANAATGTTATTTTGAGGAGACAAACCTACCTCAAACATAATAGTATCTAACTGATTCCTTATTTCCTCTTCAGATATAGGACCACCATTTTGGTTTGTATCGATCAAATGTTCTAGGAAAGGAAGCCGTCTCTTCTCGCCTAAACAAGTAAAATTTTTTTTTTTAGAAAAAATTATTTATTATTTAATTATTAATAATACCTGTTAAGCAATTATTTAATAAAGATTATGACTTAGTGAGCTTATAGAAGAGCTGAACGTCATCGGCAGAGTACGCATGGGAGTTGAATCTTGCATTTGAGGACTCGGTTGATATTATACAGGTTTATGTAGAATATATCGAATAACTTCGGCATCACGCACAAAGAAGGCGAAAGACATAATACGACCTATGGTCTAAAGTAAATCGTAAAGACTGTACCCGTCTATGAAGTTGGACCTGAAGCACAAGTTCATAACAAATACTGAAGAAATTACTTAAGACTGCACACTGACTTTTTTGCATAATGTGTAAAGTTAATTGTGACACGCGAATTAATAATACATCTTTAAATCCCTAGCTTGCTACCGAGTCCTGGAAATCAAATCGAAATAAGGGTGTTAACCATGACTATTTCCATGAAATAATTTAATGACAACAGCAGATAGTTGTTAAGATGTTTACAGATCTTTGTTCAGTTACAAATTTTCCAGACACACCGTGCTCCATTTTGAATATTTTCTCCAATATTTGTAATAAGCTAGAGCTTCATGTCCAACTTCAAATATGTGCACCAGCCTTACAATCTTTTTTAGACCATCGGTCGTATACAAGATATCGCCTTCTTTTTTAGTGATTAACATGCTGCTGATATTTGTCGGTCTAATGTAGATACAAACTGTATACATTTTTGTACGTCAAAAGTGTGGTGCAATGTTCAGTGAGACGCTGAATAACTGTTTCAATTAATTTCATACCTGTACTTAATTTAACTACTTTCTTTAAGTAATACAAATGAGGACCAATGTTAGAAATAACAGTGTTAAAACCAGGTGTTCGGATATTTTACAGATAGTTTGGCAGGGTTGGTACACTGAGACAAACGTTTATTTGAGCCAATAATACGTTTGTTTGTTTGTATATGGCCAAACCAATGTATACAGTTGATTCAAACAAAAATTTTCTTGCCAGACAGATTTTGTTTGCCCAACTTGGTCAATTCAAGTGTTTATTTAAATGAACAACATCGTTTTTTTTTGTTTTTTTTTTCATTTCAGATTAAGTTTAGTTAACAACAGATTTTTTTAGAGGAACTATTTACTTGTTTGGCCATATACGAACAAATATTTTGTTTGATCAAAAGAACCTATCTCTCCGTGTATGGACAACAAGTGGCACGCAACTTGTTCCACCCTTACAGGATCTTACTCAAAGCAGTATCGTCCTGCACCCATTCCACGCGTGTGTGCCAGACGTGATCCAGTATTAGAAATTTATACATTAATTTTTCGACTACGGTGGCGTGTAGGGTAAAAACACCTGCCGATCGGTTTGTTTGCATTGTACGAGGTAACAACACAAAAATGCCTGAGAGTTATATTTATAAAACCATAAACGGGGTTCCAACCCTTGCTTTTTTATATAAGGGAGTTATATTGGCACCCAATTTTAAATAACGCTTTATCCAGAAACTAAGACAATTATATTTAATCCTGGCTGTACTACAATCAATAAACATCAACTTCAGTCACACTTTCAAATGTGATTACAGCCTTTAAAAATGGATTAAGGGTATAAGGTTGTGTGTATGTGTATATATATATATATTTATATATATATATGACAAGGAATCACTTTCCAACGTTTGTCAATTGATCTCAATTCCTCTTTGTATACACCACCAAATTCGTTTTACATTACTACTTTATCATGGTTGTTCGAACATTCTTCAGACAAGATGGATAGTGCTTGTATGGAACGACAGAGCATGAAGTGCTTGTAAATAATTGCACAATCGGTCTGGCATTTGCACAATTTCTGCCAGATTCCGCCGGATTTTGCAAAACAAATTTTTTCAGGAAATTTTGCTTGTTATGAGGGAAATTCCGGATTTTTTTTTTAGTGTTTTTGAGGGGAAAATGGGAATTCTGAGGAAAAAAAGGGAAATCCAGCATGGCCACTGTAGCACCCTTGCACCCCATATTGACGCCTGGTGTCCCAGAACATACTATTTATAGCTACTCCCAACCACCAATTTCGGTGACAGGTGACCCTCGTACAAGTTTGATATTTATATCAATTTCTCAGTGAAATTTTGTTTTCATGAAACCTTTTTTCAAGTAAAATGCAGTCATATATAAAAAATTAATAGAGCGATGTGTATCATTCCAAGATCTCCAATGCGTTATTTGAACATATTATGCACCTCATGTCTTCCTGCAAATACAAAATAATTTCACTTTATACATAAAAAAATTCCGATAACATCTTGTGTGTAATAACTCAAATACTATAACTATATACTACAACTAGCAGCTGAAATATTTAAAACAAGCCTCGGTGAGAGAAACAACAGTTTTTCTGTAATTAAAGAAAATATATTTTGTTCTCACCTATGTCCTCATCGAGGTCATCCCTCAACCCCTGGGTATTGTCGAAGTACGTGTTTTTAATTCCCACATCAGCAGCGTCTTGTTCTTGTGTAGTTTTCTCCGGATCTTCTGAAAACTTCTTCTGTAAGTAGTCTGTTTTCTTGGACACGAATATCTTATGAACACATAAATGGCATAGCAGGTACACGAATATAAACACTAAATTCATAAATAAAATATTACTGGGCAAAATTAATTAACTTAGTTCTACTACAAATAAAGTTAAACATTTTAAAGTCTTTTTGCTATCAATCGGTGTGGCTGAGTGGTAACCATCATTTTGTACAACTTAAAACGGCATAAACTGGTTTCTCCCAATAAGAAGCTCTGTGTTAATATTAAACATTTTTCTTTGAAAAACGCGTTTTGCATTAAGCTTTCTCTGGATAAGCTTAACTTGAATAATTGTAAAGATTTAAATGTTATTTATTAAAAGACACCACGTCACACAAACGAAGCGCAGACAATCGATATATTCGTGTATCGATAAATTTCACTAAAGCCACGATCCGTAATAAAATTATATACGGGTTCCGTGTTAGAATCGTTAACTCGAATGAAGTCCTTCTGGTGGTCTAGTGGTTGCGACGTATGACTTACACTACAAGTCAAAGGTCANAATCGTTAACTCGAATGAAGTCCTTCTGGTGGTCTAGTGGTTGCGACGTATGACTTACACTACAAGTCAAAGGTCAGAGAATTTTCATCCTGATCAAAGGTCAAGAGTAAATGTTAATGTACCGTACTGTGAAATGAATCCATGTGAAAAATTTATTTATATTGCATAATTTTGTGACAGCGACAGAGAAGTGTTCTGGTGTTTACAGATATTTGTTCCGTTACACATTATCCACACACTCGGTGCTCCATCTGGAATATTTTCTCCAAAATTTGCAATAAACTATAGATTCAGGTCCAACTTCNTATCCACACACTCGGTGCTCCATCTGGAATATTTTCTCCAAAATTTGCAATAAACTATAGATTCAGGTCCAACTTCAAAGAGGTCATCCCTTAAGCCCTGGTCACATTCGAATTATTCAATAAACTTTGTTACTTTGCGTTTACGTATAAAAAATTTCCTTCCCTTAGTAAAAAAAAAATTATACAAAAAATGTATAATGAAAGGTACTTATTCCGTGAAATCTAGGTGCACACGCCAGCAAAATGACATCACTGGCCGACAAAATGTTATAACTCCATTCGCAAATCAACGCCTGGCGACCTACTCCCCACCCGGCAGCCCAGCCACTAGGGAACTTGTCGTGCCATACAGTAGCCAATCAGACACAAGGCCCATCTCCAGAGACTCGCGCAGCCTATCAGAGATTGGGTGCGCGCACATCAAAGGAACAGCCCCCACCATTTCGACTTTGTGTACTTATTTACTCTGGGGTATCGATAAAAGAAAAATGGCTTCATTACATTACATATTGTCGAGTTATTTTCACTTTGGTGCACAAACTATAAAAACTCTAACGNAAGAAAAATGGCTTCATTACATTACATATTGTCGAGTTATTTTCACTTTGGTGCACAAACTATAAAAACTCTAACACTGTGGAAGTAAAAATGAACTGACGTTGGTGAGAACTGTAATAATGCAACATCTATTTCAAGTAAAATTTCTAAATTTTTTAGATAGTTTATGAGAAATTTTAATGTACGGGAGTACATAACAAAAAAATTGTAACAAAATTAAAAATAAACATTTTGCTATAGGTTTTAACGTTTTTATTAGACGTGACTATGTCTAATTTCAGGTTTCAGTTGATATTTATACTCACTGTTATTCAAATTTGTGCACCCTTTAAAAATTGTTTGGTAACCAAAGTTGGTAAATAAAAACATTAATGTATAATAAGGAAATGATGAGAAATTTTTACAAAGCCACATGACCATTTGTTGAATAAGGGCAATGCAGTCGCTTTCCCGTCACCGGATATGCTGACAAGAGCGTGGAACGAGTTTGATTAACGCGCAGATGTCGTTCGGGCCGCTCATTGTGGTCACATTGAACATTTATAAATGTATGGTGAACGAACTTCACGGATCCACGGTTCATTTGATTGCTCAATAAAGGTTGTAGGTTGTTTGGTTTTGATATTATAGACTTTCAAATTTGGGGTATTCTTTAATAGTCAACCTGTGTAAAGATTGAGTTATTATTTCCTGGAGCTCAAATTTTGAAAAACGCAGAATTTTCGTAAACGGTAGAATTTATTTACTATAATATAAAATCATGTACTTTAAAAAATAATGGAACATTTCATTGTTAATTTTTTGCGTAGTTCTATAATCTTTACACGTCAATTTCGCTTCATATAATCAGCCAGCGACACAATAAAAAAATAAGTTGGTGTCTATTGCAATAGCACGTCATAGTATGGTAATTATGCCCTATATTACTTGATTACAGTAAAATGAACTTCATTTGTTTTCGTTATTTGGCAAGACAAAGAGCTGGGAAATATTTGTTTAGAATTCCCATCTTATTAATTATTCCCAACAGAACGACTGGCACTGTTCATCACGCATGTCGCTGTGTAGTCTCACAGGTCACCGCCGTGGCACGACCGGCGAGCAAAGACAGACTACACTGGAGAGCCAAAAACACTGGTTAAGCGTGCGTATTCAAACAAAAGAGGTATGGAACCAGTCAGAGTAACGCGATGCAGTCGGCAGCGCCTATATAAGACAACAAGCGTCTGTCAAAGTTGCTAGATCGGTTACTGCTGCTACAATGGCAGGTTANAGCGTGCGTATTCAAACAAAAGAGGTATGGAACCAGTCAGAGTAACGCGATGCAGTCGGCAGCGCCTATATAAGACAACAAGCGTCTGGCAAAGTTGCTAGATCGGTTACTGCTGCTACAATGGCAGGTTATCAAGATTTAAGTGAGTTTGAACGTGGTGTTATAGTCGGCACACGAGAGATGGGACATAGCATCTCCGAGGTAGCGATCAAATTTGGATTTTCGCATACGACCATTTCACGAGTGTACCGTGAATATCCGGAATCCTGTAAAACATCAAATCTTCGACATCGCTACTGCCGGAAAAAGATCATGAACGAACGGGACAAACGACGACTGACGATAATCATCAAACATGACAGATTTGAAACCCTAACTCAAATTGGCGTAGATTTCAATGCTGGGGCATCAACAAGTGCCACCGTGCGAACTAATCAACGGACCATCATTGATATGGGCTTTCGGGGCCGAAGGCCCACTCGTGTACCGTTGTTTACTGCACGACACAAAGCTTTACGCCTCGCCTGGGCCAGCCAACACCGCCATTGGACTGTTGATGACTGAAAACACGTTGCCTGGTCTGACGATTCTCGTTTCCAATTGTATCGGGCGGATGGACGTGTACGGGTATGGAGATATCCTAATGAATCCATGGACCCTACATGTCAACAGGGGACTGTTCAAGCTGGTGGAGGCTCTGTAATAGTATGGGGCGTGTGCAGTTGCCGTGAAATGGGACCCCTGATACATCTAGATATGACTCTGACAGGTGGCAGATACGTAAGCATCCTGTCCGATCACCTGCACCCATTCATGTCCAGTGTGCATTCCGACGGACGTGAATAATACCAGCAGGACAATGCGACACCCCACACGTTGAGAGTTGCTACCGAGTGGTTACAGGAACACTCTTCTGACTTTAGACACTTCCATTGGCCACCTAAACCACCAGACATAAACATTATTGAGCATATCTGGGATGCCTTGTAACGTGCTGTTCAGAAGAGATCTCCGCCGCCTCGCACTCCTATGGATCTGTGGACTGCCCTGCTGGATTCATGGTGTGAATTGCCTCCTGCATACCTTCAGACATTAGTCGAGTCCATGCCACGTCGTCTTGCGGCACTTCTGTATGCTCGCGGGGGCCCTACACGATATTAGGCAGGTGTACCAGTTATTTTGGCTCTTCAGTGTATTATGCTCCGGTGACAGATGGTGACATAAAGCGCTTTGGAGCGTTTGGCATGGTCACAGCCATACTCCTCCGCTGTCGCTGGAAATAGGGATAGGGCAAGTGACTAAATGTAGGAACTCAATATGTCCTTTATAGTGACACAGTTTTCACTGTGATATTTAGTAGTGACTGTTACTTCCATACGTAATTTCATAAGTATCTAGGATACATCATCGTATGCATAACTGTACCGTATAATTCGTTAGCCTGTGTAAAAATAATATGATACTAAACTACTTGTCAGAAATAATCATACCAAATAACAAAATTAGACTTTGCCGAAATTATGTAGTAAATATTATGGCAAACATCAATATTATTTAGGGCAGAAAATCGCTCTTAAANTTAGACTTTGCCGAAATTATGTAGTAAATATTATGGCAAACATCAATATTATTTAGGGCAGAAAATCGCTCTTAAACCACAATGAAATTCAATTTTTTTTAGTTTTTTTCATTAACATTTGTGGGACGTAAGTTGTTCTGTTGCTGAAGCTAATATAATTTACTACTACAGAAGTTAAAAGCACTTTCATAAAAAATTGTATGACAGTCGTTTGTACAATTATGTGTTTGACGTGTACGCAATATAATATAAAAAATATATGTGGCGCAAGTCGATCCTTGTTACAGAGCAACGACCGGCGCTGCCATGAGCCATGCTGCTTCCAGTCACTACGAGCAACGACCGGCGCTGCCATGAGCCATGCTGCTTCCAGTCACTACGAGCAACGACCGGCGCTGCCATGAGCCATGCTGCTTCCAGTCACTACGAGCAACGACCGGCGCTGCCATGAGCCATGCTGCTTCCAGTCACTACGAGCAACGACCGGCGCTGCCATGAGCCATGCTGCTTCCAGTCACTACGAGCAACGACCGGCGCTGCCATGAGCCATGCTGCTTCCAGTCACTACGAGCAACGACCGGCGCTGCCATGAGCCATGCTGCTTCCAGTCACTACGAGCAACGACCGGCGCTGCCATGAGCCATGCTGCTTCCAGTCACTACGAGGAATGAACTGCGCCAGTGCGTACGGCGAGCAGTTGCTCCTCGTCACGCCGAGTAACGAACATGGATGGAGCAAAAGTATTTCTGGACAACAAGGTTACATGAATGAAACAAAAGCTACGTTTGTGTATAGTGCAAAATTCTTCAATACAATTCACAAAACAGAGAGTTGAATAGGTAATTGATTCAAAATTGGGAAAAGTAATGAAAATGAAAAATCAATGTGGATCATAATACATTTTTCAGAATTAAACGTTCACAACTGAGTTCAGAAGTACTAGCAATCTTAAATTTCACAAATAAAGAAAATTTATAATCCCGGAACAAATTATTAAGCTAAGTTCNTCAGAAGTACTAGCAATCTTAAATTTCACAAATAAAGAAAATTTATAATCCCGGAACAAATTATTAAGCTAAGTTCAACGAAGTTTTCTTCATTACATAAATATAGCACCGAATTCGGCACTACTGCAGAGTTCGGCACGGTGACGGAGGTGCCACGCATTCTAGCTGCGAGATTTATGACCAAATGGCTTCAAACATTCCGTGGTACATCGCGTCAAGTTCAAAAAGCTTGCACCCCGCAACCCGCGCATCGCGAGTGGAGTGAAAAGCAGAAGCAGTGACTTCAAAGCATCTGTCACTGTTTGTCACCGTGACAATCCGGTAACCGTAACAAAGTCTCCGTGACAGGAAATATTCTTCGTCACTAGCGGGAATGGACCCGGTTCTGCTATTTTCATTTGTGGTTACTACAGCTTCACCTCACATTCGTGTCGCAGTGACAAAAGTCGGCCCGACGACATACTGTCGTAGTATTTTTGAGCAGGGTATAAATAATATATGAAGCCAATTTTAAAAGCAAAGATAAACGAAGTGTCTAAGAGAGTTTATATCAACTTTGTTGTAATGCCAAATCGTAAAACTGATTCATTAATATGTTACTATGTATACATTTCAGTACTTAAGTTATTCATGAATGGCTTCCAACAAGTGCGATTTCATCTAAATTCCACAGCCAAAACCATACTCCAACACATAATCTTGGAATTCATCGCGAAACACGCAACAGAACAATATCTTATGCAATTGATGGCCATGTTTTTACCTAAAATATTATAAAATGTGGTTTATTTAGTTTCGCATTCCGGCAAAGACAAAGTGATAGCAAAACATTCATATGCATAACTAAATAGAATAATTTCCAGTAGAACGACTGGCACTTCTTGTGTCGCGTGTCACTGTGCAGTGTCACAGATCACCGCCGTGACCCGCCCGGAGAACAGCGACGTACAGCGCCAGTGACGGCGCGGTGACAGAGATGGCAGCGACTTGGAGCGTTTGGTTAGAGCGAGAGCGAGTGGCGCGGTGCAGCAATGCCACTTCCTGTCACGGGTTTTACTTTCAGTCACTGTTACTACAGTGACACGTGGTATTCGTGTCGTGGTGACCACAAATATTCCCCACCCCTAGATGTAAACTGTCGGGGTATTGTAAACATGAATTAATTTTTGNGTGTCGTGGTGACCACAAATATTCCCCACCCCTAGATGTAAACTGTCGGGGTATTGTAAACATGAATTAATTTTTGTGGTGGAAAATGGTCGGACTGAAAAGTCGTGTCGGTCTGTCAAGAGGATCTCATCGTGGCATTGTAAATTCAGCATAATAAATATTAAAATGGCCACCATTTTGAAAATAAATAAACGGTATGATACAANTCGTGGCATTGTAAATTCAGCATAATAAATATTAAAATGGCCACCATTTTGAAAATAAATAAACGGTATGATACAAATTTTTACATTCGGATGTCCTTACAAGGCTGTATCCCAATTCCCTTCAAGTATGTAAATGTCCATACTTCACCCCATATGTGACGTCTTTAAGTATATACTAGCCCATACCAATTCCTAGTATAGTTCACACAGCGTCTGTACTTGCCAAGTGCACGAAGTTGCTTACTGGCTATGTGAATTTGCGTTCTTGCGGCGGTCGCCATGTTTGTTTTCAAACGGCACGTACATAACCTATGATGGGAACCTTTTGTGGTTATACTTACCCTTCGTCTTATTGCTCTACGAAGCGACCAATGTGCAACATTATTTCTGTGTTTATAATAAACTACCTGTTACACATGACAAATGCATTATTGTAATTTTTTGCAGCAACACCGAACCACACCATAGACATAAATGCAACCAAAGACAACCAAAATATAATAATCCCGCCCTTTTAGTACGGATAAGTACACACAACGTCAAGTACTTAATAAGTATGCACTTACCATTGAGAAACAGCCTAAGATATGTTTATATATATATATATATATATATATATATATATATATGTGTGTGTGTGTGTGTGTGTGTGTGTACCAAGTTAAGTGAAATATGTTCAATCATTCAAAAATGTTTAAGAGATACACGGATAGAAAAGTAATCTCATAAGCCTAAGATAGACTTTTGTAAAATGCGCTAACGACACAAGAATCAAATGATCACTTTTTATAAGGTGAAAACAGTATTTTATTGGATGATAACCGCTTTCGATGCTAGTGATAATAATCTAAGCATTAACATGGGGATCATGTGTGCTCTGATTCGTGTTTTTATCTTGGAATTTATGATTCTCTATTAAAGTAGGGTAAAANTATATATATATATATATATATATATATATATATATATATATGTGTGTGTGTGTGTGTGTGTGTGTACCAAGTTAAGTGAAATATGTTCAATCATTCAAAAATGTTTAAGAGATACACGGATAGAAAAGTAATCTCATAAGCCTAAGATAGACTTTTGTAAAATGCGCTAACGACACAAGAATCAAATGATCTCTTTTTATAAGGTGAAAACAGTATTTTTATTGGATGATAACCACTTTCGACGCTAGTGATAATAATCTAAGCAATAACATGGGGATCATGTGTGCTCTGATTCGTGTTTTTATCTTGGAATTTATGATTCTCTATTAAAGTAGGGTAAAANTAACATGGGGATCATGTGTGCTCTGATTCGTGTTTTTATCTTGGAATTTATGATTCTCTATTAAAGTAGGGTAAAAGTCGCATCAGAAATCAAATGAACATTGCTTATAATGTTAAAAATTTATTTTATGAATGACCATCAATTGTGGGCATGGCGATCGTTTAGAAAGAAATGTGTTATTAAATAATAAACAAAAGTTATGTCACGCCGTCTATCATGTTTATAGCATAACATTTATTTCAACTAAGTGCACTACTGAACAGAAATTGGCATGACATGACAACACCACAAGGCCTTCTCGCAGAAATGCACAAAATGCCTGTTGTTTGTATCTAGTGTATACATAAAAGTACTTAAGCAAAATAGCGATGGAAAATCGATAAATTTAGTACTTATTGGGGTCTAAAAATATTTTAATATATATGGTTTTTATACCGGATGTAACAAAATTATATACTCAAACTTCTTGGTATGTTAGAAGAGACCAAAACATGCATGTTTAACAAAATAACCAAAACCAACGGTCAAAAATTGATCTTTGAGGAACATTTGGCGTGACTGAGAATGAGAATGAAACCATCACATTCCAATTTAGTTGTAATCCTTTACAAGAAATGTTTTAATGTGCGGCTTGCTGCTTCAATGCAAGCGCTGCAACGACGAGCCATTGCCTGTCTTGCACGTTCAGAAGACCACAGACATGTGCTGTAGAGAGTAAGCATCTGCAAGCACCCAAGCGACGAGCTGTCCATCCGGTTCAATCGAGTCTCGTATACTAAGCTCTTCAAGTGCCTCCACATAAAATAATCAAGTGGAATGAGGTCGAGAAGAACGAGCAGGCCATGCAATTGTTCCATTGCGACCAATCCATTGCTCACCAAATCTATGGTTCAAATTCTCTTGGACGTCACGAGAGAAATGAGGAGTGGCACAGTCGCGTTCTAACCACAATCTACACCGAATGTCGAGAGGAATGACTTTGAGGAGCTCAGGCAAATTGTTCTCCAGGAACCGCAGGATACAGGTTGAGACATGATGTCAGCATGTTCGGCCTAATCAAATTATCCCCAAGAATACCTGTCCACATGTTGACAACAAACGTTTGTTGGTGGGAATGGATGAAGCTGGCTGGCATAAGGGTTTTCATCTGCCCACAGGGGTTGGTTGTGTGAACTGACTAGTCNGGTGGGAATGGATGAAGCTGGCTGGCATAAGGGTTTTCATCTGCCCACAGGGGTTGGTTGTGTGAACTGACTAGTCCGTCTCAAGCAAACGATGCTTCGTCAGTGAACAACACAATCTGTCGAAAACGTGGTTGCTTAGTGCATCTCAGTAAGTACCTTCGACAAAACTCAACTCAACGATGATAGTAGTTCGGTTGGAGTGCTTGCTGCACGCCTTGCGGATGAAATGGATGCAGCTGTTGTTCATGCACTACCCGCCAAGCAACCATGTGGTCAATATGTAATTGCTGTGCAACACATCGTGAGCTTGTAGATGGAGTGTTCTCGACCTGTTCCCAAACCTCCTTCTCAATCTCGGGTGATCTGGCGACCTGCTTCGAGTCTGGGGACCTAAAAACGAGCATTGCTAAATTGCCACTGCCAAGTAAAAATGAGGGAAATAACCCATGATCACGAGCACACATGTTGACCAAATTGCATGCAGTGAACTGGTTTCACACAAATCGCAACGAACGTACGATGGTACTGTACACATCGTCCAGGATATCGCTCAGCATAAAGACGTGTAGCAGGTCTTGAATTACCATAGACCATAAACCAAGTGCATGTCTGTTAATTCAGCCCATATATGCTGTTCGTTCGCCCCGCTCTAAATGAACAAGGTTGTATGTTGTGTCTCAGAACACATATTGCACTCTGACGACATGGTGTGTTTAGCAGAGTATTTAATATTAGTGGCTATTTTAAAGCTTTGGCAACAGAAAAGTTTGTTATTTTATATTTGCACCACATTCTGTTCAGCGCGTTGACATTACCTGTGGCTACTTTTCCCACAAATAAATTTTTTTTTAGATAGCATGATTTTTGCAAATTAACTTTTTAAAGTCAGAATTTTACGGTTCTTGTAATGTACAGGTAAAATTAACCAAACTATTTGCTGAAAATTGAACAAGGGCAGCTTAAAAGTTTTGTCTTGGTCCATTTTGACGTATGCTTAGCGAAAGTTATTTTACAAAAATTCAGGGACAGCCATAAATCAAAACTACGCAAAAATTGGCAAGTATTCAGGAATATTTTTAAATTGCGAAAAATTTTACTTTGAAGATTTTGTACATGTGTTGAAGTAGCTCTTGGTATATTCTTTCAGTGCGAATTTTCTCATTTCTCTAAGTAAGTTAGTTTTCATTGTTTGTACATTCGTAAACAATAAAATTGTAGTTTTGACATGTATTTATACCAAAACTATGTACTAATATTGTTTACAAGTTGAACAGTATGTAGTACAAATATAAAATAATACATATTTTTNACACATTTCTGTGGTTAACGCCCTTGTTTGTTGTGATCTCTTGTTTCCTTTCGAAGTTCGAGTACAGAATTTTTGTTACCCCCAGTATTTGAAACATTGCTGCTACCAGTGCGTATAGCACGCAGAGATAGGTAGTGTAAGTGATTGCAATCACGTGTTGGCAATTACAGCACGTTACATTGCCATAAACATACAACACACAGCTCATTACATCGCGTATTGATATTCGTGTACTGAGAAATTTATAGTCTGATAAATACAAAATTTTTGCTTTTATAAAGCGTTTCGTCGTAGTATTCGTTAACGACATCATATTCCTAAAAAATATTATTGCGATATCTTTGGTAGTTAAAAAGTTATTAGAGGGGAGGGGCGTACTGTACATCCGAGAAAGACATTCGCACGATTGCATACGCCTATCTTTCCAAGGAAAGAATGCTACAAATACCTTCGCAGACAGGTCGTGGATGACGTTCAGCAGGTGACCCTCTTCCTTTCCGAAGCCCCATAGATCATTCAACTTTTTTATCCGGAACCATACTTTGTACGTTCGTTGATGGATAATGTTGCACAACCTAAAAAAGAATGTTGCATAAATGTGATTTATTTACAGTCATATCGATTTAATCAGCCTTTTCCATATTCTCTGCTGATATGTATACCTTGTTTCAATTTGAAATGGGAATTCAAAAGCTCCAATTTTATGAAACTATTGAAACGAATTCAGGAATAGTTCATATTTAGAAGAAAATAAAACTCGGAGAGGACTGCAAGGAAAACAGTTAGATTTACTGATTTACGTTGCACTGTTGTGCATATAATTAAACACACCAGAACTTCCCATTTACAGTGAACTCATAACTACTTGTTATAGGCTATGCCACCGAACATCTAATTTATGGCGTCAGTAACTCGATTTTACGGACTTACAGGTATATATNCTTGTTATAGGCTATGCCACCGAACATCTAATTTATGGCGTCAGTAACTCGATTTTACGGACTTACAGGTATATACTGTTTTAATTTTATAGTGAATTTCGCCATTGAACATCACCGTGCGAAAAAACACTCTTATTCCAAATGGAAGTCAGAAGATATAGCCTAAAGATATTAACAAATTTAATAATGAAAAATNCTTGTTATAGGCTATGCCACCGAACATCTAATTTATGGCGTCAGTAACTCGATTTTACGGACTTACAGGTATATATTGTTTTAATTTTATAGTGAATTTCGCCATTGAACATCACCGTACGAAAAAACACTCTTATTCCAAATGGAAGTCAGAAGATATAGCCTAAAGATATTAACAAATTTAATAATGAAAAATCAAATACTTTATATTCCAACATACATTTGGTAGACGTATTAGAAACCACTTTTGTTAGCCAACCTAGTGGAACATTTTTCAAAAAGCACATGCAGTGAACGTTTCAAGACACTCAAAATGAACAAAATCTTCAGAAAACCAGTACAACGGAATCACCTTTGTATCAAGCGAATGCGCAACAAGAAACAGTAAGAAATATGAACTACCTACTTTTTTCTCAAACAACTCATACGAATTAATGCTAGAGGAAATTGTTTCCAGAATTTGCCATGTTAAGTATACAGTATGTTAGGTATTGACATTGAGATATAGGCCTAATGTATGTACGATTACCAAAACAGTCACCTCATGACAGCCATTGCGTAAGTGTAGGTGCTGCATTGCTGCTCCTTCCTTTTGACACCCATCACAGTCTCTGTAAAAAGAAAACAAAACAAAAATTGTAAAAACATATGCAATATGCGCGCGTGAGTGTTGAAAATCATCTATAAGACAACACAAATATTGGACAAATCTTAAAAAAAAAGCAATATTGTGGATAAACCTTACCCTTCATCAAACCCACCCCCAAGAATAACATTTTAAATCGAATATGATCAGAGATTTCAAGAGAAATCTTTTTAAAGTTATGTGTTTACCAATGTCGTAAAAAAATTTGAAAGCATAAAATATAAATGCATTCGGAAATGCATAGACACTGAGCTAGTTCCGAAACAAAAATTATTTGTTTAAAAAAAACAAATTTTTTTAAATAAAATTAAATACACGCATATACACACAGTCGAAACACATTATGACCACCTGCTAGAAGTGCCATCTGCAGCGCGTAGCCCATGACGTATGGCCCGTGACGTGGGCAGGAGAAGCGGGTATATAATGCGACCGACAGGCTGGCTATACACAGTGCCCTTCCTGCTGTCATGGGCAAGGGAGGCGATTTAACCGAGTTGCAAAAAGGGACGATCGTCGGCTTTCGGTCTAAGGGGGGCAGTATTACGGAAACAGCTAGTTTTGTGAACTGTTCGCGTGCCTCTGTGAAGTTGTATCGTGAGTGAACGAATGGCACCATTGGGAATAACCGACAGGATACAGTCAAACAGCTTATAATCAAATTGAACCAGAGGGCATCCAGACACGTGTCTACCGCAACAGTTCAGTGAACCCTTCTGCGAATGGGACTCTGGAGTAGACGAAGGGGGACTACACCCATGCTAACATAGGTGCTTCGACAAAAATGACTTGAATTTGCTCGACAGTATGGCGACTGGACCGCTGCTGATTAACGACGGGTAGCTTTCTCTGACGAGTCACTTTTTAAGCTGCGTAGAACGGATGGACGTCATCGTGTCCGGCGAGAAACGTCGGAGAACCGACACCCTTCATTCATTGCTGGACGAACACGAGGAGATGGGGGCAGTGTTATGGTATGGGGAATGCTCTCGTGGTATTCTCTAGGTCCCATCATCCTTGTGGAAGGCACTCTAGATCGATTTGTTTATGAACCCATCCTCGGGGATTACGTACACCCGTACATGATGATTGTCTTTTCTCGGAAGGATGGGATCTACCAGCACGATAATGCGCCTTCTTACAACTCTAGAACTGTCTGAACGTGGCTGAAAGAGCCCGAACAAGACTTCAAAGTTCTTCTCTGGTTCCCAAACAGCCCCGATTTTAATCCAAATGAACATCTGTGGGCCCACCTTGATCATCGTGTTCGCCCTCTGTCTCCTCCACCACGCACCCTTCAACAGTTGCGGGACGCACTTCAGACAGCATGGCTCCAGATACCCGTGGAGACCTATCAGAACCTTACTGAGTCACTGCCAGCTCGTCTAGATGCTGTCCGTGCTGCGAAGGGCGGTTACTCCGGATACTAGTAGGTGGTCATATTAATGTGATTTGACTGTAGGTAAGTAGTTTGTTAGGTTAGTTTCAATAGAAATCGAATAATTTCTTAGCCTACGCAATAACGATAGCCCCAGACTGTCTATAAACGTTTGAATTGTGTGTGGGCTGGCTACATCGAAACAAACTACGAATGCCAGACATTGTTGGAAAGGAAAGATCATTGTGTGTATTATTTTAACATTCTCTTCTTGTCTTTCCACAATATAACTATATTTGTTCAGTATTCAATGCGATTTTTGTAACTGCCAATAATGTTTGGACGTGGTTGTAAATTGTCATCACTCTTGTAGATATGAAAAATTATAACTGTATAATGTTAGTTGTCTTCTTAAATGAACTATTTTTACTCTTTCTTAATTAATATTGCTTCACTTTTCTCTCTGCGATCTTCCCAAATAGCATTTCTATGTTTCAACTCATGCATATTATTTAAAGTCAGTTCTTGAATACAAACATTATTGTCTGTTAAATCATAGTATATTGTAAATCAAAATATAAACAAACGCACTCGTCACTGCTTGATCACGTAATATTGACGTCTGTGCTAGAAATTTGTAAGCCACTGCTGGAGATATACGCAGAAGATATAAATTTTTCTACTTAATTTATATTCTAAGCTTCGGATAGCTAAATCATTATCCTAAAAGGACACACCTAATCTCCCGCTCGAATATTCTCTTATCTTGGCAGATATTGCTCGTAGTTTTATCGCACTCCGTCTAACTATTACTATGATTTTTACTGAGAATTGCTTTTTTACATCGTAAGTTTTGATTAACCGTACCATAAGTATAGTCAATTCGCAGTTTATTCACACTTTTTGGATCAGACCTTCGAAAAATGTTTGATTGTTTCTTAAAAATGTCATGCATCGCAAGTTTTATACTTCTGTTAACATATCATAATTTTTGTTAAACTGTAAATTTAATTATATTTTATTTACAGATTTTAATGTATTATTCGTAATTATTACGAATAAAAACAGAGGAAATAAGTGTGTTGGTAATGCCTAGTAAGAAACAGTTATCATGCAAATCAATATTAAACGGAGTGCGCACGAATACATCGCTTTGCCACTTTGGTGTGACTGCACAATATGGACCTAATAAACCTTTAAAGAAAATCCCAAATTTGTTTTGTGTGGCGTAAAAAAACAATATAGTTGAAGCTGTTTTGCATTTAGCTACACAATATTGCTTCATTTCAAAGAGGAAGTTCGAGAAAATAATATTGCCTGTAAAGAGATTATTTAATTTTTACGATTTTGTTTTATAGAAATATTACCTTCCTCATAACCAAGAAATAAACATAATTTGAGCTGCTTTTCTTTGAAGCAAAGAAAATCTTTTTCGTACAAAAGGTAACGGTTAATCGATATTAAAGTTTTTTGTCGTACATTGTAGTTTTCATTACATAGCTGCTGTCCCGATGCAAACGTTTATGAACTACACGCCTCAAANTTGGCAGATATTGCTCGTAGTTTTATCGCACTCCGTCTAACTATTACTATGATTTTTACTGAGAATTGCTTTTTTACATCGTAAGTTTTGATTAACCGTACCATAAGTATAGTCAATTCGCAGTTTATTCACACTTTTTGGATCANTTTTTTACATCGTAAGTTTTGATTAACCGTACCATAAGTATAGTCAATTCGCAGTTTATTCACACTTTTTGGATCAGACCTTCGAAAAATGTTTGATTGTTTCTTAAAAATGTCATGCATCGCAAGTTTTATACTTCTGTTAACATATCATAATTTTTGTTAAACTGTAAATTTAATTATATTTTATTTACAGATTTTAATGTATTATTCGTAATTATTACGAATAAAAACAGAGGAAATAAGTGTGTTGGTAATGCCTAGTAAGAAACNATTTTAATGTATTATTCGTAATTATTACGAATAAAAACAGAGGAAATAAGTGTGTTGGTAATGCCTAGTAAGAAATAGTTATCATGCAAATCAATATTAAACGGAGTGCGCACGAATACATCGCTTTGCCACTTTGGTGTGACTGCACAATATGGACCTAATAAACCTTTAAAGAAAATCCCAAATTTGTTTTGTGTGGCGTTANAAGAAAATCCCAAATTTGTTTTGTGTGGCGTTAAAAAACAATATAGTTGAAGCTGTTTTGCATTTAGCTACACAATATTGCTTCATTTCAAAGAGGAAGTTCGAGAAAATAATATTGCCTGTAAAGAGATTATTTAATTTTTACGATTTTGTTTTATAGAAATATTACCTTCCTCATAACCAAGAAATAAACATAATTTGAGCTGCTTTTCTTTGAAGCAAAGAAAATCTTTTTCGTGCAAAAGGTAACGGTTAATCGATATTAAAGTTTTTTTGTCGTACATTGTAGTTTTCATTACATAGCTGCTGTCCCGATGCAAACGTTTATGAACTACACGCCTCAAANTTTTTTGTCGTACATTGTAGTTTTCATTACATAGCTGCTGTCCCGATGCAAACGTTTATGAACTACACGCCTCAAAAATATTTTGCACCACCTGTAATTTGTTTGCTCTTGAAGGATGTTCGCACGGAGAGTTGTTTCATTACAAAACGACATCGGAATGAAATGTAACGACACCTGTAAAGCGTACGTGGCCTTAGTGCACGCAGTTTCAGCGCAGTCCGGAAGAATGCGCTGTTACTGAAACCTTTAAACACATCATAACAAAGACAGTGTGTGTGTCCTGCTCAACTGTTTGAAACATGCCTCGACGAGTCATACCTGCATGTGATCGTACGTGCACAGTGAGACTGCGTCAGCAAGGCCTCTTCGTGAGGGCAGTTTCCCGCCTGGTCGGTGTACACCATAGTGACGTTGTTATGGCACAGCCGCTNTGAGACTGCGTCAGCAAGGCCTCTTCGTGAGGGCAGTTTCCCGCCTGGTCGGTGTACACCATAGTGACGTTGTTAGGGCACAGCCGCTATCGTTTGCACACAATGTTGCACGTGGTCCTTGCAGTGGTCGTCCGCCATCAACAACAGAAGATGACAACCACTACGTGCGAATCCTGGCTCGCAGGAGCAGAGACGACACCGCGACCGAACTGCGTAATGCCCTGGGAGAGCTGTCTCTACTCAGAGAGTCCGAAATCGTCTTCTTAGGGACAGCCTGCACGCAGGAGTTCCTTCGCTTGCACCTTCACGTGCACCCCAACACCGCGGCACCAGGTACAGATGAGCAAGGGAGCACTTGGACTGGACCTGGGCTGAATGGCGTCAGGTCCTCTTCACTGATGAGTGCCGAATGTGTCTGACACCAGATAACCGTCGGAGGAGAGTTTGGAGAGAGCGAGGTAACGTCAGACGGGTCCTGTACACCGCCCCGCAGGTCCAGCAGGAAGGCGTATCTGTCATGTTTTGGGGCGGCATTATGTGAGGATGTCAGACGGCACTCATCGTCGTCGAGGGCAATATGACGCAAGACCGGGAGAGAGTCCTCGGGCCCATTGTTCAGTGATACCGTGGCAGATTCGTACTGCAAGAACACGATGCGCACCCGCACTGCGCCCATCTTGGTAGAAACTTCCTCAGGGAGGCCAGAACCATTCAGATGCGGAGTCTGCGGACACCAATCCTACTGAACATGCCTGGGACCAGCTGAGACAGACAGTGCGGCGACGTAAGAATCCACCTATCATACTGGCCAACCTCTGAAGCGCTACTGTCAAGGGGTGGGACAGGATAGAGTAGGGCAACCTCAACCATCTTGTGGGTCAGATCATGCTTCACTGCACGGAGTGGCGAGGGCGTAACATCATACTGAGAAGCAGAGTATGAATTCCATGTTTGACCGGTGGATGCACTATAACAACGAATATTGTTCATGTTTCTTATTATTTTGTGTTTTCTTCAAATTGGTCGTGCATTCCATACTGCCACTTGAGTCGTAAGCAACCTAGTACCTCAGCACTCCGGGTGGTGCAAAACTTGTTTTGAGGTGTGTAAAATATTATCCAGTTAAGAAACTGCAACTGAGAAAATGGTACTCCTGCAGAAGTTCAATGACATTCTGAAATGCAGTGATTCTCCAAATCACTAGCATCTGTTTTTCCCAACAGGTGACATATTCTGGCCCATGTTACTACCTCGCATAACCTACCTATCAAAAGTAATCCGAGTACAAAGGAACTTCGCCCAGTCTTTGACGTCAATAAGTATATACTTGATCACCGATAAAACATCATAGGTAGGAGCTGGAGCGTCGAGTACATGTCAGGCACACTCGACCGACAAATGTCCACTATTCGCCATTATCCATGAAGAATGTAGATAAACTTAGCCAGCTGCGTGCTACCAGTTAGTGGAGCCCTGCCCCAAATAGTTAGCACCTTAATAACTGAAAAGGGAGAGCATACAAACTATTAGTTACACGGCTGTAGTCTGTGTAACCAACAGCAATTGGTGTCTTGTGACTTAGACCACGTAGTGAATACGACACAAGAATAGCATACCAACACTGGAAGTTTGGCTGCTTATATGTGTGGGTTTATGATTTAAAATGTGGTGTTAACTACATATAAGCTGCAGGTGGACCAGATAAGTTAAGATACTAGTCGCAATAAATAAATGCATTAACTTATTTTATATCTGTAGAAAATACCGTTCAACTTGTATTAATTACTTGTATTAATTACTACTTCATGCTCGTATAAAAAAAATTTTTATAAATTTGTTTTTTTTTTTAATTTGGCATGTCAAAATTACAATTTTAGTTTTTTTGGGTCGTACAAATAAAATTTACGAAAACGTTTACAGGAAATTAGACAAGGGTGACTTAAAGGTAATGTCTTAGACAATTTTAATGTATCCTTGGCGAAAATTAACTAACAAACATATCGTAGACTGGTACAAATCAAGAATATGCAAAAAATATCCTTATTTAAAGCAATTTTCTAAAATTGCTAATACATTTCTTAGAGTTATTAGAAATATTCCATGAAGTAACTTATGGCATCTCATTTCGGTAAGTGAATTAGTTTTTATTATTTGCGCGTTCTAAAACCATGAAATTTTTATTTTGGACACTGAACTTTAAAAAAAAAATTATGTGGTAATATTTTGTGCAAGAGAATAGTACTTGTAAGTAATCTCGACAAGTTGATAAGTATTTCGTACAAACTTAAAACAACCAATTCTCTTGGTGACGAGCACCCCCTAAGCAAGCATACGCACACGCAACTCACCGAGCAGGGTGTCTACGGTGGTCTCAGCGATGTAGTCGTGCACGTCGAACACATTCCCGCTGAGCTGCTCCTTGCGTAGCCGCTCCACCAGGAGCCCACTGTTGGCGTTCAGCTGGCCCAGGAACGACTTGAGCACCTGCAGGTGGAATGTCGGGGCGATCATCTTCCTGTGCGCCCTCCACGTGTCACCTGCCGAGTCGCCATTACCACATGTACACTCGTTTACTTTCCCTCGCACGAGTCGGGTGGGAATATACATAACTATGTACTACAGAACACATTTAATTTCATATTTCTATTNACTTTCCCTCGCACGAGTCGGGTGGGAATATACATAACTATGTACTACAGAACACATTTAATTTCATATTTCTATGACCTTTTACAGGATGATTCTCAATGCTACCGACAAACTTCAAGAGGTCATCCTTTATGTGAAAGTAAAAGGAAAACATTTGGGACACTTTATATCTAAACCGAATATTAAGGGAAATATATGCCCATAAAAAACGAGATTTTAATTCATATGTTTGTTTATAAAATAACGTTCGTAAAGTTGTAATTTCATTTTACTTTGTTACCGATACTTTGCCAAAATACGGTTTAAAATCTTGATTTTTAAGGACTCATACCTCCCTTAATATTTGGTTTAGGTATAAAGTGTCCCGTATGTTTTCCCTTTATCTTTCACAAAGAATCGCCTCCCGAATTTTGTTGGTATAATTGAGAATCATCCTATATATGTATGCTTACAAATATAATATAATAACATATTTTATGTGATGGTATCTTCGTGTTTTTCGAATTATCTTTGACTCCTGAAGTGAACGAGTATGTGGGTTTTCTCAGAGTGCTCCCTATTTTTTTAAATACATATGGCAGAAGGCCTTCTATGGGCACAAGCTAGTCTCTTTACTGTAAAAATAATCACGTTTATNTTTTTTAAATACATATGGCAGAAGGCCTTCTATGGGCACAAGCTAGTCTCTTTACTGTAAAAATAATCACGTTTATAGGGAAAAATGACAGTTGCCGTTCTGACACAGTGGGATGAACATTGATTTGGAATCCCTCTCTCGTCATACAACGAAGATGAGTTTTGAATACAAAGGCCTGCCATTGACCTCAACGAACATGGAGCCGTGACCTGCGTCGTCGATACCTGATTGTTTGTCGGTGTCGATTCTGCAATCGAGTTTTCATATTCAGTCAAAATTCTCGGTGACATGAGAGAACCACCTGTACAAAGAGTCCTTTTCTCATGAGGAAAAATTACGACAATGGCCACGTGCAGTTTATGCAATACTATAAATAGAAGAACCACATCAAGAATTGAAAGGATTCATATTTTGAGAGCCAGCCTCTTGTTGCATCGATGGGTACTGATTCCACAGGCGATTGTGATGAGACAGTTAATGCTAAAGATGGAATAAGTGATTGCGACATACAGTAGAGTCAGATCTGATCTTGCAATGTAACTGTCAAAATCACATGGTAAAACAGCAAAGAACATGTTTATTTATATTTGTTTTTGGAACGAGCAAACTCATTCACATGAACAAAATACTGTATTTTGGGAAACTTTAATGTACTCTAGTTGCATTAAAGTTAGGTCTAATAAATTGTGCGAACAGTGTTTTGGTATTGCTATTGGAAAAAAAANATGTACTCTAGTTGCATTAAAGTTAGGTCTAATAAATTGTGCGAACAGTGTTTTGGTATTGCTATTGGAAAAAAAACAGTCCAATTTTGGACTACGATGAGCGGTTAATGTGCAGTTAGCATGCGAACTCTACCCCGTATTCCTTTTACGGGTATAATGTTAGCTATGTGACGCCAAAGTTCAATGGCGTACATTTAGTTCGTCCACCTGTTGTTTACTTCTTTGAGTAAGAGTCAGTGTGTTTGCGTTGAGATGAGGCAGATGCCAAGTAAGGCAGGTATTCACGAGGTATAACGAGGCTGTGGTGGTGTAGTGGTCAGACTNTTGAGATGAGGCAGATGCCAAGTAAGGCAGGTATTCACGAGGTATAACGAGGCTGTGGTGGTGTAGTGGTCAGACTACTCGCCTCCCACCAAGGAAAGCCGGGTTAGAATCCCAACGGTATCGCTCTCGGAGTTTTAAACGTGAGAATCGTGACGGACGATGCCGCTAGTCGGCAGGTTTTCTCGGAGATCTTCCATTTATTCCGCCTTTTGATTCCGGTGTTGCTCTATGCTCACCTCACTTCATCCTCATAGGCTCTCAAGACCTCGATGTTAAGAGCTGCCTAAATATCTTCACTCCGCTGTTCTTCCTTACCGTCCAAAAGAAAAGATGAGATTAGAAAAAGTAAGAATGGAGAAGCAACAGAATGTAGTGGAGGAAGAAACGAGAGTTCAAGGGGGGAAAAATCTAACAGTCATAGGCAAATCCCGCCATGTTTCCCTATATACGAAAGTCCGGACTCAGATGCGTTGGAATTCGAACCCGAACCGCCGTGATGGAAGGCCACCGTGCGTATCGCATTGCCCCCAATGTAGACCCCAGGGCTTGACTGAGCGTGTTTGAAAGCCCTACTCACTTCCTTTGCTTGACACATCGTGCATTCGTCCGCCAATTCTGAAAACTAGCATTGCTATCGATCTAACGTCTTGCAACCGTCACCAGTCAAGTGACTCTGTGAACGTGTTATAAAACTTAATAGGGCCAGGGAAATTTCGCGGTTTTCGGGGCCTATAGGCTAGACCTCAGGGTCATGTACTTCCTGGAGCGGCAGCTGAATGTTCAGTGATTTTTGCCCGAGTAAATAGCCGATTTTACCCCAGACCATGCAGCACGCGATTTGATATCTGTTTTCCTGCAAGTTTTCTGTTGAGTCAGNAAATAAATAGCCGATTTTACCCCAGACCATGCAGCACGCGATTTGATATCTGTTTTCCTGCAAGTTTTCTGTTGAGTCAGAATCATCCAAGTCAAGATCAATTGAAACAACCACCACTGGAATGTACACACGTTCAAGATCTCGGGTATCCTGAAATTAATTAACGTAATTTTCTGGGTCCTATGTATAAATATTTATTTTAACACAATTTTCTCTCTAATGTACATAAATCAGAAGGAAGACAACGCTCCAATTTCATTCCAACAGCTCTAAATAAACTTTGCTAACCAAAGAACGTACCTCATTGCAGCCAAACAATTTAAGGCCACATAGTGTTTTTAGAAGTGTTTTTCTTTCCCAGGCACGAACTTGTAAGACGAACACGAGAAGTGATAATTTTTTGCTACGCAAGACTGCAGAAGTCTTAAANTTTCCCAGGCACGAACTTGTAAGACGAACACGAGAAGTGATAATTTTTTGCTACGCAAGACTGCAGAAGTCTTAAACAAAATAAAGTACAGCAGACTTACCTGTAAAGCTCACTTGAACTGTTCAGTACACCAACATGTTTTCAAATAACCTGTGCAGCATAGTTTCTTGGTCTTATGGAGACAAATGTTGCACTAAAATATTCACGTCGCAAGCAAATGCAAATATCATCATACTTGGGGAAGTTTTTATGTAATAATTAATGGTTTTTTCATCCTTTCAGATGAACCAAAATGTTGTTATTATAAAACTGTTCTTTCAATTAAAAAAAACTCTCTGAGAATCCGAAATTCGCGCCAAACAATCAAACAAATACAAAAGAAAGGGCTTTGTTGGTTAACCGTTTTTTCTATGAAAATATAATTTATTGCATCCTTATGTAAAAAAAAAATATTCACAATATCAATACAACGTGAGTGTCGCATTTCAACAGTAAGGTGAACAAAACCGTCTGGGAAACCTCAAAAATCACATTTTAATGCGCATCTGGGTTTCTAGTTATAACAAGAGGCGAAGGCAATGAGGGACTACGTTTTATTAAAAATATGTCCTGAACATTTACGACGTAGCTAGCAGGCTTAACAATATCAACTAATAAAAGCAAATACTAATAGAGAAAGGCAAGCAATTAGCTGTGATTCCCCCTACAGTGGATTTTCTTTATCTACACGCCAACTTGACCACCTACAACGGAGATTTCGAATGCAGTAATTCGGCACATCCTCGGTCCAAGATGAGAATCCGTGTTGTTAAATCTTTTTTTTGTATTATT
>NQII01003596.1:185375-230682 GCA_002778355.1 Clitarchus hookeri
TTATACCAGTATTTCCTTTTTTTCCATGTTCCACTTGCACTGACTACATAATGCCATATATACAAAATCGTTCTGAATATGTTTGGGAAAGAGTCGGTTATAACCACCGGCAGGAATAGGTGGCATGTCCTCAAACTCTTATAGTCATTGTCTGCACTGACGTGTTGGTATACACTAACATGTTTTTGTTTCGCAAAAAAATTTAAAATAGTCCAGTCTTATTCTCACTCTCTCCTTGAAAATTTTGCTGAACTGAGTACATCATCGTAGAACTCATCAGGGCCCAGAAAATAAATTACATTTAATATTTGCAGACTGTCCACTTTGCCTCTCATCTCGCTAGAGACGTGTTACTTTTGTGCGTATTTGACATTGTGGCGAGCATCAGACCGCCTCCTCCTACCCCCTGATCTACTAACCTACTGGCCAACCCGCTACCTTCCCCCTCCCCTTCTCCATTTAGTATTGAAATCGCCATGACAGGGGAGGATGGACGATGGCTCTGCAGTCGTGCAGTACAAAGATAACTGGCAGAAAATGTTCGACAAGTGTTCTGCAAGTTAAGATATTCGTGATATTGTGGGATGAGCAAGAGAAAGGTGATTAATAACAACCAAGGAAAAAAATATGTCGAAAGATAGATGCAATGGTTCTGCAGCTTCAACTGTGATTCCGCTTAAATGTTACACGGAAACACACTTTAAACTATGTAAGTTAACATTTTCACAATTATCTGCTTACAAATGGTTAGGTATTTCATACGATAAATACGACGAGTGACAAACTTTGTAGAAAATTCTGAATTCTTTACTTTTTATAGATACTTGTGTCTTGCAAGTAACCGTCATCAAGGGGCACAGCAAAAATCATTCAAAAGCGTACGACCAACAACTGAACAAACAGATTTATTGTATTACATAGTGAAGGTAATTAGNGTGCAAGTAACCGTCATCAAGGGGCACAGCAGCAAAAATCATTCAAAAGCGTACGACCAACAACTGAACAAACAGATTTATTGTATTACATAGTGAAGGTAATTAGCATGAACTCCCTCGCTAAAGTTTTAGAATAATGAAAAATTTAACTAATTTTTCCAATCCATCAAACAGCACTTTGTTATTTTCTGTTCACCAAATGGCAAACAGATGACATGAACTTCATGTCAGGAGCTTGGGGCAGTGTAAATTACTACTAATCAATACTAATAACACAATTAATAAATGTGTTTTTAGTTCTTAACAGCATTTTTTTTACGTTAATAAGATATTTTGTAACAAGGACCCTCCCCGCCGATTAATGTGTAAATAGTACTGATCTGTCTTAAGTGAGGTAATNCGATGACATGAACTTCATGTCAAGAGCTTGGGGCAGTGTAAATTACTACTAATCACTACTAATAACACAATTAATAAATGTGTTTTTAGTTCTTAACAGCATTTTTTTACGTTAATAAGATATTTTGTAACAAGGACCCTCCCCGCCGATTAATGTGTAAATAGTACTGATCTGTCTTAAGTGAGGTAATAGAAGATTGTACAGTTTACGAATGATGCAGGCTTCATCTTACCTGAGCTGATAAGGAGACCATTGCCGAACCAAGGCCGGAACATGTGATACTCAGGAGACTTATCTATGTGAACTTGGCTGCTTAGAATCACCTACACACAATTCAACAAAATACATTGGTAAATCAAGCTCTGCGCGAAGTCAATTTCATAATATATTTTACAATAACAACAACATGGAAACCATTCAAATGATTGCATGGATTTTATTCTTATTTGTAGGTGGCGTGTAACCTTCGGTGCAGATTAGCCTGAATGTAGTTTATCCATAATATATATTCATATAAACACTATTTGTACACCTGTATAAATAAATGTGTTAAATATTGATTTAGAATGGATTTATCTTTCCNTATTCATATAAACACTATTTGTACACCTGTATAAATAAATGTGTTAAATATTGATTTAGAATGGATTTATCTTTCCCATACGGTTTACCACTTCTAAAAATCGCAATTACAAAATTAAGCAGCTGGTAATAAAATGGTAATGATTGACATGACGTGACATTTTGGATGTAAATAAGTAATTTTACTAACTTTGAAAGAAAGAACCCCCAATCACATATATAATTTAACAACTCCTCCAGGTGTATCTGTTGATACCTGCCAAATGCTGAAGTTTGGAAGTAGGTATTGATTCTGCTCTGCGGCATGAGGCGCCAGCATTTGATGCTAGCCCTCAGTGACAGGGCGTAGGAATACGTCGACACTGTTGTCTCTAGGTCCAATTTACTAATAAATTACACTGGCTTTGTGAGTTCACATAATCGAGTTTTATTGTTGCTTGAACAGGTTAACTGGTACATGAACTCACGAGACAAACTCCCCTCCCCTTTTTCTATGTAGGCTACGTATGGTTTGACGCCGCGACTGGCGTCGTGGGGGGAGGGGGAAGATTCTTCACACTTGGTGTAGAACTACTTATCTGACACTGCTGCGCTGTCTTCCCTCGGCTGGCGGCTTGGAACTGCTCCGGCGCTTGGTGGGGCGTCCCGACGCCTGCTCTCGGAACCCCTCCTCCCGGGTCCACTCAGCACTCTTCGTTTGACGAAGTCGGACTGGCTTTTCTCGGATTCTTCCCGCCGCACGTCCCGCTTGACGGCCTCCGACTGAGGTCCACGTCTTGATGCATTTGGCGAACTCGTTTTCTCTCGGCTCCCGGTACACCCTTCTCGTTTGACGAAGTCTGACTGACTTTTCTCGGATTCTTCCCGCCGCACGTCCCGCTTGACGGCCTCCGACTGAGGTCGACGTCGTGATGCATTCTCGATCCTCGACTGACTCCGACTGACTGACTGACTGCTCGATCCGCGACTGACTGACTGACTGACTCGTTCATCGCACTGGCTTCGTCCGGCTCCGACCCGGACGCCTCGCTTCAGGTCCCCCGACTGACTGATTCGACGTCTCTCAACTGACTGCCCTGTTGCTCCCCCCTTCACGTGGTTTTGTAGCGTCCATCACCATATTCAACTTCCCCCGTCTCTGCACGTGGTCCGGGGTGCTTGTCGTCCCCCTGGGTCATAAAACACGTGGCCGCTGCTCGTGTGGTCCGCAGCCGGCCTGGCGTCGTCCCTTGGTTCTGGCCTGGAAGTTTATTGTCCCGTTCTGCACGCATGTCCGCTAAAAGCCTCTCATGGTTTATTGTGGTACAAGCCCGGGATAGACGCAGCTGGTGGTGGAATCTCGGTGTCCCTTGGGCAGCTGCAAAATGCAGCTGTGTCCACGCCCTGGTGCCTTNCAGTTGTCTCCTGATGTCGTATGCACGTGCAGGAACAGTTGCACGTGCAGAAACCTTTGGTAGCGCGCCTTTGCAGCTGCGAGGCTCCTGGCGTCACTCTGCCGGCACGTCCACAAAACCCTTAATCCTTATTGTGGTCGTCCGGCTGCGAGCTTTGCCAGAGCGTGTGTTCTGACGAATAAAATATTGGGACGCAGAATGCGTCACTGTTGCCATGTTGGCATCAGGCAGTTATTCAGTGAACCTTTGGTTTCAGCAGGCAGAAAACTGAGAACGTAGTTTCTCACCTTTTAAAGTATAAGACATTCACTATGCATTGATAGAGTTGAATTGATTTGAGAAATTTGAGTGGCTCTTCCAACAACAAGATGGCATGGCAGTCTTTGCTAATCAGATTTTATCTTAGGGAACGGGATCTACTGCATGCCAAACCGTGGTTTTGCATATTTTACATAGTGCCTAAAATTTTCTTATGATGCATTACCTATTTTAAAAATTGCGAAGCGTTGTATGAATACAGAACTTTGAGATAAAAAAAATTATTTTCATAGCTGATTGTATTGATTTAATAAAAATAAGATAGAAATGTGTATGGTGTAAAATAAAGACATGGTGAAAACATTTTCTAATAAAGAAACATAGTTAGTGTACATGCATTAAACGTTCTCGATTGAGAGATGCCTTATGACACAGATGAAAGATTTTATCAGTTCACGAAAATGTAGAGGATAGAAAATTTATTTCTGAATAGTACAATTGCAACATTCGTTTCCAAGGTTACATCGAGTATTTTCATAGTAGGAATGGTAAACAAAAAAAAACAACTTGAAAGTTTCCGGTTGGGAAACTGGAAAGTGGTTAGCACGCTACTTGCCTCTATATCGCCGGGATTTCCCATGAAGACGAACAGCTTTGGACCGATCCATCCCCTTCCAATACCAAAAGATTGATATGGTTTCGATGTCTCTATTAACTTCGACATAGCCTCTGAAACAAGAAAGATGTATTAACTGATAACCTTTCTATGACATTTCAACACACTGTCCCAATAAGAACATTCGCGTCCGTACGATTACACACTCGTGAATCTTAACGTGACAACGCCTGTAACGATAAGATGCTAAACATAACATACAGAATATACATATCTGCATATGTCCTTATATATACACGCACACACTTACTTGCAAATATTACGGATAAGGTAGGTTAGTACATTTCTACCGACATGTGGAGCAATAAACTACCAGTTTACTTCAACACGTACATAGACGTTCGAAACATGTTAGGGGCCACAGTTGTGTGGTGGTTAGACTACTCGCCTGTCACCTAGGCGAACCGGTTTCGATTCCCCGTGGGGTCGCTCCCGGATTTTCACATGAGGGAATCGTGCCGGACGATGCCGCTGGTCGGTGGGTTTTCTTGGGGATATCCCGTTTCCACAACCCTTGTATTCCGGCACTGCTCCATACTAACCTCGATTCACCCAGATCAGCTCTCAAGACCTCGATGTTAAGGGCAGTCCATATCTCTCCACTCCAACTCTCTCCACTCGAAACACACTCTTGCCCACCATTGATTCAGAAGTATGTGTGACAGCAACAGAAAATCCCACNTACCTCACCACCGACGTAGGGTAATGTGGTAAATAGTCATAATGATAATGGTTCATTACAGAGAGTGACGCAGACAGAACAATGGGTTCCCATGCTGAGAACAATATTATCGAGCAGTTCTCAGAGTTCGACGNTATTCCTTTGCTTCATAATCAGCACACGCGGTATTTTTTAAAGCAAATTGTAGTAGCCTTGTACATATATCATTAATCGTCCTGATACTAATCGATGTAGAACAACCCTCATGGGTTATGCTAAGTAGAGTTTTTTTTTGCATACAATTTTTAAACACGGTGTTTTAAAATTTTTGGAACCAAACTCATAGGAGAGACTATGGGAGCAAATATTATTATAGCGACTAATGTGGCATCGAAGTCAGAATACTCACTTTCCACCAAAGCGAACCGTGTTCGATACCGGGCGAGGTTATCCGGCTTTTCGCAATTAGGAAACTTAGTGGACGTTGCCGTTATCTGCGGCTTTCCTCGGGACGCTCCCGTTGGTTCCACCCTTGCATTCCATCGCTCCTCCATCCTCACATAATTTGACCCTCACAGACGCCCAAGACTTAAACTTTCCAACTCCACTTTGTTATATAATATTTATGAACACGTGTCCGGAAATCCTTGTGCTGAGCTTCGATGTGTAAATAAATAAGTCTTGCAGCACCTGTCGGTAGGCAATCAGTGGCCGTGGGGAGCTGTGCGGGTTGCAGCTCTGGCAGGCTGTACAACATAAACGCCCTGTGGTTGTGCTATGAGAAGGCAGCAATCTACAGAGCTCAATGTTCCAGACCGACAAAGTTTTAACTGTATGCTGCTGCGTAATGTTGAGTGCATTTGTATCAAGTTGTAATCGTGCACTGCTGACGGCGGTAACACTCGAAACCTGTATTTAGTAATGAAGACTATGAAAGGTGGAAGCCACGTTATCCCCAAAGTTAGGTATTTGACCACCAACATATCGCCCGATATCTCTGCATGCTAAGTATTCTGATGTAGTTGCAGATGCTGTCATCTGTAATTATGATTACTACGTCATCAGGTTTTACTCATTCTATTTTAAACGGTAGAATGTGCAAACACTATCGCGTCGTATACATTTCCATTAATTTGGCCGTAAAATTCTTTACTCAGCCGATTCCGCNTTTTTTTTTTCTGTATGTCGACTATGCTTCATAAACGCAATGAAAGTAAACTGAGCGAGTTTGGGAATCATACTCTTAAATTATGTTATTAGGTAAGCGTAAATATTTCTTGAATCAGTGCCAATACTGAACCTGGACTCGTTGATGTGCATATTACAACCTTGCTGGCCCTTGGCCCACGTTTTATATTATCTGCGCCATTCTAATCGGGCAGTTTTGCGGCCAGCAAACAATGAGATGCATCTCGCAAGGTGGCGAGTACGCAGACTCACTTTACGCAAGCGTCATTATAACATTTAATTGTAACTTCACGTCCGTGAGGATGCTGACAAGTCTCTATTAAATCAAGGTCATCTTCTGGGCTTTGACTTCATCGTATGACTGTCGGGGCCAAATAGATATCTTTTTTTACGTCACTGTTCTCCTTGAAAGAAGAATCTACTACTGAAGAATAGACTGAGATTGTCACCGTGTTGAAATTTCCTATTGCTGTTTTCCAAGAAAATGANACTGAAGAATAGACTGAGATTGTCACCGTGTTGAAATTTCCTATTGCTGTTTTCCAAGAAAATGAATTTAAATTACCTTTTGTGGAAAAAGTGTTTTGTGTATTTGGAAACATCAGGATTAAATCCACTACAGCTCAAAGGCTAATTGAAGCTAATTCATTATGATAAATGTGAACAATTATATCATTATAGTTGTAATTTTGTGTATTTAATAACTATTAAAATGTCACTACTTCAGGTGCCGAAGACTACATGGTACGAATTCGCATGATATAGGTGGCAACAATAATATAATTTTTTATGTCCTAAAATGATTAGGTTAAGTCTATTAACTCGTAATGAACGTTTATCTTTATTTACTTTCGTCGTGGATAGTGAATAACACTTGTATTGGATTCCTAGCATTCTTCTATTGCGTAACATAAGTTATAAGACAATACAATAACAATAAGACTTGCAAGTCTTGGAATATCATCATCTGAGTTTGGTCTAAACCCAGTTGCCTGATGATTCTTCATTGAAATAAATATGTGTTTAATTTCGCTCGAAAGCAAAATAACTTCACTACAAGAACACACACACTACCTGTGATGTTCTTTTCCGCCGCTGTTAGCATCTGGCCGCGTTTAGAGCATGGTACTGCAGCCTAAGTGGCCGCCAGTTATTGTAAGCCCCACACGGAGACAAAATAAAGTGCTTTTTTAAAGCCAGCACAAGTATAATAGTTCACCTTTGCTTTGTGATTTTGCGAATGAGTGCATACGGCCAGAAAGTAAGCGCTTTGATTCAAACTTGACTCTGGCTTGTATCAAAGGAGATATGTCNCGAATGAGTGCATACGGCCAGAAAGTAAGCGCTTTGATTCAAACTTGACTCTGGCTTGTATCAAAGGAGATATGTCAAGCATGTACGGCAAGCACTGTGAGCAGAATAAATCGCGTGCCGAGCTTGTTGAGAGCCCACGTGCGATGAAGGATACAGCTTTTCAAGTTAGCTAAAGATTTTATCAAATATTTTAAGGCATTGTTTTGTATTCCTTTGCTTCATAATCAGCACACGCGGTATTTTTTAAAGCAAATTGTAGTAGCCTTGTACATATATCATTAATCGTCCTGATACTAATCGATGTAGAACAACCCTCATGGGTTATGCTACGTAGAGTTTTTTTTTTGCATACAATTTTTAAACACGGTGTTTTAAAATTTTTGGAACCAAACTCATAGGAGACTATGGGAGCAAATATTATTATAGCGACTAATGTGGCATCGAAGTCAGAATACTCACTTTCCACCAAAGCGAACCGTGTTCGATACCGGGCGAGGTTATCCGGCTTTTCGCAATTAGGAAACTTAGTGGACGTTGCCGTTATCTGCGGCTTTCCTCGGGACGCTCCCGTTGGTTCCACCCTTGCATTCCATCGCTCCTCCATCCTCACATAATTTGACCCTCACAGACGCCCAAGACTTAAACTTTCCAACTCCACTTTGTTATATAATATTTATGAACACGTGTCCGGAAATCCTTGTGCTGAGCTTCGATGTGTAAATAAATAAGTCTTGCAGCACCTGTCGGTAGGCAATCAGTGGCCGTGGGGAGCTGTGCGGGTTGCAGCTCTGGCAGGCTGTACAACATAAACGCCCTGTGGTTGTGCTATGAGAAGGCAGCAATCTACAGAGCTCAATGTTCCAGACCGACAAAGTTTTAACTGTATGCTGCTGCGTAATGTTGAGTGCATTTGTATCAAGTTGTAATCGTGCACTGCTGACGGCGGTAACACTCGAAACCTGTATTTAGTAATGAAGACCATGAAAGGTGGAAGCCACGTTATCCCCAAAGTTAGGTATTTGACCACCAACATATCGCCCGATATCTCTGCATGCTAAGTATTCTGATGTAGTTGCAGATGCTGTCATCTGTAATTATGATTACTACGTCATCAGAATTACTCATTCTATTTTAAACGGCAGAATGTGCAAACACTATCGCGTCGTATACATTTCCATTAATTTGGCCGTAAAATTCTTTACTCAGCCGATTCCGCNAGAATGTGCAAACACTATCGCGTCGTATACATTTCCATTAATTTGGCCGTAAAATTCTTTACTCAGCCGATTCCGCCTTTTGGCCAAGTCGGTTGGACATTGCTTTCAATGAAGAAGTTGCAAGTGTGATATCAGTGCGTTTATTACTTCTTCATATGCATATTTTAATTGCAATGTACCTCACGTGATCTGAGCGCCGACTTCGTGGAGATTATATTACACTCAGCCTAAAAGGAGACATTTTAATTTAATTCTTTATTTAGCTGCAATTTGGACATGAAAGAAATATTTCAGTTATATTGTGCGTAAAAAAATTACGTTATTCTGTGTGTTCAGTTATATTTTTACCTACTTCTGCAATACAAAGTAACAATGTTTTACACTTATTACAAAAAAAAANTCTGTGTGTTCAGTTATATTTTTACCTACTTCTGCAATACAAAGTAACAATGTTTTACACTTATTACAAAAAAAAAATTTTTAACTAATTGTTAAAAAAATTTTATAACTCTGTAGCTGAAACATTGTATATTTACAACACATTNAAAAAAAAATTTTTAACTAATTGTTAAAAAAATTTTATAACTCTGTAGCTGAAACATTGTATATTTACAACACATTGCTTTATAAAACATGCAACATTGTATATGAAGCTACATTTTATACACACGTTATCTCCAAAATATTTGATTATTAAATTTCTTCATTTTGTTTTAGTTGTAATGTTACAAATATTCTTGACAACTAGTTTCCAAATAATTCTTTGTAAAAATGCAGAACATTTTTACATTGTGCAAAACTGGTATTATTCCCTCGCTTTTGTAATTCTTTGAGCTGTAGAAAGCTACATTCTTTCAGATACTCCGTTAGTAAGAATATAATTGTTTTGGGATTCCTGTTGACATATTTCGCCTTCCGTTTGGTAAATCTTTTCTTGACAAACGCTTTGAAGTTAATGAGTCAGGTATATACCTCATTATAACACACTGTGGAAGATTCCTATAATTCTACAGTTTTCGGAGCTCTCACTCTCTCTCTCTCTCTCTCTCTCTCTCGATAGCTATCACTATCTCCCTATATCTCTCTCTATCTCTCTCTGGTACCATGTTGAGTAACAGCAGCATCGTTATGACTGATAGCAGTCCCTGGGACTGTGTCCCGTTAAGACATGGTGACAGTGGCGATAATCATTGTGGTCATTAATAGTAAGTTATGATTGTGACAATTGTAACTCGCAGGGGATTTTCACTGAAAGATTTTATTAGCTGGAACGGTGATGATGAAACCAATTTTTATCCTAAGAGTGTCCACCACTACTAGCACTGCACACTATTACAGTCATACAATTCGTGTTATAATGTGTTCAATATTTCACTCTCAAAAGTTTGCAAACCAAAAGTCAATATAAATCTAACTATATTCGAACTAGGGTATCCGATTTCCGGAGCATATACGCAATTGTTTTTACAAATTCCACTTTGGTGTTTTGTTGGCTTCTTAAACAAATATTCTTGTGTTGATGAAAGAAAATTCTCCTACTTGCCATGCTTTATGTATCTCAATGAAGATTTTGAAAGAAAACAATGTTTTCAAATAGGCGCTTCTCGCCATAGTGAACGAGTAATCGGACGGGTATCCGATACTGGGGAAACGAGATACAAGCTAGCGAAGCAGGGAAGAGCGAACGACCAATAACAGATGTTGTGTCAGTGTTGCTGGACAAGGGCATCTGCAGAAGTAAGTCAAGCCTTGTGCGGTACGCCACCGAGGCAAAGATTTGATTGATTTATTGATTTAAAGAGTTTTTATTGCACTGTCAACAAGGAATCACATGGAGATATAAGCACAATAATGAACAGTAAACAAAATCTAGCATGCCAGCGTGAATCACACTCTTCTGCACGACAAAAAAAATGGAGGAACATCAGAGGGAACTGAAACCAGCTAAAAAAAACAATTAGTGAAGCACAGGTGGGGAAACTAATCAAAACCCCAAACACGAAAGAAAATCGAAGTCTACAAGAAAAGGAAAACAAACAGCAATGTGAAAATAAGGAAAAGAAAGGCGAAAATAAGAATAAAATTAAAGGAAGGAGAAAACAAAAAATGCTTGTTTAATTGTGTTTTGCGGCCCCGCACAATTATAGGCACCGAGCCTAAGAATGAATTTTCTGCGAGCGATGTATCCTTTTACGACTGCTAGGTCGCCAATTACATATGCACATATACGCTCATCCTGTTTTACTTCAAACAGTTTTTTTTAACCTAAAATGGCTTAGAGCTTCGGCGATATTAATTACGATGTCGAAAAAAATATATAAACCGCAAAACAGGAACAACTGCATCTTTAAACAAATCAGAAAATATCATGTTTCCTAGGTTACCTGAATATTTCTTACGAAATTATTTTGTTTCATTGTGTTTCTTCGAGTAAGTGAAAACTGAGCGTGCGTCTACAATTATCTTCCTGCCAGACCGCACCAAGCTATCACACAAACCACAACCATACCACAAATATTAATTTCATAAATGTCGGTAACGACTGTTAGAACTAAACATAGCACACACAGCAATACTCCTAGATATTTTGAAGTGTTCTTAGCTAACGGCTGGTCGCGATAGGGTGAACACTTTTAAAATCTACCTTATAAAAAGGTCACTGCTCCTACCGGCATATATTTTTAATGGCGCACTGAGTAACATGCGCCGAGTAATGTTGGTAACGATGGAAGTAAAATAGTTCCGTATCTTAACGTCGTATTAAAAGTATTATGAAATAATTGGTTATAACTTTATTTACTTCATTCCCTTTCTGTTTTGTTTTTTTTTTTTCAATACATCTACGTGCAAAAATTAGCAGATTTATAAAATATTTCCTTTCCAAATAATTTCACAGATTCACTTGACCGACGCATGAATAAAGTAATGAGGCCCACGNTTTATAAAATATTTCCTTTCCAAATAATTTCACAGATTCACTTGACCGACGCATGAATAAAGTAATGAGGCCCACGGCAGTGTTAATATTACATAAGGTGGAAGAATACACAACGTGCATACAAGTAGATCTTAAGCAGGGCTTTCAAAAGGCTTAGATTACCGTGAACAGCCTACATCAGCATGTTCCTAAACACACTGGAAACTCAGTTATCGCAGGTTTGTAGTATAAATATGCGGTCTGCTTACGCTGCGGTGTCTTGACGTTGCACATCAAGTGGAGGTTTCCCAGAACAGGGATGGTGCCCGGTCCAGGGATGAGGTTGCCGAGCTTCGAGGTCTGCCTGGTCTTCTCCCAGTAGCAGTAGGCCAGCAGGCACGCCGTGACCGTCACCAAGAAGAAAAAGAGGTAGCTGCCGAGGAACATCTCGTTGGCAAGAAGCTCGACGGCCACCATCGTGCCCAGCTTCGAATCCTGCGCAACACAAAAACCAACGTCATCATTTTACGAAAACACTAGACTCTGAGAAATTACGTATTCGTAAATTTACCACGGCAGTGTACACGTACAATGTAAAACATTTTTTTTTAGTAAACTTCCTAAACTGTAATGGGTGTTTTTAATTTATACATTTTATGTAAATACTACAAATTATCAGGCTACAAATAAAGGAAGGTTTAGCACCGCTGCAATACATAAGTGGTAACTTCCCTATGGACTTCACTGTTTCCTGAACAAACGTAGAAACGCTACCATGGACGAACGGTAAAGAACTGGTGTGGTATATTTTTTCATAATTTCTTAGGGTGTATATAGTCCATTCATGGTTACTTGCGACTGAGGACCTGCTGAAGTCCTGCTGCAGGCTATTCCTCCGCCTCATGCTAACAAAGTCAACAATGTCTAGAGAATTGCACCAAATGGACAACGCGCCTCATTTTTGCGTACCCAGTTTAATAATATTTGGGTGAGAACTATTTTTTAATAGTCTATAACTGCCCGCATGCAGGCTTGGGTATCAGATCTCATGGAAGCTTCCGTCTGTGCTTGTACGGAAATTTTTACCGTTGATGACATACTGTACAGTGTGCACAATATACCATGTAACAAATAACGCACTTGTTTCGAAATAAGGGTGCGTGGACAACCGTGGCCATGGCTATGCGCATGCGCGTGGAAACGAGCCACTTATACACCAGATGTCCTGAGTTAGTTTAAACTGGAAAAAAAAAANGGCTATGCGCATGCGCGTGGAAACGAGCCACTTATACACCAGATGTCCTGAGTTAGTTTAAACTGGAAAAAAAAAACCCATTCAACTAGTATTCTAGGATTGTTTAAACTACGTTATGTTAGTTTATGTATAAAACATGTATTNAAAAAAAAACCCATTCAACTAGTATTCTAGGATTGTTTAAACTACGTTATGTTAGTTTATGTATAAAACATGTATTTGCTTAATATCTAGTTGTATTAAGGTGTCATGTTAAGATCAGATACTGCGTAGAAAAATGATGTGTTCTTACGCGGATGCGCAGTAGTAATGGCCGCCCACAAAAAAATGCGCAGTAACACCGGCCCCGGTGGTTCACAAACACTCGTGTATAGGCTGTTCACGGAAAAGTGAGCACTTTTGAGACCCGAGTTACTTTCTCCTTNACTCGTGTATAGGCTGTTCACGGAAAAGTGAGCACTTTTGAGACCCGAGTTACTTTCTCCTTTCAGCCATTTTTAATACTTTAACCACAATTTTTATATAAATATCGCCATGTAAGTAATAAACATAGTGTGTATATTCCACCTCACTCGGAAGTTAGCGTCTAAGGATAAAATAAAATACATTTATTGACTATTATTGCAAATGAGAGAGCTTTCAAAAGTGCTCACTTTACCGTCAATAGCCTATATCAACAATACACTAAAGATGAGGCCAACAGCTTATTCGTCTTCTGCGTATGTACCCAACATTGACCTACCCCAAAGCAACAAAACTGTCAAAGTTACATACATGGNGCTTATTCGTCTTCTGCGTATGTACCCAACATTGACCTACCCCAAAGCAACAAAACTGTCAAAGTTACATACATGGTCAACAGTGATGAACGTGTTTGTACATTGTACATAATTTTTAAATTACAAAACTTTTATACACTGAAGAGCCAAAAAAACTGGTATAGGCATGCGTATGCAAATAACAGATGTATGGAACCAATCAGAGTAACGCGATGCGGTCGGCAGCTAGATCGGTTACTACTGCTACAATGGCAGGTTATCAAGATTTAAGTGAGTTTGAACGTGGTGTTATAGTCGGCGCACGAGAGATGGGGCATAGCATCTCCGAGGTAGCGATAAAATTTGGATGTTCGCGTACGACCATTTCACGAGTGTACTGTGAATATCGGGAATCCAGTAAAACATCACGTCTTCGACATCGCTGTGGCCGGAAAAAGACCGTGAACGAACGGGACAAACGACGACTGACGAGAATCATTAAACGTGACAGTCGTGCAACCCTTTCTCAAATTGGTGCAGATTGTATTTGTGGACTGCCCTGCAGGATTCATGGTGTGAATTGCCTCCTGCATACCTTCAGACATTGGTCGAGTCCATGCCACGTCGTCTTGTGGCACTTCTGCGTGCTCGGTGGGGAGGGAGGTTGGTGGAGGGGGGGGAGCTTACACGATATTAGGCAGGCGTACCAGATTTTTTGGCTCTTCAGTGTATATCGTGTTTGGTTGTTTCCTAAATATAGCATTAATCACAAGCGTTTTATACTTGTGTTATGATAAAACTAACTTATTTTTGGTTAAATTGGACTTTTGTTTATAATTATAACTAAAATATAATATTTCATTTATAATTAATACGAATAAAACAGGGAGGAGAAAAATGTTTTGGTAATACCTAAGCAAGAAATACNTAATATTTCATTTATAATTAATACGAATAAAACAGGGAGGAGAAAAATGTTTTGGTAATACCTAAGCAAGAAATAAATCTTATGTAAAAAAAGCCTTTTCACGCACGAAAGTTGTGCATCGTCCCTCTGATTTAATTTACTAAACTTGGTTAAGCTTTGTTTGAATAAGGTGGAAGAATATCTTGGAAGTAGACGTTTAGCAGGGTATCAGAATAACTTGCAAGTAACTGTGAATGGACTATCGTTGTATTCCATAACGCTCTGATACACTTTCATGATTGGANTCAGAATAACTTGCAAGTAACTGTGAATGGACTATCGTTGTATTCCATAACGCTCTGATACACTTTCATGATTGGATTATATACATGTTAAGCGTCATAGTTGGTTACCCGCGAATAACAGACGTACACTATCGCAGTAACCGAATTATGATTGGCCAGTCGAATAAGGAAAACGTCCTTCCACAAGGCAAATAAGCGAAATAGAACTGCTGATATGCCTGTAATGTGTTGAAGTCTAACATGTGCGGAACTCTTTCTGGAAAAAACGGATGCCCAAAGTCATTAAAGTTTATTGGCCTCTGCCACAGAGGAGCCTAATTCTTTTCTAGAATGGTCACATGCAATTAAACCACCCCACAATTGTTTGTCATTAGCTCATAATCATTCGGGGCAAGTCTAGATTAAAACTGTAGACCAGTGACAAAAGAAATAAAAACGAACGTGTATTTGAAGTCATTTCTGTCTGCGGATAATAACGGAATTTTTCAAGACCCTATGATTAAACCCCCCAAAATTTAGCGGATTTATGTAGCAACAAATTAGACTCAACATCTATTTTGTACTGAAGCCTAATTTTTACCCCAAACAGGCAGCACCGGATTTGGTACTTTTTTTCAGGTAAGTTATCTGGTCAAATTCGTCCTGCTTATTAAAAGCGATCCGATTGAAAGAATGAAGTCAAATGTACATATGTCTTGAGTGTCCTCAAGCAAATTCGCAAAATCTGCGGGTCACCCACACTGTTATAAGCTGCTCATGGATATTCGAGCAATTATGAAATAAATCTATGAAAAAATATCACTCCATCTACGTGCAAATATTTTAACGAGAACACTGTCTGGCAAGTGCCAGTAAAGTTGGTAACGATGGGAAATAGTTCCATGTAATCACGTTGAATTTCAAGTGTTATTCAAAATTTGCGAATACTAAAACCATTAATTTTGGTTTTTGTATTTTTAATTTATATAAGTGTAATAATCGTCAAATTTGTAAAATATTAACTTTTCTAATAATTTCACAGAGTTGTAGTTGGCCGACGAAGGGATTAACTTGGTCAGGCCCGTGACTGTCAATTTCACATACGGTGGAATAACACACAATGTGCATACAATTAGATCTGAAGGAGGGTTCCAAGAAGCGCTCATTTTACCGTGAACATGTTTACTGCCTCTTACGGCGATTTGAGTTCGCCAGAGCTCTCCCTTCTGTGTCTGAGCCCTAGGATATAACAGGAGACACCATTCTGAGCTCTTATATTAAGAGTGCACCTCAGGATTCAGGACTTCCAGGCATATAATTGTCACTACAGACATATTCACGTCAGGTATCATAACGTCGAGGTGCACCCAGCCAGGTCATTGTTCCAGAACATGTCTATTTTGGAGCTTGAACAGGGCTCCTAATTGGAAGCAGTTGAATGCNCCCAGCCAGGTCATTGTTCCAGAACATGTCTATTTTGGAGCTTGAACAGGGCTCCTAATTGGAAGCAGTTGAATGCTCCCAATAGAAAGAGATCACGCCCTTTACAATCGCAGTGGGAGGATGTTCTCCACCCGAGGGTGGTTCCACCTCACNTCCCAATAGAAAGAGATCACGCCCTTTACAATCGCAGTGGGAGGATGTTCTCCACCCGAGGGTGGTTCCACCTCACCTGTCAACAGTATTATACAGAGTTGAATCTGCACATGCCACCTTGATCAGCTTATACTTTAGTCACTGCCAGTACTTCCTAGAGCCATGAAAGCTATTTTACCGGTGTCGCATAATTGAAAATGCAAATTCCCGCCGTGCACCGTGCACTAGTCTGCACGAGTGGCCGAGAGTTCACCAGCTGGTCGTGAAAGTTCCATCAGAGACGGAGCAGGTCGCAGAACGCTCACCTGCTTGGAGAAGGTTGTGAACCCGGCGAGGGCAACGCTGCGCTGCTACTGCGGCCAAGTCGACGCCGGCTCGCGCGCGCCACCGTGCGACAGGAAAAACACCGAGCCCACGCGTCATTTTCCGACTCGGTGCGATTTGCATGTGGCGTGGTGGCGCCCTGCGTCGGTCTGCAGGTCACGGCCACTACGCCAGCGACGAGGACTCCACCTCGCCACGTACCTCCCCGGTCTCGCGGGCCACCTGCGTCGAGCTTTGTTCCGCGTTCGACGACGAGAAGCGTGGGAGCCTTAAGGGCGACACGGTGTTACGAATTAGCTTAACGAAGGTTATTATGGGCATAGCTCAATAATGAGTCATGCTTAGGTAGAGCACAATAGTATTAGATGAAGTTTATTGATCATAGGGATTATACAATAACTATTTACGTGAATATTGGTCGGAGGAGCTTTAACTGGTGCACCAAGATGCTAATTAATTTGTATTAAATGTTATTAACTCACGCCATTACTATTACAATATAATTGGGAAGTCCCCACCTTGTTCATGTTGCCGGAGGCTGATTCTAGCAGGCGGTTAACGACGGCCGAACACACCCATCTTCCATGGTCTTCTCTCGGGTCGGGTCGACGACAAAATATGCCGCTCCCGGTGTTACGCTGGCCTATATCGGGAGCGTTGTTTAATATTTTCGGCCTATTTTACTGCCTGGTGGATGGGGATTTCTGCAACTGTCTTTCGCAAGGTGTTGTTGCGATCACGCTCGTGTCCTGGTTCCATGTTTGGAGGTGTGATCAGGCAGGCCGTTCAGCTAAGGCGTGATCACTTCATAACAAATGCCACGCGCTACAAGTGCGCCATCGCCGCTAGGCGCAGGGCTCCGAATTGGCATGCACAGTGTTCTCGTGAGTGTGTGAAGAGTGAAGAGATTTGGGCGGCTCTTTACATCGAGGTCTTGCGAGCCGATGAGGTTGAAGCGAGGTGAGCATGGAGCAGCGCCAGAATGAAGGGACGGGAGGAACGGGAGATCCCCGAGAAAACCCACCGACCAGCAGCATCGTCCGGCACGATTCCCACTTGCGAAAATCTGGAGCAACCCCGCCGGTTATCGAACCCGGTTTGCCCAGGTGGGAGGCGAGTAGTCTAACCACTACACCACCGCGGTCCCCAGTGTTCTCGTCGTGCTGCGTGTACCTATGGGACTTTCAGCGGTGACCCTATCATTTTATTGATAGAAAGTCTGTAGCCTGGTTGAATGCATAATTCTCGATTCCCTCTCTGTGTATATCAGGCGTATATTTAGAGATTCATAGATTTGAAAAGACCGTTTTCAGCTATATTGGAGTGCTGTGAAATGGTGTTTATGATGTGCGTGACATCTTGGAAGTAACCGACAGGCATGGTCTTAAGTGTGGGTTATTTTCGTAGACTAGCACGTTGGACGCACGTTTAATGGTTTAGTGTAAAAAAAAACCTGGATTTCGAACACACTGCAACGCAGTTACAGCGCCAGGCAGGCGAGCTCCTTAACCATAGACTAAAAATGAGGTTATCCGATCTCGCTGGCTGCGCACAACCTATCTCGGTGCCCCAACACTGAACTGCTTTTCTGTCAATATGGCTAGAGGAAATGGCGAGGATTGTATTTTAAGTTAGAACAATGTTTGGTAAACAAGTGCCACGAGATGTTTGTTTACTTCCTCTAACCAGTTTGAAATGCAGTTAGATTAAATTCGAATTAATGAAAGTGTTTTATTCATATACAAGTGCTTGTATTTTGAAAATAAGCAAATAAATAAACACGTTCATCGTGGCTTTGACAGTTGTGTTGCTGTGGGGTAGGTCAGTGTCGGGCGCATGCGCAGTAGACGACTAATCTGTCTACCTCATCTTTAGTCTGTGCTCTTAACAATCCTACTTGATCACCCAACTGCGGTGCAGTTGTCTGATGGTTACCTACCGTCACAAAGTACTTGAGAGTACAGACAAGTGCATCTTTTGAAGTTAAAAATGCAGTGTAAAATTAACTTCCCATTTTAAAACAATAACCACTGCTTTATCGCTAGACTTGATTCACGTTCACCATTTGCGCTTCACTTGTCCTTAGTACTACAGTGGAAGCCTGTCATAACATCCCATCTTATAACATTTCCCTGCTTAATATGCCGCTTCTCTTGGTCCCCAAACATGTTTTTCAATACAAAATAACCCTCTTATAAAGGTATCCCATTTATATGGCTAACATTTCTTGGGACCCTTGAGAAATGTTATAACAGGGTTCTACTCCATTTGTTATATGCTGTTCACTGTTAATTGAGCACTTATCAAATTAACCTTAGGAATATTTCGCTGTCCTTGCCAGCATATATTTTAATGGGCGCGCACTGAAAACATGCGCCCGGTGAAATTGGTAACGACGGAGGGAAGAAGTAGTTTCATGGCTTAACGTTCAATTAAAAGCGTACGGTAAATATTTGTGAATACTGAAATGGTTTTCCTTCACTCTCAGTTTTTATGCTTATATGCGTAATAATTAGCACATTTATAAGATACCTACTACCCTAACAATTTCAAATTTTAATTTGGCCGACGAATGAACCAAGTGACGGCCAGGCCCGTGGCAATGTTAATTTCACACACGGCGGAAGAATACGCAGTGTGCATGCAAGTAGATCTTGAGGAGGGCTTTCACACGTGCTCAGTTCACCGTGAATAGCCAATAGTTGGTTTTGTGCGGAGTTACTCTAGTCAGGGTTGTCGCTGTTGTGACTAATCAGAGCGCGAGGAAACAATCGACGTCAAATCTCACGACCTCGGGGTGCACGCACTGGGATCCCACATTGTCATCCCGTGGCTTTGCATGGAAATAACGTCTACAAACAGCAGTAGAACCAGTTCTAAACCACAGAAGAATTCCAATTCCAGCTGTCCAGTAGGCCTGTTAAATCCATATAACTTGAACCGTTTGTTTAAGCAGTTAGTAATTCAAGACATATTTTCCCTACATTCGTTGTTTGCGCGTATTTCGGAAAATAGGTATCCTGTGAATACGGCTTTTTTCCTTAAGAATTTAAAAAACGAGTTCTGTAATCCCGCATAGATTTTCTTTCATCATGTTAGGCCTAAGTGTATTCAAAAAATCGTAAAAATTGTTTTAGAAAACCAAAATAACTGGGATTCTAAGGTGTCATTGTTTATCCTTGCATACCACTCGGAAATTCGCGATTCTGCAAATATAACATCATCAAGAATCTGTTTAGGAGAGATATATACGTCCCTACTGACCTGCAGTTTGGTTGACTAATAGAAGAAGAAACTGCCGTCCCATGGAATGCCAGCGAATTACGTTACAGACTATTCGGAATTTATGATTTTGCTCGACAGCACCTCAAAATAAATAGTGACAGGATCAAGACGCGGTATGACAGGAGAATTTCGGGCGAAGTATTTCGAGAAGGACAACTGGCGTGGCTGTGCAACTCACAAATGCGAGTAGGTTCTGCCCGATGGTACAGAAATGTTGTGATGGCTACTACAGGATTCTGAAGCATATCAATAACAATGTATTTCGATCTTGTTGTCAAGGCTCTCTCTCTGGCGAAGTATAAGGTTGTCCACATTGACGGACTGGCAATCTACGTAGGTACGGATATTCCAGATTTAATTATACGCAAACATATTTGTCGAAGGGGCAGTGTTGCATGCAGCCACTTGCCTTTGTCCCTTCCCTGGTAGGGTGTGCATTTATCGGTAACAGCAGAAGAGAAAAGAGTCTTACAAACAAACCATTGTGGAATCATGATGCGTGCGCGATAAGGCTATCTATCGGAACTGATGCCACTCCCTACCCTGGAAGATTGCATAGCTTTGATAGTCGTTTCATATATTTTCTGATAATCNACTCAAAGTGGAAAGATCATTCTGGGCCGGGTCTGCCCAGCAATATAAGCTGCGGTGTAGCTCTGAGTCGGGCGTCTGTAGTGGTGTACGGCCATTAGTGCCAGGTGTGTGACACTACAGTCAGACTGGCCGGCTACACTGTGAGGAAGAGGGACTTGACGTCTCAGTAAGTAGACACTTGGAATTATATTAATGTGCGGAAATGGTCATTTTGATCAGGTGTGAATAATAAGTGGGGACTTGGTGGTTGTAGCTAGTATACAGTCAGTGACAAAGACTTCCTACAGTAAATAATGGCGTTAAATATTGCGCTCACTGAGAGTATAACAAGTAAAATAGCATATTTCGGCAGTTTAATGTTGCAAATAATAACTGTTTTTATTTTAATAATATTGCAGTGATTATTTAGAAATTAAATTTNTTCGGCAGTTTAATGTTGCAAATAATAACTGTTTTTATTTTAATAATATTGCAGTGATTATTTAGAAATTAAATTTAGTTATTTTATTTTTTATCAAGACCTCCATCCTTCACGAACTCGGATACGCCCCAAGCAACTTGCACAGGTATTTTNAGTTATTTTATTTTTTATCAAGACCTCCATCCTTCACGAACTCGGATACGCCCCAAGCAACTTGCACAGGTATTTTCGATATGTAGGTTTAGTTGGTGTCTTGGGTCTTGCAAGCAGCGATGGTGAGTGTTACCTGGGTCTTCCCGGTGAATGCCTAGAGGATATCCAACTGCTGCTGCTGCGTGTAATTTTCTCTGCACCACGCTCATCTTCGTAATGTAAAATATGTTTACATCCGTCATTATAAATTGAGGAGAAGCGGGATTCGTCTGGTGGATGGTACTGTCTCATTACTGAAAACTCCTAAAACCACTCCTGCGACCACGTAGTTTATACAGGGATTCGATTTTAAAGAAATCCCTTATAAATGTATAAATTTTAAANAACCACTCCTGCGACCACGTAGTTTATACAGGGATTCGATTTTAAAGAAATCCCTTATAAATGTATAAATTTTAAAGGTAAAGTTTTCGAAAAAAATATTGTTATTCTTATAGAAAACTGGTATGTTAAAAAATATTTAAAAAAACGTGTTTATTCATATTCCTACATTTTTTTTGTGAAGTGTAAGTTTTATTGTTAAATTTTTGGGGAAAAAATGTTAAAAGTAACACTTTGCAAGATTTCTTAACGAGCCAATCTGCATTCAGATATGTCACGTAGATTGCAATTTATTTAAACTGCTTTTCTCTGTAATGGATATACATCTCNACCACTCCTGCGACCACGTAGTTTATACAGGGATTCGATTTTAAAGAAATCCCTTATAAATGTATAAATTTTAAAAGTAAAGTTTTCGAAAAAAATATTTTTATTCTTATAGAAAACTGGTATGTTAAAAAATATTTAAAAAACGTGTTTATTCATATTCCTACTTTTTTTTTTTGTGAAGTGTAAGTTTTATTGTTAAATTTTTGGGGAAAAAATGTTAAAAGTAACACTTTGCAAGATTTCTTAACGGGCCAATCTGCATTCAGATATGTCACGTAGATTGCAATTTATTTAAACTGCTTTTCTCTGTAATGGATATACATCTCNGCCAATCTGCATTCAGATATGTCACGTAGATTGCAATTTATTTAAACTGCTTTTCTCTGTAATGGATATACATCTCTTACCTACATCTAGAAGACTTTTTTTTTTTGCTGCACGTTCTATTTCAGAAGTTTTGCCGACATTTTTGGCACGACAATAATTGATACAGCTTGCCGCCTTTGTTAATTCTTTACAGCAAATAAATGAGAAAAAATAAGTAGCTTTATGATGGTGACTACACATTAAAAGAAGTTACAAAATACTAATTTGAGGAAACATGCTAAGGCTTACCCTATACCTTGTCGGCCCTCTAAACGTTAGAGCAAAAACTGTGATTGAGAGTTTTGGAGATGGCGAAGAACAATCCTCCTTGATGACTTAACGGCACAGCGATCCCTTATTTCTGGGTGAGGCCGTTGAAGCTTTGCTAATCACCGCCGACTCGGCTCCTCGCCTCAAGGGCGTGCCGCCTCGCTGATTACCACGGTCTCCGAGGATAAAAGCCGCCGGGAGACTTGGGAAAGTAGCCCAGGTGGAATGTTAGACGCTTCACTACCCGGAGTAAGTGAGTTGATTTGGACGACTCTTAACAGCGAGGTCTTGAGAGCCGAGGAGGTTGACTGAGGTGAGTATGGAGCAGCGCCGGAATAAAAGGTCGGGGAGAAAAGAGAGAACCCGGAGAAATCCCGCCAACCAGCGCCATCGTCTGGCACGATTCCCATATGCGAAAATCCGGAGTGACGCGAACGGGTATTAAACCCGGTTCGTTTGGAGGGGGGTGCAGCAGGTTTATCGCTCAGTCACCACGGATCCCACTGCCCAGAATTTGATTCCGTATTAAAGACTATTTACACGATCCAATATTTATTAAATTCAATCTCTTGAATTATATTTATTAAACTAAATATCACAGAATTTTCCTTTTAATAAACTGCATTCAAAAAGCTTTCTAGCCTCCACATGAAAATTTATCACAAGCTTTCTACAGACACCAGTTACTTCTCATGCACGACAAATAAGTAATTGATAAAACCACAAAGAAATGTCTTCATTTTAAAGGCATATTTTGTTTTTAAAAATATGCATCCCTTTTTGGAAAACTTAAGTGTGCGAGCAACTCAATTAATATGAGAATACTCCCATTATACTGTCAGAAAATCTGTGATAAACGATAGAACTTTTGAATTCAAGAGAATATAGGATAAGTTCTAAACGAAAATCTTGAAGGAAAACGAGACATTCTAGAAATTGAAACAGAAAATGGCCATCATTATGACGTATATATGACGTCATATACACTGAAGAGCAAAAAAAATGATACACCTGCCTAATATCGTGTAGGGCCCCCGTGAGCACGCAGAAGTGCCGCAAGACGATGTGGTATGGACTCGACTAATATCTGAACGTATGCAGGAGGAATTTCACACCATAAATCCTGCAGGGCAGTCTACAAATCCATAGGAGTCCGAGTCAGTGGAGATCCCTTCTGAACAGCACGTTGCAAGGCATTTCAGATATGCTCAATAATATTCATGTCTGGTGATTTAGGTGGCTAATGGAAGTGTCTAAAACCAGAAAAGTGTACCTGGAGCCAATCGGTAGCATCTCTCGACGTGTGGGGTTTCGCATTGTCCTGCTGGAATTGTCCACGTCCGTCGGAATGCACAATGGACATGAATGGGTGCAGGTGATCGGACAGGATGATTATGTATCTGTCACCTGTCAGAGTCGTATCTAGATGTATCAGGGGTCCCATTTCACGCCAACTGCACATGCCCCATACANGTATCTGTCACCTGTCAGAGTCGTATCTAGATGTATCAGGGGTCCCATTTCACGCCAACTGCACATGCCCCATACAATAACAGAGCCTCCGCCAGCTTTAACAGCCCCCTGTTGACATGTAGGGTCCATGGATTCATGAGGATGTCTCCATACCCGTACACGTCCATCCGCCCTATGCAATTGGAAAACAGACTCGTCAGACCATGCAACGTGTTTCCAGTCATCAACAGTCCAATGGCGGTGTTGGCGGGCCCAGTCGAGGCGTAAAGCTTTGTGTTGTGCAGTCAACAACGGTACACGAGTGGGCCTTCGGCACCGAAAGCCCATATCAATGATCGTCCGTTGAATTGTTCGCACGGTGGCACTTGTTGATGCCTCAGCATTGAAATCTGCGCCAATTTGAGAAAAGGTTGCACGTCTGTCACGTTTAATGATTCTCGTCAGTCGTTGTTTGTCCCGTTCGTTCACGATCTTTTTCCGGCCCCATCGATGTCGAAGATTTGATGTTTTACCGGATTCCCGATATTCACGGTACACTCGTGAAATGGTCGTACCCGAAAATCCAAATTGTATCGCTACCTCGGAGATGCTATGTCCCATCTCTCGTGCGCCGACTATAACACCACGTTCAAACTCACTTAAATCTTGATAACCTGCCATTGTAGCAGCAGTAACTGATCTAGCAACTTTGCCAGACGCTTGTTGTCTTATATAGACGCTGCCAACCGCATCGCGTTACTCTGATTGTTTCCATACCTCTGTTATTTGCATACGCACGCCTATACCAGTTTTTTTTTGGCTCTCCAGTGTAATAGCCACAGATGCACGAGGAAAAAACCAACATGCGTATGGTGGGCAGGAACACACCTCGGTCGTAACGCGTATAGGTGCTAGATGTCACTCCAAAAGTTTGCCTATATGAGGGACTTCACACAGACAATGCATCAGTTTTTCCAGTTCATCGGGTGGATTAGTCTAACCAGCCAAGGTATCCGCATCCAGCTTAACAAGAGCGGGACAGCCAAAGCCAACAAACCCTACTTTCACTCGTCTCTTGATCAGTTCCCCCAGAGTGACCACAGCACCTACATCAAACTAAACACATTCGTCAACGTCAAAAACATCTCTAATATATGCCCATTTCTTGAAAACTCAAAACAGCTAATGGCCCATCCGCGCATTTCGTCAAACAACCGAACAATATGCAGCATCATACATGAAGATATTTACAATGGCAGAAAGCTGGAGGACCTGTAAATGCCTGCCTCTCCTGGACAAATTGTAGAAACTGGCACAATCACCAGACTTAACCAACAATGGGACCTTCGTCACCATTGTGGAACACCGGGTCTGTACTTACCACCACCACGACATTGTAGTTATCCTCAGTAGAAAGATGTTGAACATCGTAAACAGATACCTGGTTGAAGCCATCGCATAAGATTATCTATCCAGAATACATTATGTATTTTTTTTTACCGCTCCTGGCCTCAGGGTTAGGCAGCACTGCTGGTCAATAGAGACACTTTCTTTCTAATTTCCAATTTTAATTCTGCAATGAGTATTCCAAAACACATTGTTATGAATTGATCAGGCCTTAACTTGAATGCCTGCCTGATCACACCTTCAATCATTGAACCAGGACACGAGCGTGATTGCAACAACACCTTGCGAAAAAAAGTTCCCGAAATCCCCTCCACTGGCCAGTAAATGGGGCCGAAAATATTAAACAACGTGCCCGATATAGGCCAGCGTAACACCGGGAGTGGCGTCTTTTGTCGTCGACCCGACCAGAGAGAATATCACGGAAGATGGGTGTGTCCGGCCGTCGTTAACCGCCTCCTAGAATCAGCCTCCAGCAAAATGAATAAGGTGGGGGCATTCCAGTTAGACTGTTATAGTAATGGAATGTGGTAATTATACTTAATACAATTATATCATATCTTGGTGTTCAATTTAAGCTCCCCCGATCAATAGTTACGTAAATAGTTATTGTATAATGTTTATGTTCAATAAACTCCATCTTATACTGCTGTGCTCTACCTAATTATGACTCATTATTAGCTACTTCCATAACACGTTTCACTTATGAATTAGCTTAAAAGTAATTCGTAGCGACATGCAGTAGCAAGAGTCGAGTGTTTCAACAAGCAGCATCATACCTACAATAATGATCCTGGTAGATCTACGGTGGGCTTTTAACGCCGCCCTTCACAACCAGTTCGTGGTTGCTTAGAATGCACGCATGCGTCATTTCTCACAGATGCATATATCGCTGGCGATTCAGCTAGTAACACGTCCACCACACAAGCCACTCAGCTCACCTGCTCCAAGGAATTGGACGGTCACCCTTAATTCGCGGTTACTTCCTACTACTCTGAAGCTCTGCTAAAGTTCTACTTCCAGTATATTCCTCCGCTTCGTGCAAACAGAACTTGAACCAAGTCTGGAGAACTACACTCGCGCGTACTCAGTGAAATAATATTTTGCGTAAGAGCTATTTCTTACTTGGCATTAACAACACACGAATTTTCTCATTGTGTTAATTCATGTTAACTATAAATGAAATAATATAATTAATAAATAAAATATAAATAAAATTTCAATTCAACCAAAAATAAGGAACTTTAATGTTAACACGGGTATATGTAAACCGCTTGCGAAACATAACATAGTGAAGAAAAAACCAAACAAATTATATATGGTATGATTTTTCAAAGGTTTGATACAAAAAGCGTGAAAAAACGGCGAACATGCTATATCCGGCTGCTCGTAGCTTTGTAAACATGGGGAAACACGGGTTGTGGTACTCGTTCCTGGTCGGAGGCTGGAAGGGACGACACGCACGCACGCACCAGTCCTTCCTCATTACTCCTGCCCTCTGCACCCTGCGGTGCACTTGACTTAACGTGCGCGCCACTCGACCGGAGGAGGCCCACTCGACGCTAGTCTCTTGTCTGCCACGCGCGAGCTGCCGCTAGGCCTACAAGCAGTTCGCCTCAGGCCAAGACAGCCGCAGTAAACAAGACCTTGATGTCACGTCGTAACTTCTGTTCCCGGGTAATTGGAGACCACTTCTCGTCTATTTTACAAGTTGCACGCGTTTCTCGCCCGTCTATTTTTTACTGCGTGTTATTTTGACAGTCACAAAACTTTGGATATGTATTTAAAGATTAAACGTGCGTTTTAATAATTGTGACATGAACATACATTATGTAAATAGTCCAGTTCTTATGACTGCATTGCAAGGAAGGGTAAATTGAGAAAGTTATATTCTCGCATTCTTCATATTATTGGTCTTAAAAAAGTTTAATCACCATGTAATGAAAGAATTTAACATGTTAGGTGAAAACTCACCTTTGAACGATTAGATCCCTTATTTATTGGCTTTAGCCATCTTCACGAGGTATATATAAATACTTTTTCTGGAAGGAATTTATTTCGCCTAAATACTGTTCTCTTTTGGCTCCTTTGTAAAATTTCTGAAATGTCTGGCGTTGGCGCACTAACACAGGCGCACCTCACTGAGTTGGCGTAGTGTGTGAACTCAATTGCGCCATGGCACAGCGACTGTGCCCTGCAACGAGCGTAGCAAGGGACACTCGAGGCTATCCCCTGGCCCACCCACGTTACAATTACACTGAAGAGCCAAAAAAACTGGTATAGGCGTGAGTTTGCAAATAACAGAGGTATGGAACCAATCAGATTAACGCGATGGGGTAGGCAGCTAGATCGGTTACTGCTGCTACAATGGCAGGTTATCAAGACTTAAGTGAGTTTGAACGTGATGTTATAGTCGGCGCACGAGAGATGGGACATAGCATCTCCGAGGTAGCGATAACATTTGGATGTTCGCGTACGACCATTACACGAGTGTACCGTGAATATCGGGAATCCGGTAAAACATCACATCTTCGACATCGCTGCGGCCGGAAAAATATCGTGACAGAACGGGGACAAACTACGACTGACGAGAATCATTAAACGTGACAGACGTGCAACCTTTTCTCAAATTGACGCAGATTGGATTTGTAAACGGCCTGCAGGATTCATTGTGTAAATTGCCTCCTGCATACTTTCAGACATTAGTCGAGTCCATGCCACGTCGTCTTGCGTCACTTATGCGTGTGCGGGGGTGGGGGGGGGCTACACGATATTAGGCAGGTGTACCAGTTTTTTTGGCTCTTCAGTGTACAAACCTTGGTCCTTGGCATCGTCGCTTTTGTACACGCCGGAGAAAATATCGCCCACCTGGTCATAACAGCAGACGCGAACGACTAGCCTTGGCGCGGAAGTAGAATCCTCTCACTCCACTTATTTCTTCCGGGCACTCCTTTGTCGACACTGCTAGAGGCGGGCTGGTGCACTATGAGTAGGGGGGAGTTGGGTCTGCCTAGGAGCACCTGTGATCGCGGCCCAGCTAAAAGCAGGCAGTTGCAGATGGGTCCTGATGAAACCCCTGTTGCGACTCTGCAGACCGTTCGCGGTAACCTCAAACTTTTCTGAAGCTCTGATGAAGTTCAACTTACAGGATATTCCTCCGCCTCGTGCAAACCAAGCTTAGAAAATTACACCAGAGGGCCAACGCACCGCATTCGTGCGTGCTCAGTGTGATAATATTTTGCATAACAACTATTTCTTACTAGGCATTAACAACACGCCTATTTTATCTCTTGCTTGATTCATATTAGTTATATATGAAATATTGTTATTTATAAATAAAATATAAGTAAACGTTCAAAATAACACGGTGTTATCGATATAACTAATGGGCCTACTTTACTCTACATAGATGCAAATATATATATTTTTTTTTTAAGTTAGATGGTAGGTGGGTCTTGACGTCTCGTTGATAGATATATCTTTAGAGATTCAAAAAGAAACAAATGCAATGCTAGTGAGACAATTACATATACACACGTGCCTTACCTGGGTTTCTAACACAGAACTCATCGCACCGTAAGCTGGAGTGCAGCCGACTTCATTACATAGGTAGGATTCGGAGCTTCGACTTCGGTAGTAATCAGACTAACGTTTTGATAGACTGGATTTAGCAACTTGAAAATAAACTTAAGGGGCAACACTTTTAAATTAACTGTGTGAGTAACTCAAATCATTTAAGTTTACATGAACTTTAGCAGCACTAGTTGGTGGAAATAAGTTCAATTGATTTAGATATGGCACAAAATCTTTGGTTTCTTATTTGGCGCTATCGTGCAAAAAGGCCTAACAACAGGCTCTATATAGGCATATATAATGCGTCTAATAAATAATATCAATATGAAAAGTTTGGTTGAACCACTAACTTTTTTATATATATAATTAATTTATCTAAATAATGAATATTGCACCATTTTGGAAAAAAAATGTGGGAATGATTATGACAGTTTACATCGTCCACTGTTGTATTACTCGTGTGCAAAATATGGTGGTAATTTCATGATTGGTTCCCGAGATATAGCATAAATGTTGCATTTTACTACATTGCACTATCTTACAAAAAGTCGACAATAATTATCTCTATAGGCATTTTTTTTTTTTTTTTGCTTCTTGTGTTTATTCTCAACGTGCTAAGTTTAATTGCTAGCAGTCAAAATATTTAATAGATATGACAAACTTATCTAAATTTTGCTATGGCAGCCCTACTGTAATTAAAGCCAGACATCCTTAAAAAATGGCCTACTGTAGCACTGTGCAAAGTTTGGTGAGAATTGGTTGTTTGGTCTCAGACATATGACATTGAAGCTCTTGTTTCTCGTGTGATACTATTTTCATTACTCTATTGGCGTATTCTATGTTTATCATAGATACTTCTACATATTAAAGTTGGTTGACATTGTTTGGGATATGTGGCTTACTAACCTAAAATATTTGCAGGGCTGATATTGTGAAACTATGTGGCTACCTCCTGAAGTCATCAACAAAATTTAGATGGTCTACGAGCGTTTAACTAGTAACCGGAATTTGGTGGGTATCAGTTTCAGTTAACTGTTTCCCGAGATCGGACACAAAAACTTGACTCTCCTGCACTGCTTTCTTCAAAATTGGCTGACAAATGAGTTTACATTTAATCCTATTTGATGCTTGCAGAGATACTGCCAACATACAAAGTTAAGTTGAAATTGGTTACATGGTTTCATAGATGTAGCACAGTAGTCCATAATGTGTGTGCCTGTCATTTTGAAAAAAGAATAGTCTGACCCACTGAAGCACATCAGTTTAAATGGCGTACTGTAGTATTACTTAAGTGTCAAATTTAGTGGGAATCAGTTGATTGTTTCCCGAGTTATGACATCAGAACTTTATTTTTCACATGGCACTATCTCTCAAAATGGCAGCCAAAAGAGGCTATGGATGGACACGTTTGATGCTTGGAAAAGATACTTTCAAAAGAACAGTTTTGGTCGAAACTATTCTCATGGTATTTTATAAATTGCAAATGAACCGCTACTTTGAAAATAAGTGACATCCATTTGAATTAAATGCATGAACATGGCCTACAGTAGTATTATTTGCATGTCACATATGGCAGGAATTGGATGTGTAGTTACCGATATATAATGTAAAAGCTTTGTTATTCATGTTGTACTATCATCCGAAATTGCGGATCCATAACATCATAATTTTCTGTATTTAATGCTCACATCATGCACTGCAAGAAAACCAAACTTGGTTTATTTTGGTTAAACGGTCCCGAATATGTAATTTAAAACCTTTATTATTTAATACACACTACTTTCCAAAACGTTGCACCAATAACATGGTTGGTTTCTAATATAATGCTTAAATAATGTACTGTCAACGTGCCATATGTGGTTTAAATCAGTTTAATGGTTCCCGTTGTATAATGGAAATTAAATTTTTTTTCAATTTGCTCTATTTTCCGAAATGATGGACTAATAGCATTATCGGTTTTTAAATTAAATACTCACATTATGCACTGCCATTCTACCAAATTTGGTTTAACTCTATTAAATGGTTCTCGAGATATATAGGAAAAGCTTTATTTTTCAATTTCTACCATCTTCCAAAATGGCAGACCAACAATTTCAATGCTTATATCACTTAATAGAGACGTACAAACTTTGGTTGAAATCGGCTGAATTGTTCCCGAGATATCGCATAGTAAGCCTACCCTAAATTTCGAAATTGCCGCCATTTTGAAAACAAGCATCCAGCGTTTTAAGAAATTGTAAAAGTTCAATGCTAATACTAAATACTGTATGTGTACGTAGTCTGGTGAAATTTGGTTGTCGGGTTTAAAAGTTATTAGAGGGCCACACACACATTCCAGAGAGATATTCGGGAGGTTTCATAAGCCTATCTTTCCTCCGGAAAGTAGGCTAACAAAGATATTTAATGTTATCGCACGTATAGAACGCTTGCGATTTATTATATAGGATGAGTAATAAAGAATACCCCAACTTTTAAGGTGTGTAATATCAAAACCAAACAACCTATAAACTTGATTGACCAATAAAATGAACCGTGGAACCGTGACGTTTATTTACCATACAGTCATAAATGTTCAATGTGACCACCATGAGCGGCCCGAACGACATCTACGCGATAATCAAACTCGTTCCACGCTCTTGTCAGCATGTCTGGTGTTACGGTTTGGATGGCGTTTCGTAACTCTCGGATTGAGGTGGTGAGGGGACAGCGAGCTCGCATTCGACACATCAATGTGAAGGGGACGGTCTGATGTTTCCTTTATGGTGAGCCATTTTATTTTTTATTTTTAGGAATTAAAATTTAAGAAAAAAATGTATTTCTACACTTCGATAATATATCATCATTTAAAAGGCTCACGAAAAATTTTTACTGCGAGCTTGGTAAATTTTTTATTGGCGAAATATTTTCAAAATATAAGAGGTCTCTTGATAATGTTGGATTGTTGTTGGATTGGCGATAAAAAGAAGTCCATAATTAATCACTTAGGCCGTTAACCATAGTGCAACCACCGTCAGCCCGTCGTTAAAGTTCAAGATTCAATTTTTTTTTTTTTGTTTCGTCACCATCTTAACCGCTGTAGTTCTACCATTTATGCGTAACGGTACAGGGAAAAGGAAGTGGTCAAACTTTCTAGTATATTTGGTTCATGGTTCATTGGAACGGTTCTGAAATCCTTGTTCATTCTTAACTTTCTTCATACCACACGTACGAAGTATCACTGCCATAATCCTCATGAGAAAAAAAGTATTCTTGAAATTTTTGTGTATAATAATGCGTATCTATTACGCCCATTTTTATTCTTTCTTTTTTTTTATATAAAGTAACGAATTTCTTGCACCGCCAATTAATATAAAATATTTTTAAGGGCGTTGGCCACGAAAAAAATGTGATAATTTATATTTGTGTCTCACACTGTTCAACATTTAGACGTTATATGAAACTACTTTTTTCTCATATAAAATTTCTTTAGGTCCCGTGGTTTTTGCGAAATGACATGCAAAGTCGAATTTTTACTGTTTTTGTAATGTACAAATGAATAAAATGAAACTATTTGCAGAAAGAGCAACTGAAAGGTATTGTCTTAATTCGTTTTAAGGAATGATTAGTAAAAGTAAGTATACAAAAATTCAGGGGCAGGCACAAATCAAAAATATACCAGGATTTCATATTTTAATAAATTTTGTTAAACTGCAAAAACATTTCCTTGAACGATTTTATGTATTGCTTGAAGTAGCTCTTGGCTTCTCATTTCAGTGTGAATGATCTCATTTCTTTACGTTAGTTTTCATTATTCATACATTTATAAAACTGTAAAATTGTGATTTTGACTTGTATTTATGCGAAAACTATGGCCCCGAATTGTTTTTTGAGGAAAGAGTTATCGCTGATATTGTGTCAATGTCGAACAGTACGTGGTGCATATATTAAAACAACAGATTTTTTCGTGGCCAAGCTTTTTATAAGATGGTGAAACACAGAACTAATACCGCTAAGCTGCTGCCAACATTACCCGATGTCATTTCCGGGCAGGGATATTTGTTTTCAAAGGTTAATCTCTGTATATTCAGTTAAGGGGCTCGCTTACCTGACGCTTGAACTGCGTTGCGACATGTAAACTAGGCATTACCAACACAACTATTTTCTCTCTGTTTTCATTCATATTAATTATAAATGAAATATTATAATTAAAAGATAAATTATAATTAAAAGTTTAGTTTAACATAAAATGAGATAGTTTTACGTTAACTCAAGTATTAAACGCTTGTAGTACATGATATAGTTAGGAAACAACCGAACACGTAATGTGTGGTGTGTTTTTTCAAAGGTTTGATTCAAAAGATGCAAACAAACCGCGAATGGACTACAGCTAGAGCGGCACTGGTGTCAGATGTTGTTCCAACCAGATCGACTTTCATTACCGCACATTACATCTCGTGATTGTAGGAACCACAGGTGTGTTTCGTGCCCACGGGAGGAACCAGTCAAAACATGTAGCTCATTTTCGGGGCGACTTTCACCTCGGGCACTGAACAAACCGCGAGTGAAATCACTCATTTGCAGGTCGATGTGCTCGGGTAACGATACACCTGCGTGATTGGTTACCATTTTCGCAACCTATTACGTCAAGAAACAATAACAATCTGTGAATGCTGTTCACGGCAAACTGAGCACTTTTGAAAGCCTTGCTTAAGATCTACTTCTATGTACATTTTGTATCCTGGTGCCGTATGTGAAATTAACGTTGCCTTGGGACTGATCACTGTATTCCTGTGTCAGTCACGTGATACTGTAAAACTACTCGAAAGGTATTTTTTTTTTTTAATTAAGCAGATTGTAAGACTTTTCTCACTAACAAAAACTAAAGATAATAAAATAATTTCAGTATTAACAAGTTTAATTTCATACTTTCAATTCAACGTTAAAATATGGAACTACTTTCCGTAGTTACCAACTTTACTGGGCGGATACAAGTCAATGTGCCCTTTAAAATATATGCACTTGGTGACAGTGACATTTTCCAAAGGTTGATTTCAAAAGTACTCAACTAACCGTGAACATCCTATATTACCTTTCATGCACAATAACTTATCCAGATATTAAAATAATAAGTTAGGAACCGCAGAGATTTTCATTAAGGCGTCCGACAAACCAAGCGTTTCAACTGCACTACTTGTTCCCTTTTCATCAACACATTTTTAAAGCCTTTCATCTTTCGGCCATATTTCACGATAATATTTTTATTACGTTATATGAAAGAGATTTATTTAATGACTAATCAAATGTACATATTTGTAGTAAATGATTATAGTTTTCAAAATATAGCAACGAAAGGCGAGCATTTCAAAATATGGGAGTCCAGGTTTCTATGATCCTAATTAACTTCACAAACTATATAACATTTTACATTATCTGTATCATATACACAACGTATTTAATAAGTACCAGGGGTATATAACAATCGAACTCATGTACTGGCATCTTGAATCTATTTTAAAATAGGTATTGATGTTTTCGCCAACATATTTTTATTCGCCCGGGAGAAAATGATTAGTATTTATTAGTTTCTCTCGGACGAATAAAAATGTGTTGGCAAGAACAACAGTAATGTTACGCGCTCGCTTATCGTGACCTCAGCCGCGCGAACGAGTGGGAGAGGAAAGAGAGCCGTGATGTGATAACGGGCGGCAATTTAAAGGAATGTTTTGAATGACAGGCGAGCGATAAACCAAGAAGCGCACATCTGTTGCACAAAGCATCCCGCCACGCATACCTCTGCATGGCTCCATATCCTTTTTGCAGCGCGCACTACTGACCTTGGTTGTATTGTGTTTCTGCGTTTATCTGAAGAATGTTCTTGTTGTTCACTTCCTTGATTTCTCTCATCTAGACTCGGGGTGCGGTGAACCTCCCAGGTCAAGGTCAGTGGCTATAAAAAAGCGCGTCAGGCCTCCGAGCCGGGAGTTGTTGAGAGGGTGAGTGGCTGGAGTTTCAGCGATAGACGAAGAGCAAAAGGAGCGGCGAGAGAAGTGACCAGCGGGAGGAAAATCTGTAACTGCGAGCATCGGCGCATTAAACAGTGCGACTGGCTAACTGGACTATTGGACTTGATGGGTGAGTGAAATACATTATAAATGATGACAACAGATAGCGTGAATGTGTGTTAATGATGAGTATGAGTTAATCGACTATAACCAAACCAAGACATTAAGAAGGACGTTAATTAGAGTTGAAATAGAAAATAAACATTGCACTCACTGTTAAATAAAAGGAGTAATAGAGAAGATAGAAAATTTAATGCTCTAATTAACAGGTGTGTGAATATTTTAAAAATCAAATTTAGCTCTTTTATTTTTATTAAGACGTCCATTCCTCACGAACTCAGATACGTCCCTCGCCGATTTTAAAAGATATTCAAGATACCAGTACCCAAGTACCCATTGTTAAATATCTTTGATACTGAATTAACGTATTGCGTATATGATATAGATCACATGGCGTGTGATTTGGTTGGCAAAGTTAATTGGGAACAAAGAAACTTAGGCTCCCATAATCCGAAATGTTCTACTTTTTGGTGCTATATTTTGAAATATATAATAATTTGACTACGAATATTTACGTTTATGTGGTACTTATATAAATATCTTTCAGATAATGAAGTAAAAAATTATCGTGAAAAATGGCTTTAATCGTGAACAGCATTCACTTTACATGCTTGTGCGTATGTAGGCCTATGTTTGCTGCTTCCACTCGTTTCACGCACGTTGACCCTGCCTCAACGCGGGAACATAGAAAAGATATTATTTTGTTACAACTGGTTTCGGTGATGTAAAGAAATGTAAAATAAAAATTTGTTGTCTAAGAAAGACGTGTTGATAGAGAGACAGCTGTTTTCGTGGAGATTTAAGATCTGGAGTCCTCGGCGCCGACAAGGGATAAGCGAGGCGAAGCTAGCGCGGTGACGGAAATCAAGAGCGGGGGAATAAAAGAAGAACCCCGAGAAAACCCAATGACCAAAGGCAAAGTCGGCCACGCTCCTACACGCGATAATTAGGGAGTGACCATGTCAGGAATGTAACCCAGTTCTCTGTGTCGTGAGGCGCGTAGTCTTGACCCCATTATCATCGCTCGCGGCCCGAGCTTGTGAGGAGGAAGAGCAGGGGGGGGAGGAGGACGTGAGATACGGGTAGGAAACTGTTTTCGGGTCGTGTTAATGAGAAAGACACACGTGAGAGAGAAACTCGAAGTGCGGGGCCTGTCTGTGGGTACCGAGGATGTTGAGCTCCGCTGACACGAAGCCACTGGAAGTCAACGCTGAAGTGCGGAACATCGAGGATGTGCAGTATGTATGCGACGTCGCACGACGCAGTGGAGATAGGCACACGAGCACATCCGTATACTGTGGTTTCCTCAAGTCTGTACGCGCTACAGCTGTATCTTCCGCTCAGGGGTGGCTACGGCACCGTGAAACCTTGTGTGAGACATTTACCTTGTATTTTTGACTGTATTTATTGTATTGACTTTCTATAGCGCAGTCAAGCTAGTAGTGCTTTCCTTCCGCGTAACAGCACATGAAATAATACTGGAAAAAATGAAAGACTATACGAAAAAGAGTATTTACAAAACATGGACTGAGAAATAACTCTCAAGACCGCGCTCTTAGAAGACGCCCAAATCTCTTCACTCTTTACCCTCTTCACTAAGAACAAAGAAGTACGAATACATCATTAACCATATACACCATAAACACTGGCGTATTATAATGGTAGCATACGTTTCAGTCGACTGAGGATTCTCTCACCAGCCAGCGATACATCTGGAATTTTTTTACAGCTGCAGCTGCTATTCTTTCATCAGCTCTGTCCAGACGCGATGTTCTGGTATATGACTATGCCCGACCTCCAGCCACTTGACTTTTACCAAGACTATTTCTAGAACACTAGATACCGCTTGTCCCTTGACCGGCATATCCTTCTGACATACACTGAGGAGCCAAAAAAAACTGGCATACCTGCCTAATATCGTGCAGGGCTCCCGCGAGCACGCAGAAGTGCCGCAAGACGACGTGGCATGGACTCGACTAATGTCTGAAGGTATGCAGGAGGCATTGAAAACTGCGCCAATTTGAGAAAGGGTTGCACGTCTGTCACGTTTAATGATTCTCGTCAGTCGTCATTTGTCCCGTTCGTCCACGATCTTTTTCCGGCCGCCGCGATGTCGATATTCACAGTACACTCGTGAAATTATCGTACGCGAAAATCCAAATGTTATCGCTACCTCGGAGATGGTATGTCCTATCTCTCGTGCACTGACTATAACACCACGTTCAAACTCACTTAAATCTTGATAACCTGCCATTGTAGCAGCAGTAACCCATCTAGCAACTTTGCCAGACGCTTGTTGTCTTATATAGGCGCTGACGACCACATCGCGTTACTCTGATTGGTTCCATACCTCTGTTATTTGCANCTTGTTGTCTTATATAGGCGCTGACGACCACATCGCGTTACTCTGATTGGTTCCATACCTCTGTTATTTGCATACACATGCCTATACGTTTTTTTTTTTTTTTTGGCTCTCCAGTGTATTTCTACTGTACATATGTTTGGTATAGCAGAGTACTGCGAACCAGACAGTACCTTCAACAGAACACAGAGCAGCTTCGACGATATTTTGGTTGTTCCCACAACAACCAGAAATGTGATAACGTAGCAGAATGTACTGTTGCTAGTATTGAACGGTTCTGTAATTGGGTTCTAAAGTAGCAGCAAGAGAATGTTCTGTTAGGCTATTACAATTTCAGTTTCTATGGAAACAAATCGACATATTGTTGAAGTTGTTCTCTTGAAGGCACTATCGGTTGTTGTACTATGAACAGAGCGATCTTCTGTAACAATCGTATGCACAGTAAGCGAATACAATCGCAGAGAGGAATACAACAATAGTTCTGTTGGTATGTTAACAATATTTAGGTAGTACCTATAACCCAGCACATGGCTGTCCCTGTTTTAAATATCTATATGGTTCTTACAGCCATATTTTTATCTCTCTGCAGACTACTCAAGGCACATGGCATAACTTGTGGCATATTAATTGCAGCATATAAAAATTTCAATGTGAAAAAAGGGAGCGGGTGATGCACCACGCAATTAAAATAACCTATACACATTTTGACATTAAATAGACTTTCTGGGTGGTCTCCTAAGGGAACAGACTGCCAGGTTGCTTCAGGGCGATTCTATTGTTCGTTTGAGGGGACTGGCGAAGGTGCCACCGTACATAAGCGTGTATCACACATGCTCATCGGGAGATACACTGAAGTGCCAAAAAAACTGGTATAGGCGTGCGTATGCAAATAACAGAGNTATCACACATGCTCATCGGGAGATACACTGAAGTGCCAAAAAAACTGGTATAGGCGTGCGTATGCAAATAACAGATGTATGGAACCAATCAGAGTAACGCGATGCAGGCGGCAGCTATATCGGTTACTGCTGCTACAATGGCAGGTTATCAATATTTATGTGAGTTTGAACGTGGTGTTATAGTCGGCGCACGAGAGATGGGACATAGCATCTCCGAGGTAGCGATAACATTTGGATGTTCGCGTACGANGCGCACGAGAGATGGGACATAGCATCTCCGAGGTAGCGATAACATTTGGATGTTCGCGTACGACCATTTCACGAGTGTACCGTGAATATCGGGAATCCGGTAAAACATCACATGTTCGACTTCGCTGCGGCCAGAAAAAGATCGTGAAAGAACGGGACAAACGACGACTGACGAGAATCATTAAACGTGACAGACGTGCAACCCTTTCTCAAATTGGCGCAGTTTTCAATGCCTCCTGCATACCTTCAGACATTAGTCGAGTCCATGCCACGTCGTCTTGCGGCACTTCTGCGTACTCGCGGAGGCCCTACACGGTATTAGGCAGGTGTACCAGTTTTTTTGGCTCTCCAGTGTACAATCACAGACAGGAATACAACATATAGTTATTTGGTATTACTACCTATGTAAACAATATTTAGACAGCACTTACAACAATAACCTTTTTATTTTCTTTGTTAGTAAGTTTACCCGTACTAGCTCAAATATTTAGCTCAAATATTTCACGACGTTGCATTATGAAACACTACAGTGAAGTTTCTTTGTCTCGCATGTTAGTAAAAATATAAAATAGCGNACTACTGCTGTATGGCGCATGTTAGTAAAAATATAAAATAGCGAAGAAACTAAATATCATTACTTTTAACACTTTTATTGGTGTATCTGAGAATCTCAAATATTCAACATGTTCGCCGCCAACAATAAGGTTAGGGTATTTTCCTTTTTCCATGGCAGTTTTTGTGTATTACAATTGCCCTCTAAATACGAAATTAGATAATCTTGTAGTCTGACATAACTCGACGCTTTCTTAAAACCCAGCTTNGAATCTCAAATATTCAACATGTTCGCCGCCAACAATAAGGTTAGGGTATTTTCCTTTTTCCATGGCAGTTTTTGTGTATTACAATTGCCCTCTAAATACGAAATTAGATAATCTTGTAGTCTGACATAACTCGACGCTTTCTTAAAACCCAGCTTCTTTTTTGTCACTTTTAATTGGTGATTAAATTCTTAATAATATCCGTATATAAAAATGNTTTCTTAAAACCCAGCTTCTTTTTTGTCACTTTTAATTGGTGATTAAATTCTTAATAATATCCGTATATAAAAATGATATTATGCTTGAATAACCGACAGACTACAAATGTACCTTCCGTGAAAAGACAATTTTCTGTAAATGCCACAAGTGTCTACGCAAATGGGCTTCGTTATATATATNAAATGTACCTTCCGTGAAAAGACAATTTTCTGTAAATGCCACAAGTGTCTACGCAAATGGGCTTCGTTATATATATTATAAATGTTGACCAAAACGGGATCTTTTACTGCCTGTTTTGACCTTTTGTAAAGTAGTTTTGTGATGAACACGAGAATAAATTATAACTGTCTATATAATGTATGAACGTACGTAGATATAAGGAACGTATGACGACAGATTGTTTCGTATGTGCACACTAACTTCTAGATATACAATACCTTGACAGCTGATTTAGCAAAACGCGTGAACGCTAGCTTATAAAAATGTAAATCGTATGTTTAACACCATGTGTTATCATTCCTTAGAATTTGTATGTTTAAAGGAATATTGAACCAAAATTCGTATACTATTTATAATTTTTCTTATTTTTAATGCAATAAAACCCTCGTAAATAATGTCAGAAGCACACACTAGTTACTCCTCGATTAATAATAAATGTTATTAACAAGTCAAATTTATTGTACAATTAGCGCTAAAATCTTATATTTTAACTCCAACAATGTACAGTAAGCTCAAAAAAAAAAAAAAAAAAAAAAAAGGAAAATGCAATAAGAAGGTTTTGACATCTAAATTTATAGGTTTTACCAGACACATCGCGAGCTGAGCTGATACATTTGGTGATCGCTCGACAAGATCTATATTACCCGTGACGATGAAGTGAGACGTAGACAAAGCAGCAGCGGAGTGCAAGGGAGGGAGAAAAGGAAGCACTCCTACTAAACCACTCGGTCGATGGCAACGTCCGCGTCATTTCCCGCCGGGAACAGAACCCGGAGCCCCGCGATAGGAGATCGGGACGCTAGCTACTCCACTTCGTCCGCCTCGTCCTGAGACACCCCGCGGTAATTAAAGTGACCATTACAAATCCGTAAGAAAATTGGCTATCTATTATTTTATATTACGATTTTTTCATGGCGTAGTACATTTAGGCCTACGTTCAATTATCAAGACGTAAAATATTTAAGATACTATTATTACAAACGTTATTCATAGTGCGTGCAAACTCCTTACTTTTGTTACGGAAAGAAAAGTGTGTATTTTTTAATTGTTGTTGAATCCGCACAGTAGCCTATAATCAAACTCAGGGTATACCCGTAATGAGGAAGGAAAAGTTCAGAGGTAGCTAATACAACATTTAGCAAATGGCGTCACTGTATCCCTTACGCACTCTCTCTCTCTCTCTCTGTCTCTCTTTACCTTTACTTTCTCTTTTCCCACTTCATCATTTTCCCTTCCCGACGCCCACGGTTACCATCCACGCCAAAATTATTTTAAACCCTGTTCGGCGGCAAACCAACGAAATTACTTTCGAGGAAGGGAATGACTTGGCAGACAATCCAATTTGTGGAAGACTGATGTTTGTCTGGCGTACATAATTAATTTTTTTTTCCGACTCTACACTTAGCACAGGAGAGGTGGCATGCTTTGTCGGTTTCGTGAATACTCTTCACCGCATTGACACTGCAAAGTTTCTTTCGGGACGCTAACACGTTCTGTGGCTGTCCTTACAGCCTACGTTATTTTTTTCCGCACAGCTACAAAACAGGTCCTCAGTAAAAGCGGACTCGCAATCTCTTCGTAGCGTACGTAATCACGTACGTTTTCTGTTGGCTTTCATTCAAATGAAGACGTAACTGTGCGAAGCGAAATTATTAATTTGTGTTTGGTTCTTGCAGGCTTTATGGGGGAAGAAAATGTCCTTGTGTGGGCATACACGTGCGTTTGGACGATTCGGTCGTTAAATGCTAGTCTTACGGGCGTGTACTTTACGCCTTAATCTTGTCCCTGCTATGACGCGTCTGATAGTGGTACGTGTTTGTTTGAGCACAGTGTGAGTCGGTACTGGGCGGACCAGAGTGTGTTTATCGTCTTCACGCACTAGACAACAGAGTCCTTGAGGACATGCCAGCAACTATTTGCTGCACAGTTTGGAGGCCGGAAACCACCTGCAAAGTCTTGCATTCAATACTTGGTGAAGAAGGTGGAAACAAGAGATCATTGTTGGACGTGCGTGAAGGAGAACGTCCAGAAGGCCAGACGCAATGGTGCAGGAAGTGGGGAACAGGTTGCTGACCTCACAATAGAAGTCGTTGCGTAGACTGTCGCAGGAAATGGGAGTTCCCACAAGCTCCTGTCAACGAACTGATCAAAATACAAATATGCATGCTTATCGTGTTTCTGCTGTGAAACGCAATTGCAATATCCCGACAAAGTGAAAAGAGTTAGCTATTTGTTATTGGTTCTAGAAACTTGTCAATGAACATCCGAGAATCCTTTACTATACGTGGTTCTCCGACGAAGCATGGTTCCATCTCAGTGTAGTCGTTAATTCCCAAAACATCGGCTTTCGGCTAATTATAAACCTCACAGTGTGCATGAAACACCTCTTCCCGACGACAAAATTGGATTGCGGTGCGCTTTATCAGTGAATAACGACATCTACATGGGAATATCCAAGAGTTTGTAAATCAGTTAGTTGATGTGGAACTCCGTACTGGCAATTTTCAGCATGATGGCGCAACTTACCACACTCACAATGTCAGAATTAAGAGAAATTGTGTCCTTTGAAGATCGTGCAATTTCCAAAGGATTTTGTCCACCCAGATCTCCTGACCCTGCCACACCAGATTTCTTCCTAAGGGGCTCGTTGAAATGGAACAGGAATCACAACATGACTCTTTCTATCATGTAACTGCAAGACAGCATCCGGCGGGAAATTGATATTGGGATTTCTGATGAATTTGTGTCTTCCTTCTATAACATATGGAGAGGCATGTGAAGGCATGCATTGATGCTGTAACTTCACCTTGCTTCTCATTTACCAAGGCATGTCCGTAGCACTTTTCTTTACATTGTGACAAATAATTTGAGATTTGTGAGCAAATTTTAGGGGCCGAACTCAAATGAAACATCTTCTACTGTTATGTAATTACATTTATGTATTTCACACCACTCGAGCCATGTTTTTTTACACTACCGATACATCCATATTGAGTATTATTGAACATACATTACGCCGCAAAAATTCACCAGTTAGCCACTGCTGTTAGTTCCACCGGTGCCTGTCATGTAACAAATATGATGTAGGACCTACTTATACGGTTACTAAAGCGTTAACAATTCGCAGTAGTCCGTCCACTAAGTTCTCATATACAGCTGGTGGAATGTGTTTTCATTATTTATTTATCATGTTGGACAGTGGACCTCCCAGAAGGAAAGACTCACGCAAACGAGGATCTAGCTCATCTCATATGTGTTCTGTTGGGTTCAAGTCAAGGCTTTGAGTGGGTTAATTTGGTAATCCCACCTGATGATCTTCAAAATAAGACGCAATTCACCTGGCTATGGGCAAGATTACCATCCCGATACAGAAAAGCACATATTCTTAATTGATGCCAAAGTATTGTAAGCATGTCATTGCCCAGAATGTCTTGCTACTTGTCAAGGCCATCGGTCCATTGATTAAAATTAATGGCCAAAGCCCAAACCAAACGAAACAGCCCCAGAGTTTTACACTACCGCCACCAAACCTAACTATCGACACAACACACTAGTGTAAATACCACACTAGGCCCTCCACCAAGCCCACACACGCCCACCCCAGTGCCACATAATGTACCGTGACTCATCACGCCATAGGAGCTTTCACTTCTGCAAGTTCGAATGACGATGATGTCTGCACCTCTTCACGCGACGACTAGAAATGAGGTGTTTGTTCACTGGCTTTCTAGCGAGGGCAATGGCCTTATAACTAGGTTTAATCACCACTCGACCTGAGCTATAACAGAAGTCTTCTGCAGTCGGAGACACAGTTGTTTGACGATTGGTTCACACAGCCTGCTTTAGGGTTTGCAGGTCCCGATTAGTTATCCTCTCAAAGTGTGCGTGGGACATAAATTAATGCAGTATAGGTTAATCATATTTAAAGTTTTATGGCAAACCTACACACCTGTTTCTACTAAATTTGTGAACAAATATTTTACCGGAGTGACGTATTTCTGTCTAGCCATTTCTTGCGTCTAAAATTTGTATATACGATGTTTTTCAACCAATTTCTACTGAGGGTTAATCACGAAAAAATCAGGTAAAACATTTATACGACCTTATGGTCTAAAGCAGGCCCGTCCAACATACGGCCCCCGGGCCACCATCCGGCCCGCGTACGCCCTACATCTGGCCCGCGAGCTAGTTAAAATTTTTAAAGTCATAGCATAGATAGATGATGACATATAATAGACAAATATTGCGCAAACAATCTTTAAAAAGTCTCTTAGATAATATGTTTATTTTATTGACCACGAATAATATTCACATGTTTGTAGGCAAGTAAATAATGTTTACCTACGATTTATAAACAATAACACGAACTGCGCTTCGTAGGTATCAAATCCGCGCGTGCACTGAGACGCGCCCCACCCTCTCACCTCACCTTCGCGCTCGTAGCACCGCCGCCGTGTCGCTCGCTCAAAGTCACTTGGCCGGCAAAGTTTGTCACGACGCGAGTAATTACTTATTTGGTTTGTTTTGTTCGATCGCGATTGTGTTTCATTTGTAAATTAATAGTGAATGAAGTTTCTTGTAGTGAAAAGTGGTGAATAAACGTAGGTACTTAATTTAAATCTTAACAAATAGATGAAGTATATTTATTTAATTACGGTTAACGATTGTATTTTGTTATCCATACCTACATTGTTTGAGTAAATTTTGAGATACATATTTACTTAAGTAGGTGCATAATTTTGTGTTGTCTTGTAGTTGTTTCAGATCAGGATGTCAACAGAGAAAAATCGTAAAGTTGACACAGAATGTCGAATTATTTAAAAACAGTTGGACTGAAGACTTTTTTGTCACAGAACATAATGAAAACATACTGTGTCTTATATGTAATCACAAAATAGCAGTTTGCAAGGAATACAATGTTAGGCGGCATTATTCTACAAAACACGCTTCTAAATACGATACGTACAAAGGTCAAATTCGAGTCGATAGTGTAAATTCGTTGAAGCTAAATATGATCGGTCAACAGGCGTTGTTCAAAAAACCAAAAGAAAACTCCGAGACAGTTACAAAAATTAGTTTCATGATAGCAGAAGCTATTGCCAAACGAAGTAAACCCCTATCTGACGGAGAATTTGTCAAGGAGTGTTTGGAGATATTTACATCGGTAGCGTGTCCGGAGCAGAAAGCAGTAGCTAAAAATATAAGCTTGTCACATCAAACCATAGCAAGAAGAATTGATGACATGGCCATAGAGATTGAATCATCTTTAAAAACACAATTGAAGAAATGCGTTTTTTACTCAAAGCGAGAGCTGCTTTCATGACTATACTCGGATACGGCGCAGTTGGCAGTTTTCGTGAGAGGAGTGACAGAATATTATACACCGTGGGATATTATACAATTATATACCGTGGTCGAGGAATTACTTTATTTGCGTCCAATGAATGATACAACGACAGGAAAAGATATCTACGAAGAAGTAAAGAGTTGCATAGAAAAATATGAACTTCAAATCGAAAACCTTTGCGGCATTACTACAGACGGT
>NQII01003596.1:231559-257414 GCA_002778355.1 Clitarchus hookeri
GTCAGGTATCTCATTAGATTGGTTTTGATTTATTTAAGTGTAAGCATTGTAAAACTAAGGTTTTCTTTTAAATAAATTATCGATATTGCATAATATAAAAAATTCCGTTTTATTTACATTCATTAATATTTTAAAGCTCACTTTGCTATTGGGTATTTCTTTTGGCCCGCTATGGTTACAAACATGCTTGACCTGGCCCGCCGCAAAATTATGTTGGACATCCATGGTCTAAAGTGAACAATAAGGGTGGAATACATTTTATAAGTTGGACCTGAAACACTAGTTTATTAGAAATGTCGGAGAAACGCCTTAAGATGGAACTTTTAGTGTCTGGATAATGTGGCGGATCAAAATCTATAACACCACGATACCTGTCTGTCACTGTCATCAAATTATTTGATGGAAATAATCATGATTACAAACTACCCTTTTTTCGACTTAATCTCTATAACACTGTAGTATACCTGCTAATTAAAATTTGATTATTAACAGACATGTCACAATTAACTTTACATTTAGTGTTCCATCTCCAGCAGTTGTAATAGACTAGTACTTAAGGTACAACTACAAAGGTATATAATGCCCGTAGGATTCACTGAATACCATGTATCTTATACAGAATGATCCACCTAACTTGGACACAATTAAAAATTTCCGCAATGGCTGCAGATCACGAAATGCTGTTTTCTTTCAATGATAGTACGTATGGGGGCGAGTAATTTTCCGCACAGTGACCATTCGTAGCACATGAATGGACAAAGAAATTAAACCACATGTATTTCTTCACTGGAAACTAACATTTGTTTAACTGCTTCTGAAAGTACGTGCAAAGAGGAATTCAGTGGTATAGCATTTGTAATGGAAAGTATCGCAGAAACACCCAGGTGCAAATATGATTTAGTTAGTTGGACCGGCAGAAAGGGGCAGTGAACCTGTACACACAGCTGTAAGTAAGCAACAAGCGCCTTGACTTATACTGGCCAAAACCACTTCGTATAACAGCGCATCACCAGTCCCCGTAATATGTCGGGGAAAGTGGTGTATCATTGTGTGGTTTTGCATACGCAATGAAGTTCACGAATGAAGAAAAATTGGAGTTCTACTTATTTACGGCGAGTGTGGCAGAAATACCAAGCAAGCCGTGCAAATGTATGATGAAAGGTATCCTAATCGGACTTTCATGTCACGGCGAAGGATATGAAGAATTTGCACATGTCGCTTGTCACGAGGCGACTGAAGTTCCACAACACGAGTGGAACGAAAGGCTGCTAAGGGCGAGACGCAGCAACACGATGTGTTGGCACGTGCCGATTCATACCCCCACCCCCCTTCAACCCGTGGGCACGAAAGAACTTTCCTGGTACATAGGAATAACTAAAACAAGTGTGTTACGGATATTGCTCCAACGGAAACTCCATCCATATACACCTGGCTCTTCATCAGGCATTACATGCAGCATGTACACATTTGTAGGTTTCCTATAATGTATGTAAGGTCTGACAGTAATTTTCTGGAGAACATGCTATTTACCGATGGAGAGACCTTCAAAAACCATGGGCGTGTAAATTTACGGGATGTGCACTACTGTGCGATAGAGAATCCGTGTTGTGTCCGGCACATGGAGCACCAGTGAGAGTGGAACATGAAAGTGTGGTGCGGAATCGTAAGAGACTACGTTAGAGCCATACTTCATTCAAGACACACTGACCAGCTGTACTAACGCCAATTTCCTTAGAGACCTTACCGGCACTTCTGGAAGACATGCCTCTCAACATGTCGTGATATGTGGTTTCAGCATGACGGTTGTCCTGCGCATTTACTTTGGTGGCGAGGCAAGTGTTAAAAAGACGTTTCCAAACCAGTGATTCAGGCGTGGCCAGCTAGCTTGCCCGACCTCACACCTATAGAATTTTCCCCCGAGGGGGAAAACTGAAAGATGGGGTTTACAACATGGTTCCTACGACACCAGATGACATACAGGAATGCATTGCGGCAGATTGCAGCGACATTACGCCAGAAACGTTTCAGGTGACTCGTCGCTCGCTACATATGCGTTTACTGATGTGCATTGCTTTCAATGGTAAACGCATTGAGCACATGCTGTGAAAAGATCTAATACCAAGCGTTTCGCAATAGCTGTGTTGTTTTGTACTATGTATGCGGATGCGATTGTGTTTCTTCTTAGGTTAGGTTGTTATATAAGTATTTTCCATTTAAACGCAATCGTTACTCAGTACAATTAATGACTAGGAAACAACTATCCTAAATAACGTTCGTATTTAAATAAAATGTACTTTTTGATACTTGCACTCACATTGCCCGTCTTTCCTCCACTGCTGTTCTAGCACTACACCAACTTTACCATCCGTGCTCGTTGCGCCAATAAGGTAAAACCTACGCTGCTATAGGAAGCAGTCCCACCAGTTACGGCGCGTATTGTGAGTACTGGTCCACTGCTCCGTGCTACCGCCCACCTAACTTAATCATATCTGCACATTGTATCTTGGTGTTTCTGCAATACTTTTCATTGTAAATGCTATAGGTACCATTGAATCCCACTTTGCACATGCCTTCAGATGCTGTTAAAATAATTGTATGTTTCCAGTTTAAAAACATGTGTGTTTTAATTTATCTGTCCATACACGTGTTACGAATAGCCGCTATGGGGCAAATAACTCGCCTCCGTACGTATTATAATTTAGCGAAAACTTCATTTTGTGATCTGCAACCATTGCGGAAATTGTGGGGGTGTCCACTTTAGGTGGACCATTCTGTATATCGTTACGCGCGTGGAGTCCCACATAGCGTGTGGGATCATGCTATGCGCTATCTGGCACTACGACGGACGACACTATAAATACAGCCACGGACGGAGGATCGCCAGTCTTTGGTAAGGCTATCTAGCCCGAAGTCCTGTCATCGGGCGAAGTCTGGTGCAGCGAGGGACATCAGCGGAGAGGACGGATGACGACGGAGGATACGGGACGACGGCCGATGAGTGTATCTGAAGTGTGGAAGAACGAGAGGGGGGGTATACGGCGAGTTGAAGGCTACTATGCATGATGATCCTCAGAGATCTCTAAAGCATTATGGACCAGTGGAATCTGGATTGAACTGAGGGTGGACTGTATGAACATGTGATACGGATTTTATTGTAAATATTGTAACTGTCACATATGGAGACACAATTTATAAAATATCTCAGTAGATTTCTATACATTGTTTATTGAAACTGATTTTAGCTATTCAATTACATAACTTTTTCCGAGGTAATTGGAAATTGTACTTATTAAATTTATTAATTGTAAATAGCAAGTGATAGTTATGTGTAAGATATTGAGTCAAGAGTATTTTAATTGTACTTATTGTAAATAAATTAGGGCATTATATTTAAATAATTTAATTAATAAAGATTTCCATCCCTTAACGAACTTGACTACGCTCATTGAGTTTGAGAAATTGTAACATTGGTGTCAGAAGTGAGATGGAGGCCTTGTTGTTACAAAAATATTGTAATTAGGATTACAGTAGGATATTACTGGTAGCTAAATTTTTTAAATATAATAAAGTTGTAGTATAAGGTCCAGGAATTATTAAGAAAAGTGTGAATGCTAACTAGGAAAATGTCGGCAGGCATTGAAGCACTCCATGCTCTCATCGAAGGAATGTTAATGATAACGTAAATAGTAAAATTAATAGTGTTTTAGATAGTGTTAGTGAAAGTGTAAAAAGTCAAATAAATTGTATTGCAGATAAAGTTAATGAAAATGTCAAAAGTCAAATAAATAGTGTTGTAGACAGTGTTAATTAAAATATAAATAGTCAAACTATTAGTGTTAGTGAATCTTTAAATACCCAAATTAGTACTGCTAGTGAACCGCTAGACAAGAAAATAGGCATTGTGTACGAAAATGTGGATAAAAAAATAGACAATGTGGACCGAAAGGTAGAAAGTAAAAGTCAGTTAGTGAACAATAAAAAATTGACTATGTTGACAAGAAAATTGACAGTGTAAGCGAGAGAAGGACATTTTGAATGAAAGGATTACCAGTGTTGAACAGGAATGAAGAAAACTCGCACCAGAGGATTACACCCACAGTCGGACGGAATGGTCGAGAGGATAAATCGTACCCTGGAACAGTAACTGGCGGTTTTCGTGGAAGACAACCGGAAGGTTTGGGACCATTATTTCTCTTAGCATGTCGTTCAGCAGTTCACGAGTTGTTTGGGAGAGAGCTCCGTCTCCCTGGTGACTTGCTGTTCGGACGTTCGGTGGAAGAAGAAGCAGCCTCACCAGAATATGTAAGCAAACTACAATAGAGTTTAGTTGACATTCACGAATTTCCCTGGCGGCACCTTGAAATTAACAGTGACGGAATGAAAACGCGATATGCCCGGAGAATGCCTGAAGAGACTTTTCAAGGACAGCTCGTGTGGTTGTGCAACGTCCAAGGACGGAAAGTATATTGCCAGAGGCTACATAAATGTGTGGAAGTCCCGTACCGGATCCTGTGACAGATAAATGATGTGATTCATTGACAGGGCTCTCAGGCGAAGCCTAAGGTTGTCCACATCAACCGACTGGCGCTGCACGAGATGTTAGCGAGTCTTTAAATGAGTGTATGCTGAGAGAATATACGAAATTCAGTCATGTAGGGTGTACCGTAGATGCTTAATGTCCAACACAATATCAGTTTTCCCTTCCCGAAATATCTGCTAGCTCTACCTTCAGTAGTTATCAGAGCCGCTTGACCAGCCACGTCGCAAAGCCGCGGTCAGCCAAGGGTGCACGCGATGGTCCCATATCCTCGCGGGGACAATGGTCGGGAAGCACATTTCCATTCCACGTCATTCGCTCGCCCCCAGAGGTCGCCCGCACTGGTGTCATGGCATGAGCCGGCCTGGTGTGCCTGTTGACGTCACACTGACTGCGGTTGCGCACGACTCTGCTGTGGAGACGTCTGATTTATTTATCTCTCCTTAATAGTTCATTCTCCGTTACCTCCAATATTTGTGAAGCCCTGCTAGACTTCTACTTCCAGGATATTCCTCCGCCTCGTACAAACAAGTTTAGGAAATTACACCAAAAAGACAATGCACCGCATTTGTGTGCACTCAGCTTAATAACATTTTCCATAAGAACTATTTCTCACTAGGAATTACCAAGAAACTTTTTTTCTGTCTATTTTTATTCATACTAATTATAAATCAAATACAATAATTTATAGATTATATAAGTAAACGTTCAATTAAACCAAAAATAAGGTACTCTTATGTTAACACAAGTGTAAAACGCTTGTGATGCATGGCATATGTAGGAAACAGCCAAACATGCCATACACGGGATGGTTGTTCGAAGGTTATTTCTAAAAGTGTGAGGAAATAGCGAATAGAATATACATCGTAGGTGGTTTGGTTTACCCACGCCTTCACGCTTACGTTCCACTTTAACTCGTACACATGAATAGTCTATTCGCGGTTTCTTCACACTTTTACCTTGAACATGTTTTAATTTAACAGGTGACTACTTTCACCTTGCTCTGATGTAATTGCATACATCTTTATTTGTCCAATGTTTGTTTGGTTGTTGTTAAGGATTACCCACGCTGACGATGTCTCGGGATGCTGGCCCTCGTGTCAGGCTGACTGTGGTTATTTATGTGCATTAACTAGCGAACCGGCCCGGCTTCGCGNCCATTCTAATGTTTATTTATGTATATATAACACCTGCGGTAGCAGACTACGAGCATGGGGGTGGGTGATTGACGAGTGCATGCGTACCAGCGCGTATGTGTGCTATTTCATGCCCCCCTACACTCCTACATGCATTAGTAACTACTAACTACTACGAAATGCTATGTATACCTGCGTTTATTTTCTTTGCTAGTATGGCTGACTTACATGTTAGCCGAACCTGAATAGTACAGAAACTACGCCTTACAATTCTATAGCATGGCTTACAGCCCTTATTATCCTTATCGCATTGATTGCATCCTGGTATGATATTAGTGATATGAATTTGATGGTTGTGCCTTTCGCGGTGGGATTAATGCATAATTGCCCTGCTGCCGTGTTCTATGTTGATTTAAAATGTAAAACTATGTCTTCAGCAAATGTTAAATTGCTGTAATCTATGCTTAAAAGAGAGGTTATGTCCTAATGGGCCCTGCCACTAGTTCTATGTCGGGAGCGATACGTGCAATGTGAATATGGTGACTGTAGCATCGACGGATGGGAAATGGTAGCCGACTATGCTTATACGAGATCTTACGGTGTAATTGCCCAAGTCGTGCTACTCGTCGTCGGAGGCGATGATTATCATATTAATTTTGTCGATATAGCTTCGGCGTATGAGAAATTGTAGTCAGCTATTCTTAAAAGTGACCTTAAGGCGTAGTTGACCATGTGGGTATTTTCGTCGCATATGTTATGAGTTTGACGAATATATCTTAGACAGTTCGCAAATTACAGCCAACTATCCTCATAAGTGGACTTAAAGTGTAATTGACTCAACCGTCCTATTCGTCATCGGGGGTGATGCCTATGTTATGAATTTGGTGATTATATCTGAAACTGTTTGGAAATGGTTTCCAACTATGCATACAAGAAGGTGATAGGGCTAAGGATGCCTTAGGCAATATGGTGGGTGGTGATTGCCGTATGCGCGATTAACATAAGTACGATTAGTATATCTACAATTAGCGTATATATGTGCGTGATTGGAATTTCCTGTCCTTAGCATATGCGTACTTGATATGGGTCGTAGAATATATGTTTGTAACAAGGCTGAGCATGAAGTTGCATGACAGGGCAATGTTCTCGAACAGTCTTCAGACAATAAGGATGGTGATCGCATTTAATGACAGAGTATGAAGTGCTTGCAAATGATTTCTCAATCCAGCTGGCATTTGCTCAATTTCCGCCGGATTGAGCAAGTGCCAGCCGCTTTGAGCAAAACACATTTTTGCGGGATATTTTGCTGGTTTTGAATGACATTCGGGAAATTTTGAGAGAAATTCGGACGATTTTCAGCGTTTTTGAGGGAAGTAAAAAATATTTTGAGGGGTAAAAGGGATAAAAAGAAATTCCAAGATGGTCACCGTTGCATTCCAGACCCCAGAGTCGATTGCGTGAACATAGATTTCCCTACTACTGATGTGAGTTGTCCCGCTGGTGTAATTTTCCAGACATGGTTAAGCTTTGTTTGTATGAGGCGGGGGGATTAACAGAGAGTTAAATTTTGGCAGGGCTTCAGAAAAGTTAAAAGTAAACGGGAACGGACTATATAAACCTCCCCAGGGCCAATCGGGAGCCAGCTCGGGCACCGTTGGCATGGAAACCTCAGGAACCCCTACCAATCACCACATTTTCACCTTTAAACTCTTATAATATGGAGGATGTTAACATTTTAAATAACATAAATTATTCAAATATTACAAATGTTTGTTTTGAACATATGATTTAAACAATTTTAAAATGTTATAGTTATCATGTTGGTGGCCGCTATGACCTGAGTTTGAGGACGAAGAATGAACACTCAACACTATGGACGGGTTCTGACTTACTTTACAGGTTCTTAACAACACACCCCAGATAACCGGAGAATGCTAAAATTTCTTACATAACGTCAATTCATTCTGGATTCGAGCTCACTAACTGTCATTCCCTAGATATAATTGAATGTCTTAGGATTAACCGATAATATTTACAGTATCACGAACCCGCAACGTATAGTCCATTCACGGTTACCTCCAAATGTTCTGAAGTTCTGCTTAGGTTCTATTTCCGCCTCATGCAAACAAAAGTTAACCAGATCTAGAAATTTCAACTCACAGACCACATTCGTGCGCTCTCAGTTCATTAATACCTTGCTTGAGATCTATTTATTACTAGGCATACAACACGCATATTTTCACTGTTTTTATTCGTACCAATTATAATTGAAATTTCAATTCAACCAAAAATAGGGCACTTTCATGTTAAGAAAAGTAAAAACCGCTTTTGAAATATGACATAGTTACGAAATGACACATGGGATGATTTTTCAAAGCTTTGATTCAAAAAGGGTGAACAAACCGCGAATGGACTATAGGTGATTATGCTTTTATACTACACCCCATACTATGATTCTACGTTGATTTACTTAACGTAGAAAACATAATCTCTTTCGCAGTGGCAAAACGCCGGACTCACATTCGGGAGTAGATGGGTTCGACTCCCGGTCCGGCCCTCCTAATTTCAATTTTCCAGGGTTTTTCCGAAATCACGCCAGGAGATTCCTTAATTCAGTCGCTGGCCGGTTCCTTGCCCCTCCCTTAATGTTATCAGTATTTTACTAGTGTACCAGAACCAAACGGTGCATATAAATGCACAACATGAAGCCAGAAATGTTATAGAACAACAAGTGCTTTCCTTTCTCTGATCTGTTAGCTACTGTAAGTCAGTCTTACGCAACACCAGAACATAAAGAAACGCGTTTGTGAGATTCGAAGTTCGTTGCAGCATTGTTTACTGTTACTGCTCGCTCATTGTTTAGAAAGAATTTTCACGTGGTTCTACTTAGTCACCTCCATTAATTCTGAACGTCGAACGACAGGAAGTCCAGCTATTGAACTGTTGACCCAGTGCTTTACTTGCGAATGTTGAAGTGAAACTAATTACCCATGAAGAAATTTTCATTCTTTTGAAAGTTTCACAAATGACGCTTGCCTTGCGAAATCGCAGATGAAAATAAGCACAGATTGTAAAAACGCCGAGCAATATTTTCCACATAACGTAAACCATTTGAAGTGTAACATAAGTAAAAGCTGTTCACGATAAAGTGAGCACTTAAGTGTCTACTTTCAGCTGGTTTGTTGCGTATCTTTCCGCATACCTATCAAAATAAACACTGCCATGTGACTTTCAGCTTGTGTTTACATTAGCTTCGGCTCATCTGTCCACTGTATATTCGTTAAATAAACAACGAAAATCAATAAATTTTTTAATCAGCACTATAAACGCATACATGATAATTTCAGTACATATATATTTTTGAATATTGACTTATGTTCGCGATTATTTTTTCTGTTTACATATAAATTTATGCCTTTATCTGTGGCCAATAATTCCGAGGTCATAAGAAAATGTGTTTGGTTTAGGTTGTCAACAGAATAGCATAAAATTAAACAATGTTCCTTTTGCCGTTATAAAAACAACGCCAAGACATTTAAAAAGACTGCAAAGATCTGCCATTATGTACATGTCATACTCATAAGAAAGCAGTCTTTTAAATAAGTAGGTGTATTTACCCGTTCGTGACTACAATTGTAAAATAATCTAAGACTTATGTTTAACAACTTTTACGAGTATAATTACTTTGCATAAATACCCCTCAAAGCAATGTTTCAATACAAAACTACGTACAAGCAAATGGCGGGCGTTGCTACGAAAACAATGTCATGAAACTAGCTAGATAGTTGAACAGAATTTATCCAAATTTTTACAGCATGCTTCCACAGTAATTGCTGTCATTCGATGCAAGGTTAGTGAAAGTTCGTCCAACCACAAAGCACATAGCACTAACGTTTGATAAGGCCAACTGCGTTGCCTACAAAAAAATAACTTTTCGCTTATAAAATGTAAAAGTGTACACTGATATGAACGTGACTTCACCAGAATACTATAAATACAATACCTAGCTGATGACAATGTATTTCGGGAAACTGTAACAACTCATTTAATGGGAATCTAATTTTTTCCCCAAATTACTTACCTTGGAAGTGTAAGCCAATACTTACTGTTTAATATAACGGCACATACAAATTAAACAATTCGAACAAACGTTATAATACTGTTTTAACGTATTCTTAACACTCAAAGAATGTTTCACGTGGAATATAAAACTTTTCAGTTGCGTTATTGTTTCAAAACGAGTTACATATGGGTCGAGGTATTAACTCGTAAATTGCGACTCGCGTAAATACTAAATAGCACACGCAAATTAATTTAAGCTTTCAGAATTTCAACACAGATCGCATACATAACAAAACATTTTACCGGAAGTTTCCTCAAATTTATTCGAAGTCCAAAATTTATACCGGCTAAAAATTGCATTTAGTTTCACATTTTCAAAGTTGATATATTATATGAATTTCCAATAATTTAATCGGCTGTCGAGACCTCGATGTTAAGAGCCGCCAAAATCTATTTACTCACTCACTCCAAGAATTTCTGGGGCTAGAAACTACGTTTAGATGTAGCATAAAGAAATAACAAATAATGCTACTTCGCTCAGAACATGTAAAAAAAATGCTTTATTTGTTACGTTAATGGATATTTCATTTCAGGAGTTACAAACTAACACTGAAAATCGCTTTGGTCACGAAATGTTATTTTGTTGACACACAAGCGCGGACCGGAAATAAAAAATATAACAATGAACCGGCTAACTCGAACGCTGTGTCAGCCAGGTGATGATGTGAAGGAGTTGAGAACTTAAATGCGTTATAATAACGCCAAATTATATTCTTAACTGCATACAACAAAGATTTTTAACTGTACAGCTAATAAGACGTTGAAACACGAAACTACTTCTCGAAATTCGCTGCCGACTTAACCGTGCGTTTTACGGTCATAGCTTACGTTAAAATATACGCAGTTATGACCAGTGATTTTTTTCATGGGTTGATTTTAAGAGTGCTCACTTTGTCATGAACCACCCATTCCAAAAGATAAAAATGAGTGGTAGCAGTGCTAAATAAACTACATTGCTTTTAATTTCCTGACACAACTGTTCTATTGTTTTAATTGTATTCAATTTTTAGAATTTCTTTTATTTGCCGATTATAAATAACATACATTTTTATTCGGTGATCTGTATAACTTATGAGTTCTTACACATTCTGCATTTCAAACGTTAGATATTGACCTTTTGACTGAAACGAGTGAATTAAATGACGAAAAGGTCAGTCATTTACTCCCAGTGCGTATAACTTGATGTCCTTGTTTAGTGCAGTAGACACGGTAATGCATATTTTCTTGTTAAAAGGATCTCTAAAATTGTTGAAACATTTCTTGAAGGTTCAAATAACGAGTAAAGGGGGGTATATTATTTTTTGGAACAGACATTTATTCAAGAGACCAAACACATATCGCAGACAGTGTTCTTGTACGAGGATTGAAGTCACGCATGGTACAGATAATAATTCTGTAATTTCTTAAAACGAGCTGTGGTTTTCTGGGTACTTACACAATATTTCGCAGTATTGAAATGGACTTTAAAATATAGTGAAATTACCGCGTGTAGTTGAATAGCCCGGTTCAGAAAGATCGAGTCGGCAAAGAAACTTTATTTTATCCATTCGCACTTCAAGACACGTAAATAAATGTTCCGGTGAAATTATTTATATTCAAGCAGTATAAAATTCAACAACGCCTTGTCTACAATAGTGTAGACATCAAGACCAAAAAAATGTAAAAGTAAAGTAGGAAGTAAAATCTCTACAACAATACTTCTACAGACAGGTAAAAGTTTACTTGAAGTCACAAGCAATGATAACGGAAGAGACGTCCACTATATTCGTTTATTATAAAACGAATAGAATTTATATTTCTTTAAATTATGTTTAGTAAAGGAAAATAGTTGAGACTGAGAACTCCACGCATTTGATTTACTGAGAAGAATAAAAAATATTTACATAACAAAACTGAGGAAGTAATCTTGTAAATAAGAGAAAGGCTGAGAGAATGAACAGCATTTCCGTATACATTACGTTTAATGATACGGTAAGGGACGAATTTTAAACGACCCCAGGAAAAAAAGTCATTAGCTGTGGAGGTTTCTTGAAATAATGTTGCGGTTCATATTGTGATGTAACTTGCGTAAGGGTGTCATCAGACTGAAACCTTTCATTAAATCGATTATGCAAGCCCGGAGTGTGCTAGAGGAATCCTCCTCAGAAAATGTGTACTGTTGTAGAAAAATATTCTCGTGTTTTTCACAGCAAACATCTTTTAAGAAGTCATGTAAAACAAACGCCACCTCATGACGTAATGCTGGAATAAATATTAGCCACATGTATAACTGGTGGCATATTTTTTTAACAACAATTAATACAAGATCTTATCAAACGTTAGTAAATGTACAACATCGTGATAATAGTTCAGCTTATGATAAAGATAAAACGTGTTTTAAGTGAGGGTTGTGAGGTTCTGTACCTGGCTTGCTTCGGCTCCAATCGGAAGAGCTCGGAGATCCCGAAGATAGTCATAAGTTACAAGCGCAAAGCCTACAATCATATATGACTGATTACACCAGGTCTTATAGAGTATGCCAAGTAAAAAATCTTTCATTTTCGTCTGATTACGTTTTTCTTTCGTTCGCCAGTGTACCTACATGTAAAACCTATGTGGTGTCCACAGTTTGCTAATTATGCTAACATGATTTAATAAAACTATATCATTATATATATAATTTGGCATCACCACAAAATATTTTTTTAAGTAATAGCGAAACCATGTGTAGGAAATAGCAGAAAATGTTGTACTATTTAATTAATATATGTGTATATATTAAAAATTAAATTAATATTTTTTAATTAAAGAGGTACAATTTAAAAAATTACATTTTTTATTCTTACTGAAATTGTTTAGTCCGTGTGCAGAAGTCCTCCACTTCTCTTTTCCCAAGAACTGCATGCCCAGCAGTTAACCAATAAATGGGTGCAGTTAACTGTTACAAAAATTGTAAAATAAAAAAAATTGTTTTTAACTTTATTTTGAAATCTTTGTAGAGTATGGTGCAATAATATTTATTCTTTAAAACATTCCTCAAGTCATTTCTCACTCCACTCATTCCTCAGGCAGAACTCGACTTCAAACAGAAATACATAACACTTCAGACTAAAAAATATCCGTCCTTGTACACTTGGACCGTGAATCGCTATTAGTCTTCTCGAACAGGACTGTGCATCACTGAACACAGAATAGTTCAGAAAAGCAAAAGGAACGTTACGAAAATAAAATATACTACTATGTAAATATAAATTTATTTTTCATATAATTCGTAAACCAGAAGTTCACATTTGCAGTTTGTGGACAAAACCCAATGGTCTTATCCGATAAAACACCTGTCCTGAAGTGCAATGATGACTGAAGATATTTCGTTTTTGTATCATAAATCTCCACCTCTTTGTAATGTGTTCAAAAAGATGAGAATATAAAAAAAAAAATCATAAGTCTTCAAGAAATATACAGCTGATGTGTTTGTTGTCTTCTCCTTCATTTCATCTCTCTTTTTCAGCACAGTTATAAACTTATTCTTCTTCAGAGATGGCATTAACAAAGTTCCTTTTATTCCAACTTGGAGTCTCATTGACGATGTTACAAGATTCANAGTTTTTGTATCATAAATCTCCACCTCTTTGTAATGTGTTCAAAAAGATGAGAATATTAAAAAAAATCATAAGTCTTCAAGAAATATACAGCTGATGTGTTTGTTGTCTTCGCCTTCATTTCATCTCTCTTTTTCAGCACAGTTATAAACTGATTCTTCTTCAGAGATGGCATTAACAAAGTTCCTTTTATTCCAACTTGGAGTCTCATTGACGATGTTACAAGATTCACAAAGCATTCCTAGCGTCTTAAGTCAGTGCGTAGCCAACTGCGCTANCACAAAGCATTCCTAGCGTCTTAAGTCAGTGCGTAGCCAACTGCGCTACGGTGGTTGGCGAAACATACGCTTGTGTGATAACCTTCCGGCCTGTATGTGTCTTGACTAAGAGTATGTATATGCGTGCGTTTGTGAGTGGTGTGAGTGTGAGTGCGCGCAACCTAAAAAAATTAGTGTAATTTTACACCAAATGTATGTGGCAGCAGTGACTCCACTGGCATCTGTGTTATTTAACATGTTTTTTTTTTACTCTACGTCAAAGTAAATTTACCATACAAATGAGTAAAATAGCATGTAAATTGTTTAAATAATTCTACACAGAGTCGTGTAAAATTACAATTTCTATGTAGCAGAAACTTAACTGCAACATTGGTTTCTTTTCCTCCACGGCAAGTAAATTTACACAAACATTGCAGTTGTAATTTCAGCACAGTGTGTGTATTTTTTCACCTACAAAAAAGTAAAATCACAGATTCACTGGAATTGTAAATACACCATTTCTGTACACTTTTCGCTGTTTTACTAAGCATTTTTATCATCAGTATATGTTACTTTACAACTGTGTCATGTTAATTCACATACTGTGTATTTGTAGTTTTAAAATTTCTACATTAATGTACTCCATTTTGTAACTGGGTAATATAAGATAATTATAAAATTTAGCTCCAAAATGTGGATAACAAACTACTTCATAAAAACGTAGTTATATGCAGAAGTTAGCACATCCGCTCAGCGGGAATTAAGTTTTCCTTTTAAACACACAAATGGAGTTCAAATTAGTTCTACTCCCTACCGCTAGATCGCATATTTTAAATAAATAGGTACTTGTAGTTTTGTTTGAATTTCTAGGAACATTAGTGTAAAATTACAAATACTGTACTAGTTTTAGCAAATTACACAAGAATGTAAAATTACCTCATCTTTGTGCGTGTATACGCTCACAGATACTCCAGAATGTAATGCAAGTTTACACATACACGGTCATAGTAAAGTTACCTCATCTTTGTGCGTGTATACGCTCACAGATACTCCAGAATGTAATGCAAGTTTACACATACACGGTCATAGTAAAGTTACCTCATCTTTGTGCGTGTATACGCTCACAGATACTCCAGAATGTAATGCAAGTTTACACATACACGGTCATAGTAAAGTTACCTCATCTTTGTGCGTGTAATTATACGCTCACAGATACTCCAGAATGTAATGCAAGTTTACACATACACGGTCATAGTAAAGTTACCTCATCTTTGTGCGTGTAATTATACGCTCACAGATACTCCAGAATGTAATGCAAGTTTACACATACACGGTCATAGTAAAGTTACGCAATGGAAGATGTACAACTACACTGACATGTGTAGTGTTTATTAAACGGCCATTTGGCAGTAACAGTAAAAATGCACAATTTAAGGTTCTTATACAGAATGCAGGTGTGTTTTTGTACATGCTTCAAAATGTGTAAATTGACACTAACATTTTGCTCCCTAAGCCAGACAGTCTGTATTTTCACCAAAGACTTGTAGTACTCTGTATCCTTAAGGACATTTGTGTAAAACTGCACGAACTGTAGTTGTTTATAGAAATTACACATACAAANTAGTACTCTGTATCCTTAAGGACATTTGTGTAAAACTGCACGAACTGTAGTTGTTTATAGAAATTACACATACAAAATGTAAAATTACCAAACATTTGTATGTGTAAATTTACATTATTTTTTTTACAGTGCGCGTACTAACCTGAAACTTTTGAAACTATTCACTGAATCATACCTGACTCGATCAACTTATAAAACGCAGTTAGGATAGCTTACTTTAGTAGTTGGTTCCGTACCGGATAATTTGTTTTACAAAANCGATCAACTTATAAAACGCAGTTAGGATAGCTTACTTTAGTAGTTGGTTCCGTACCGGATAATTTGTTTTACAAAATGGCAGCTATTAGTTATTGGTGCTATGATATTTGTCACAAACAGTTCAGCCGATTTGAACAAAATATTGTATGTTGAATATTCACTATGTCAGGATGGAATTTGTTAACTTGAATGCACAATGTTCTCCCATTTTGGGACGTCGCAACTTGAAAAATAATTTTTTTACATAATATTTGTAGAATTAATAAAATAGCTGCTGTCTAAATTGCCTTTTAAGTAGTTTTGCTCCAGGCAACTTAAAATTACGTGTTTTATTTGTATTATTAGGCACCTTTAAATTTTTTTATTTATAAGTATTTATGACAAGTGTGCCACATTTGCCAAACCAAATATTTAAACCATAATTGATTCGCTGATAATACCTACATCTAGCATTAATTATGCTATAACACATATTTAAATAGACTTTTTTGTAAGATAGTGTTGCCTAACTACATAATATCTCCGGATGCTCAACCTATTCCTGCCAACTTCAACATATAAATAATTCCCATGGTAGGTCATCTAACATGATAGAGCACACAATTAGAGAAAATTAGACACATTTACAGATGGCAGTTTTATGAATATTTTATGGTAGTATGCCGTAATTGTCGACTCTTTAGACACTATTTTAACAAACTTTGGTACTCTGGCAATGGCTACTCCAAAAATTAAATATATTAAATAAAATTCTCTCTGGCTAGGTCATTTAATAAAAANGGTACTCTGGCAATGGCTACTCCAAAAATTAAATATATTAAATAAAATTCTCTCTGGCTAGGTCATTTAATAAAATATTGTTCAAATTGGAAAGGAAAAAATACCTTTTACATTACATCTTAGGAACTACTAACCTATATGAACCCAACNAATATTGTTCAAATTGGAAAGGAAAAAATACCTTTTACATTACATCTTAGGAACTACTAACCTATATGAACCCAACTTGGAATGCTGAAGCAACTTATTATTTGCATTAAATATGTATACATATTGAAAACTCTTTTTTTCCGCCATGCTAGAAAATAAAATCTTAAACAGTAAATTTAAATATCATATATCAGTTAGTTCTTATGGAGTCCCAGCACATTTGGCAAGCAAGAATCATTTTCAGCAGTCACATATGAACAAAGGCATGTTTTTGTTACCATTACGTCAATTTAAACAAAAATTAGGCTGTTTAAGTAACTACAGGGCACATTAAATTCATTAAAAAATTGCGTCTTGCGCGATTAATACTTTATTATGTTGGAACCGCGGTGGTGCAACGGATAGAGCGGTCGCCTCCCACCTAGGCGAACCGGGTTCGATTCCCGGCGAGTTCACTCCCGGATTTTCGTACTTGGGAATTGTTCCCGACAATGCCACTGGTCGGCGAGTTTTGTCACCCGTTTCCCCCGCCCTTTCGTTCCGGCGCTGCTCCATACTCATCTCATTCACCCTCAAGACCTCGCTGTTAGGAGGCACCCGAACCTCTTCACTCACTTTACACACTCCGCGTAACGAAAGAGAACTGCAGTTTTTCGTTATGTTGTGCTGAATACGCACAATATGAAACACAACCAGACATCTCAAGATAGAGCAGTAGGAAGGACGTCAGTGTTCCGTCAAGTGAGAACGCCTAATACTCACGGCGCGGAAACGGTTTCCCTCCTCATCATATTTTTTTTTTTTAAGTTAGTAATATTTTTGTTGCCAAATAATTCTACTAAATTTATTTTACATCTGACTTTTTTTAAATCAAAGAAAATAAGTGGAAATTTTTAACACAAATATTAACATAAATTCCACACAAAAAAATTTTTTGCCTCAACATAAACACTGCATTAATGTTGACAGAACAGTAATGAGGTGATGTTAATAAAAGTACCTTATGTTACTTAAATAGCTTAACAGTATATTTAATTAACAACGACATTAATTAATGACGGTTCACATATTACAAATAATCACTGTTGTCACAACATTAGAATTTGTTCTGTGTACACGTCCAATTCCTTCACATTCGTGCTTCCCCAAGCAACGTGCTCCGTCTTCAATGACCTCGCTTTTGACGAGGCGTCAAGCCCTACCTACCTCCAACATGCTCTTTGCTTAACATACTATGTCATAGACACGTGACCGTAATATTGCATTGTATCGTGGGTCCAATACTATAACAAGATAACTAAAAAATTATGGAATCTGAGTTGTGTACCCCAGCACATTGTTCCAGAAACGAGCTTTCAATGCTAGAAGTAATTAAAATTTACTGTAAATTTGAGACCCCTGGTGGCCAGTTTTCAGAGTAACCTAGATGAGAAAGAAAACGTAGTTATATCCAATGCTTAGCAGGTAGTTGAATATATATAGAGTTTGTATTTGGAGCGTTTACTTCATCTTTCCTTGTTATTACACTTTTGTAACACTATGAAATTTGTTTATCACTCCTCAGTATGTAAATGAATATCTTATACTGGTTAATAGCCATACAGCACACAAAACTGCAATAAAATATAGTTCTAGTAAGTATGTTCGTAAACCTAAGCCGTAGCAACAATTGGAAGGGCGGAAAGGGGGAGGAAGAGGGGGAGGAAAGCTACCCATGGACTTGCCCAGTTGGTAGTCGGAAGATGCCAGGAGTCAGTAAGATTTAAAACATCAAAACAAATGTTCTGCAACACACATCAATTTCCAAATGTATAACTGAGTAAATGAATTTTAAGAAGTTCTTAGGTAATATGTGGGAAAAGAGGAAAGCGTCATCTACGTCTTTTGTACTATTGTGGTTTATTCTTAATGTGCATCCTTATGGGCTTATTTTTCCGGTAACCAAGTGAACAGTGAGGTGTCTAATAATCTAACATTATAGTAAATATTTTATTGTCCAAGAATTACTTGCTGATAATAGTACGTGTCGTTTGGGACGACCACTACTCAAGACTGCAGCACATGCGTATTTTTTTTTTTTTTTTGCAAAGAGACTGTGATGGTATACATAACATTTTAGGTATTTTATAATCTAAAGTGGTGTGCTATCATCTATTCTAAAGTGGTGAGAATGTCCGTAATGATATGTTGAACGGACTTGAAGTAATGCTATGAGAATGCTGTACTCCATGGTCAACAGAGTTATTCATGTTGGGAAAAACGAAAATCTTAGCTGGGTGTACAGCCGTCATAATTTTGAGCAAGGCGATTAGAATTAACATGAATAAAATGAAAACGCGTGAAGTTAAATTACAAGTTTACCGTGCGGTAGAAACTAAAATAAACTGTCGGAAACACCAGCTACATTTGGTAATAGGAACACACGACTACAAGGGTCATTGGCCTCTGACTCGGCCCCCTTGAGTACAGGACGTTGCTGCAGCCTCGGATATTACCAGCGTTCTGAAGACGTTGTCTGAAAGCGACAAATTAGTCACGCCCCAACCTTCAAGGCGGCTGTTTCCGGTTTATCCCTCGCGCAATGGGTGGTCAAGCTGGGCCAGGGAAAGGGAACCGTTTCTTTCGCAAGACAACTATAGTTGTGCTGCACCAGCCTGCCCGACATATTTAACGAAATAAAAACTGTGCTGTGATTAGTAGGTGAACAAACACTTCTGAGAGTCGTACCGCCTGAGAGTGGTATCTGGCGCATTCACATGCCAAAATCCTTTAACAAGCTTTGTGCCCCAGAAAAAAGAATAGAAATCATTATGCCACTTTACCGCTGTTCAATTCATTAATATGTAAAAATTAATATAATATAATAAGTGTTGCAGGAAACCCACAAATCCCACGAAAATCCCAAACAATCCAAAAAAATTAAGTTTTGAATCCAAAATTATGGGAAATCACAAAAACCAAAATATAATACATAAAAACAAAAATTTTCAGAAGACATTTAAAACTTAAGGTAGTCTTTGAAAAATCATTTAAAACCTAAGAAACATCTTATGTATTAAATATCCCTAAAACTCGAGATATATTTTAATTATATGAGCCTTAATATTAAATAGATGTTCAACAGTTACAAGAAAATCGCAGTCTTCAGTATTATCTTTGCAGGTGCAAAAACTCTTCACAAGTCGCAAGAAAATCTTTTAAAATCGCAAAAAATCTCTGAGAATCTGAAGGGAAAAAACCATTTTAAATCGCTAAAAAATCATTGGGAATCACCAAAAATCTTTGACGGTCGCTAGAGAATCTTTGACAATCGCAAGAAAAATTGCAAGAAAATCTTCGGAAATCATTACAAATCTTCGAAAATCATTACAAATCTTCGAAAATCACAGAAAATGTTTTAAAATCGATAGGAAATCTCTGAAAATCGTTAAAAATATTCGATAATCACAAAAAAAAATCTTTGAAAATCCCTAAAAAAAGTTTTAAAACCACTTAAAATCTTTCAAAATAACAAAAATCGTCAAAAAAAATTGTAACTTCGAATAAATCACCAACAATTACAAAATAATCAAAAATCGGTGTACACATTTTAACGTAGTTGTTGCCCCCTCGGATTAAAGTCATCTACATTTTCAGCATTTGCAACATCTTCAGTGACCGCAGAAGAAGTAAATACCTCGTCCGGGATTCTGTGTGGCTCGAAGGGATGAATTCCCGTCGCCCTGAATCCACTGACGATGTTCGGTGCAGTTACAGACCTGACCAAGACCTCGCTAAGAATAGAGTCTTACGTGGCCCTAGTCAGCCTAAAGTACTTTACCTGTAATGTGCCAAAAGTAGCTCACCATCCCAGCAACTTTCAAATAACTCGAAGACGGATTTGTCTAGCGGTTGAAGTTCGGGCGTTGTGTTACAAAGCGTAATAATGAGATTTAATAAAAATCTTTGCTTTTTTTGGGTAAAAAGTATCTTATTATGATGGGCCAAGAGTCACTATGGTTCATGATAATACATTGCACCGGAACTGGCTAATATGGGACTGAAAGAAAGAAGAAATTTCGTCCGTCACGATACCAACATGCGAAAATCCGGGAGCGGCCCCGCCGGTAATCGAACCCTGTTCGCCTAGGGGGGAGGCGAGTTGTCTCGCCACTACACCACCATGGCCCCTTTACAGTAAATAAATATTTCTCTATACCAAAGGAAAGTGTTAAGTCGGTTTAAAACTTTTTACTAATAAAATTTGTTAACAAGTAACGAATTTTTTGCATCATCGAAATAATGCTGTTTTTACCTTTAAAATACAGCATATGACTTCACCATGAAGAATGCTGCAGAACCATTGTAACGACAGTACAAGGTTGGTATTGTCATTAATATACAGGGTGATTCTAAAATCATGGGACAAATATTGAGGGGTGGTAGAGCTCACTAAAACCAACAATTATTGTACAGGAATATATGGGCGGAAGTGACGAGTTGAGGCACAAACACAAAAACATAACGCATTAACGGAAACATAAAATGTTCATTAGCAGCATACTTAACGAGTGATTCCGTACAGAAAATGTTAAAACAGCTGCTAGAAATGCATCCACCAACAGTCACGCATGCTTGGCGACCTCTACATATGGCGTGATTGGCTGACAATGGTGGCGATAGTTGGCGGCAGTCAAACGGTGCGCCAGTTACCTGCTGCATCAGTATCAGCAGCACTCCACCGACGCTACCAAGCTTGCATTTCTGTCGGTGGTAGCAATTTGGAGCAATTATTATAATCATTGATGTAAAAAGGCATTTAGCGGCGACGTTGTAAATAAACAATGTGTTGCATTTCATGTGTTATTTTTGTGTTTGTGCCTCAACGCGTCACTCCCGCCCATATATTCCTATACAATAATTGTTTGTTTTAGTGAGCTCTACTACCCCTCAATGTTTGTCCCATTATTTTAGAATCACCCTGTTTAGATCAAACAAATGTTTTGTTTACGGCAAGCGTACTTGCAGTGGTTCATATTTAATCGAAACTTTCTTTGCGCAACCAACCAAGAGTTACAGCAATGAAAGTATTTTCAGGGTGGAAGTTAACATCGCCGTGGATGTCTATTCAAGCATCTCCCAAGTGGAACCGCGCTATTTTTTTGTGAACATAAATGTGTTTATAACATGTAAATTCACGTTTTCATAATTCTGTGTATTGGAGGTAAAGGGCACTATGTACATTTTACAAAACCGAGATTTTGACATCGTCTTATTGTGTTTTACTCGCTCTTTCCTGCGGTGCTAACTACTATTTCCTAAACGGAATATAGGAAAGGAATCTATTACCTTTACCTCCGCTGAACACACATACACACACACGCACATACACACACACACATATATATATATATATATATACAGATACACAGTAAGAAACAATGCATTAAATCGCCATAAATTCAAACAATACATTCGTAATACAACGTTTAACCGTATAACTATTTTTATTAATTTGATTTCTACTTAACTCTTATAGTCACAGATAAATCTATAAATTTAAAGCGTTGCAACAAAGAAATGTTTTGTTCGGAACTGTACTGATATCGATACGTCGTTGTGTCATACATCGGAACCAATAAAAGTCTGTCTCTCTTACTGACAGCAGAGGTTTATAAAGCTGCGGATTGTAGTTTCCACATCGCATGATGTATACCACACGTAGGGAACCTTTCTCATTGGACGGTATGTTCTACCGTGTAAAGGGCTGGCCATTTTAACCAGTTCATATGCAACGTCCCATATATAGGTCACTTTGACTGAAAGGGAGCCTGCATGCACATATGTACCATAGCATATATATTTAGTTATGGGCAGTGATATTTTCACATTTTGATTCCTTAAGTGCATACTTTACCATGAACGTCATATATCAGACATATTCTGCGACATAGAACCTTGGATTTACGGTGTAGTTAAGAATATGACTTGTCTTACACTTCATTACGCAACCCTGCAGAACACGAACGCCAAACACGATCGCCCGGAAAGAGGGCAGCAGACCGTTCATAAACTCCTGAAGTGCCGGAAGTCTAAACAAGCTGGACAATCCGCTGAGGCAGGGTCAGCATGTGTGACCAGGTGACGATTCAAATAAGACAGAAAGGCGATCAACAACTTGAGGCTAAACTCCGCCCTGCGAACAACGGCAGGACCAATTACAGCCAAGAGCGGCGAAACGAAGGAAGAGTGTTTTGTGGGGGGGGAGGAGAAGTGTGGACAGGGCTGCGAACTGGAGGAACATCGCAGTCGACGGGCTAGCAGTGACCTCAACGTCCCCCCCCCCCCCCCNTCATGCGGGAGATGAATGGTTGAGGGTCGAGTAGTTTATGTTAAGTCCGTTCTCGCCATTATACTTCTTGGGCTACGTCCTTCGTGTCTGCCATTTTCCTTTTCTTAAACACTTCCAGCCGACGCTTACCACTTGGTAGGATCCCGAAGGTCGAAGAAATGACTCATTATTTCAAACCTTTTATAATATTTTAATCCAGATTACATAAATTAAAATCTTAAGTCGCTATCAGAACGTCACATTTTTGTCTTCAAATATAGTTGAAAATAAATTTTTAAAACAAAATATGAATATCAAAATGTTTCATTCAACAAATTGGAATAAATAATATTGAATGGATTTGAAATGTGTCACGGTGCCTTTTTCCCCATTCTTCTTCCCTGCTGTTGTGTTTCCGCGCAGTCCACTACAGGAAGAGAGTTTTTTTAAGCAGAATAAAATTTAATGTTCTTGAGTTATTAATATTATTGTGAATTCATTACTTCAAATAGCATTCATGCGCTCAAAGATCTTCTATATAAATTAACTATCTTCATGTCCTATTTTCGCTTCCAGCAATTATTCGCCAGTTTGAAGTTTCGTGATGTCGGAAACCNAAATTAACTATCTTCATGTCCTATTTTCGCTTCCAGCAATTATTCGCCAGTTTGAAGTTTCGTGATGTCGGAAACCGCCATTTTTATCACGCGCCGTTGTAATTGGCTGAACGTCAAATATCAAGCGAGTGAAGAGATTGAGGTGAGTATGGAGCAGCGCCGGAATGAAAGGGCGGGGGAAACGGGAGNGTCAAATATCAAGCGAGTGAAGAGATTGAGGTGAGTATGGAGCAGCGCCGGAATGAAAGGGCGGGGGAAACGGGAGATCCCCAAGAAAACCCGCCCGATCAGCGGCATCGTCCGGCACGATTCCCACTTGCGAAAATCAGGGAGTGACGTGGCCGGGGATTGAACCCGGTTCGCCTTGGTGGGAGGCGAGCAGTCTAACTCCTCAGTCACTGCGGTCCCGTCAAATGTCAAAAGAATTTTAGAACTCATCCAATATTCAAAATATCTTATGGAAACTGGAGCCATCCAACTTTTTCCAGACAAAAATGGTGGCGATAATGACGGTTCCGTGACGTCAGAACCATCCAGTTTTGTTATACCAACCTTATTTGACGCAGTTTGACGGAAAAATTTGACAGTGTGATAAAGTATATACATAGAAGCAGTGATATTTCACGAAAAGATTTCGAGACAAGATACAGTCCAAAGCACTGTAGGATCGTCTAGCTTCTTCGATTGGTTTAATTACGTTCTGGCCCGTGTTAACCGTTAGCGCACGAATCACGAAGGTTCCGTGTCGGAGTTACTNTCGATTGGTTTAATTACGTTCTGGCCCGTGTTAACCGTTAGCGCACGAATCACGAAGGTTCCGTGTCGGAGTTACTTAGTCCTGAGTGGCTTGGTCGAAGACGGACACGGCGCCAGCAGCCAATGGTGGTATACCAACAGCTGAGATGTGAGTATATAGCATTGAAGTATACTGTGTGCTCCGATTTTTACGCGAAAAGTCATTGACCCTACCTATACCTGTTTTAATTTCAAAGCTCTCCGCAACTCTGGTGTTCGCATCAGCTATGAAAAGTGGGAAGATCACACTTGCCGCACGAGACAAAAAGAGCTTCGCTCACAATCGAAAGTGTAACAGTAATCACATAACATACTGTAAGTCGTGTTCACAAGAATTAGCCGCCGTATTTTCGAACCTGCTGATTCACAACTGTGTATGACAGGTCGTGTGCATGAGAGCTCCTGACATTGTGCACAAAGTAAATGGGTATATTTCATTTCGTGTGCAGGCGCGTGGGTCAACAGCCAATCACAGCAGAGTATAAAATTTTCAACGGAGTTTACGTGACACGGAGAAACAGTTACAAATGCTGCAGAAACGAAGAAATTTCGGACGATAACAATTTATATGAAAGAACAGGAAACAGTTTACGAGTAAAAAAAATTTACTATCGCAAAAACACAAGCTTTAATAAAAGCAAACATGTTAAATATTTTAAATCACTCTTAATTTTCAACACAATATCACAGTCTGTTACGAAAGTCCATTATTTACCAACAGTGCTACCTGAGGCCAGAGTCGTCGCAAATTTCATTGGTAAAAAATAGTTCNGAGTCGTCGCAAATTTCATTGGTAAAAAATAACGGAAGTATTCAAACGTGATTCAATTTCGCACAATAATTCTGGCCATTCGAATGTCCTACTGGGGGGCGTTTTCGTATAGTGGTTAGACGATTCGCCTCCCGCTTAGGCGATCCGGGCTCGATTACCGGCGGAATCGCAACCGGATTTTCGCATGTGGGAATCGTGCCGGACGATGCCGCTGGTCGGTCGATTTTCTCAGGGATCTCCCTTTCCCCCGCCTGTACATACCTGCGCTGCTCCATACTCACCTCGCTTCACTTTTATCGACTCTCAATACCTCGATGTTAAAAGCCACCAAAATCTCTTCACACGCTCGGTGTCTACTATTATGTCCTTATGCCCTGTGCCTATGTTTTTTTTACTGTGAAGCAACCCTAAGCTGAGGTTTATTCCACCCAGGTTAGGAGAAAACGAGATTTATTTTGCGAGAGTTCGGCATAGGGAAAATTTCTGCCGCTAGATGTGCAGTGTTCAAAATGGTAAAATTTATTAAAATTTTATGTTACGTAAATAATAAAACATAAATATTTTCTAAGCTGCGAAGTTATTTTATATTTGACTCGTGGTGATTGCAATTATCCTATTTTCTAACTTATAAAATTGAGAAAATGGGGTACACATGAGACACTAGCGCTTACCTAGTGGTGAAAATGTTTGGTTTCCAAACGTTTAACATTGATCTTTCCAAACTATAGTAGAAGTAACCTTACACAGTAAAACATTTATGTACTTGTTATAAACAATTCTTTGGAAACTAGTTACCAAAGATTTTCTTGTAACTCTACAGCTGAATGATTGTACATTTATAACAACACATTATTCTGGGAAACATACAAATCTCTACACGTAGCTCAGTATTTAAAATAAACTTGAAGTCTACAACATTTGC
>NQII01003597.1:0-12453 GCA_002778355.1 Clitarchus hookeri
ACATCTAAGAGTTATGGTTGACTTGAACCTTATTGGGGAGGTGTCCCAGAAGGAATATATATATACTACTCCTGCTACGCCAACTAGGTCAGCTGTCAATCATTCCCGGCCGCTCGGCGACGAAACCACGAGTGGGTCTGCCTGTGGAAAGGGAAGGGTCGAGACGAGTCAACCCCTCACATAGCTGAGTCCGTACACAATGCCCGCGTTCCGTGTAGCAGTCGGCGCACTATAAAGATGTCGCAGAGATACGCGTGTCGATACACCCTTGCTTTCCGACGTCGTATTGTCGAAGGATCGTTTGTTCGTTTGGCTGGTGACTGGCAAGTTCATATTCAGGCACTCCCGCTTGGTGAATGACATCCTGCTGCGTAGCTGGCGAAAACATTTTCTTGGCTTCTTTGATATCAATTCAGGGTACACTGAGAAAAATGTTTCGTTGAATATAACAAAGTTTGTTTGGCGCAACGAATTTTTTTTGCATAGGGACAATAAAATATTTTGTTGTTTAAGCCAAATTATTAAATTTTTTATTAATTTGTTTGCCCATACTGTCATATTTGGCTGGCGCATCTTTAATTTCGTTTTGCTCTACATGTATTTAAAATGTTCAGTTATTTTTAAAGAAGTGAAAATACGACAGATATTAGAAACCAGATTAATTGCGCCCGGGCGCGCTGTCTTAACAACCTTAGGTAAATTGACTACGATGAAGTGCGAATGTTTTAATATACCTACAATATTCGAAAACATCTGTGATTAAATATTTTAAGTGTTAGATCTTTACTTTTATGTTTCCTGTTGAACTTGTCTTGGTGTGATTTTAAACAAATATTAATTATTGATAAGTGCTCTGAAACATACTGTTACTTACCTAATTGTTACAAAACTTAGAAACAAACTCTCAAGCTATAGTTTCGAACGAAGTCAAAGAAATGAGGGGCCAATAAAATGCACGTAGTTAATTCAACTAAATATTTGGATGCCAGTGTAATGCATTGTCTCAACACGGAGTTTTTGCATATTCAATAGCGTATTTGTCAGATAAAAAAAAAATTTTTTTTTGATTTTCGAGTTTTGTTGACTCACCAAAATATTTTTCTGGGACTACTGGATATACGTTTAGCAATATACAAAAAAGAATTTGATGGAGATAGTAATTTTGGATGTCAGTATACGGAACAATTTGGGCTTCTGATGCGCTTACCCTAATTTTCGGGAAAACAATTTCGAAGCGTTGCAATTAAAATAGATCAAGAAAGAAGATCAGAGCAGAAGTGTTATGCAATACAAGCCAAATAAACGAACAGCGAAAGCGGTAAATGCACGGATACTAAAACATTTCCGGACGAAAACCAGGACAAAACAGAGCATAGAAACTAAGAAGGAAAATATTCATGAGAAAAGAGATTTATATCAAAACGAAGACAAGACAGAAGTCTTGCTGTAGTAGAACAATTGAGACTTTATAAGAAACGGTATCGCTTCACGTATTGGAGCAGATGTATATGTTCACAATTCCTACTGTTGACAAATTTTGTTTTGACGTTCCTTTCGGCATCTTCTCAGTTATATGCGACAAAATATATAAACGAATGGCTCAACCCGTTAATAATAATATTTCATTTAATCACTAAATTTATTCCGTACGTGACGTGAAATCCAATGTGCTTTGAATATACCCCGTCACATGTGAATAATAACACGATAATACACCCTCGATGAATGTTTCGTTACGAACAGAATATCGTGTGCCACGAGATATAGCTGTGAGTTTACACCAGCAAACCTTGCACATGCCTGTGAGTTTACACCAGCAAACCTTGCAAATGCCTGTGAGTTTACACCAGCAAGCCTTGCTGTTTCAAGACTTCCCAATATAGCAGGTGTCGGTTCTCTTCCGGAGTTGCAAGCATTTTTAAATTTCATCATTCAAAATTTTGTTTCAGAAAAATAAATAAAGTAGAATATTTTTCATTTGCTTTCACTTTTTTAAGAATCTTGGTGTTTTCATTTTTGTAAATAAAAATTATGAAAGTCTATACTCTCATTTCCCTCCATGTAACACAAAAAGCTTTAAAAAGTATTTTATACTGATAGCATAGTCTATATGATGTAAAAACAATTAAATGGTAGTACATGAAACATTTTTTAAATTAGATACACGCTCAGTTGGTTACTAGATGTAATGAGGTCATCTGCGGCTTTATTTCCTAATTAGGTGAATTTTCCAAAGAAAACAATCAAAGGATAAAGTTCATCTGTATTCAAAAATTTGAAACCAGACCTTGCAGTCGTCCTATGTGTGTGGTATAGCGAATGCAATTCACTTCACTCAAATACGATTGGCGTATGTGGGTCAAAGACGGAACATATCAAAGAGCTGAACGAGGTGGGTTTTTCTTTTTTGTGTGGAGATCCTGGTTCCGAAACTACTCGATTTATTTTCCTATTCCCTCACTCCCGAATCTCGCAGATGTTTGCTCCTCTTCGCAATTGTGATTGCTTTCCTTCCGCCGCTACTCTACTAGAGAGTGGGTATTTCCGCAGTATTTACTCATATTTGATTTTCTCTGCAGCGACCTTACTGCCAATTCCGCAAAATTTTCTCAAAAATTTCTAGTTTTAAATGAATTGTTTAATTTTTTCTCATATTACATCCCAAGAGAGAAAATTTATTTAACTTCCTTATATGATCTCGTACTGTTAACAAATAAAAGTATTTCTGTTCTGGGGTGGTATTTTAGTACGAACGAATTCTATGTCCACCTATTATATGATATTTTTCATAATGTAGTGAAAATTTCACAATTCATATAAATTCACCAATATACAAGATGTTTTAAAACCTACGTGTTGAAATTCAAACCACGGCATCTATTTGCTAATAATAAATCCTATTAGCTAAATATTTGGAAAATTCACCTAGTATTTTTTAATTGGTATTGAAGTTAGCGAAACAGCGCCAGGAGTCCGCAAATTCACGTATCAGCGTGTACAATAAGTTGCATATAACGAAGGCTAACAGACGTTAGTGCTAAGATGACGTGGTTTGGAGTTTCGACATGTAGTTTTGAAAAATCTTTTATATTTAGAATTGTCCCACATTTCGAAGTTGCTGTAGAACTTTTAATAACTAATGTTTACTTGTGACAGTAGAAGCGAAAGTTACCTAACTTTCGTAAGAAAAATTACTATCAATTTATATTATTAACGAATAGTTTATGTCGACTCGTCAAAGTTAGTCTCTAAAACCCGTATCCATGAAAAATTACAGGTAGGGTTCTGCTTTTATGAGTACTTAGGTTATCGAAAAAATTGCATGCACTAAACTACGATGGATTTTCCGTTTTCTTTATTAATTTCGGATTATTTCTGCTCCGGAAGTTACTCCAAAAAATTCTTCTGCACGAATGTAATCAATTCGTTATGACTTACAAAGGCGCGATAATTGTTCAGCTTTGTGCAACACTGATACAAGTAGACTGAGCCATAGAGCCTTGTTAAAAACAACTGAATAACAAAAAACGAACCATTTCAGTGTTACAAACAATATGCTTGTGTACAACTATTCAAAGAGATTATTTGGTTTTCCAAACAAATTCCATTTAATTTTACTAAATATTTTTTTTTCAGTATGTGTATTAAATGCCTCTTGATTGTGTTGGAGCAATGAGGAAAATTTTTGGCTCAACAAATTGTTTCTAAATTTTATATTTGGTTGACGGGTAAACATCCAGAAAATTCAGAGAAGATTATTTCAGTGGCCAAAATACTTTTCGGTGTAAACAAATACTGTTCAAAGACAGGTCGCACCATTTCACACTGGGAACAGAAATCCACCGATAGAAGTTGAAAAGTACTATACTGATCAGACGTACAGGTATTGCACTAACAAATCCTGTATTTCTTTGGTTTCACATCACAACCGAGGTTGAGCCCAGTGGTAAGGCTCGCAACACTGCGTAGGGTATTGATATTCCATTGTTATTGGTTTAAATATAGTGACAGTGTTCCTCCAAGTGTATAATTTAAAAACACATAAATTATATATTGTAGAGCTAGCAGATTCCTGTATTTAAAAAAAAATTGTCAGTCGCAGAACTTAATTATTTAGGGGAGGTATCGAAACCAAATCTAATAGCAGAAAAGGAACTTATAAATTTGAAAATAAAATTTCATAACTATCCTGTCTGCAATTAAATATTTTTCACAATATTTGCCCTTGTATGCATTGTACTAGTAAAATCTGAGTAGAATATTATTTTTCTTTTAAGTATTGAGTTTGTAAATGGGATTATTTTAATGTAAATTGCAGTTTCAGAAAATTTCACAATTGTAAATATAAAACTTCATTATTTTTTTAAATAAAATAGCAAAGAAATATTGTACAAGGGACATGATTGTTTTCAATAATTAATTATTCGGAAATATACAAATACATGTCTCTGTTAAAGAATTTGTGAAAAAAAACTTATTTTAAATTGAAGAGGATAAGTCGAAATTATTAATAAATATTCGAGATTATTATATGAAACAGAATAAATAGACGGTTCAGGATCACTTTAGAAAGTATCTCATATCTTGTCTTGTTCGAAGTTAAGACAGCGTTTCTGCCCGCTGATAGTGGTCCTTGTGGGATATTCTCTCCGACCAAGTCCTGAACCACGCCTCTGCAGCTACGCTTCTATAGATTTTTCCGTTCCTGCCTCTACAATTTTCTCACATAAGGAAAAGCTTATGTGGCAGTTTGCTCCTGGCAATATAAAGGTGAGACAACCCACCAATGTAGAGAAACTAACAACACAGAAGTGAAACAGTAGTTTATACCGAGAACTCTAACCACTTATGCCAGCAAACTGACGTCACCGGCCAGCAAGATTTTGGAGCTTCGGTTAGCCAATCAGCGTCCACTGAGAGAACAGCCAACAAAATATTTGTTTCTATAGGTCAGAAATATATTTTGTGGCCCCAGCAAAGTATTTGGTTTAGTAGACAAAATTGGAAACGCGAAAAACACAATTTTGTTCATCTAACGATATACACGTTCGCATTAACAAATCCTCTGTGTTAGGCCAAAATAATTGATTCTGTCAAGAAAATATTTTGTTGAATCAACTGTATATATTTAGTTGACCACTAATTTAACTGCATTCGTTCGAAAGCACAACTCAAATGTTTATTTTCCTTTTTATGAAAATAATAACATGATCATGTTTATATCGCTCCTTAGTAATGCTATAAACATCCGAATAAAACTAATTCTACTGAAAAATTTAAACGTAAAGCCGTAAAACTTAAAGAATTTATTTGCACACGTTTTCCAGTGCCTGCAACGTATATATTTAGAAAACTTCCGACTTCGTCGATAATTATCGATTATAATCGATATAGCTGAGGTTGCTATGGCTTTGCGCTCGGACTCAGATAATCTAAGTTCGATTATCAGTCGGACTTACGACTTCTTTTCATATCAACCGAAACTATTTAATTTACGTAAAGCCAAACAAATATTTAATTGCATGAACCAAATCTTTGTTTGGGGCAACCAAACAAGAATAATAAATAATTAGGTTCCAACAACAAAATGTTTAATTGCCCGTATACAAGCAATTAATTTGGTTACCCCAAAAAAAAACTTTGTTTGATTCTACTAAACCTTTTCCTCGGTGTCTGGGTAACTTACTCGCCAGCCGACAGCTGAGCCAATAGGAAGTCTTGCATGGCACGCAGCAGCCAACCAGACACAATGGCTGATGCCAGAGCGTCGCATAGGCAATCAGAGATTGGGTACCTCCACATCAACGAACCACGACTTCATTTCGTCTCGGTCTAGTTGTTTTAATATAGGCCACTACCATTCAGGTGGGGTGAGGGTGTGAAGAGATTTGGTCGTCTCTAGACATCGAGGTCTTGAGAGCCGATGAGGGTGAAGAGAGGTGAGAATGGAGCAGCGCCGGAATGCAAGATCCCCGAGAAAACCTGCCGACCAGCGGCATCGTCCGGCACGATTCCCACATGCGAAAATCCAGGACGCCCCCGCCAGGATTCGAGCCCGGTTCACCCAGGTGGGAGACGAGTAGTCTAACCACTATACCACAGCGGCCATTTTTATTAAAGTGAGGATGCGAGCCAGGAATCGGATCAATTTCCCAGAGGCGAGAGGGAAACGATGCTCCACGCAGACGTTAGCATCATGTATACGGTCGCGATAAGTAATTCTTAGCAGGCGCGACTCCGAGGGGTTGAAGCATATTCAGCGGCGAAAAGGGTGCGATGCGTGCCGTGGCTAGCGATGCCATATATCACCACTTAGCGGGGCCTCTGGAAACGAGGGTTAACGGGTGAGGGTAGGAGAAGGAGCTGGGGTCCTTGAGGTAGGGTTCGCAGGAAGTCATCCATCTTCACTGTTCTCCAGAACTTCCTCAAGGCATCGCCACGGCGGCGATAAGGCAAAGACAGATCCCCACTCGTCCTCACTGATGAATCACACCGGTGTTGCCATTCCCTTGCGGGGCTGCAATTAAACGGTATTACGGTCTTGTTTACACCCTTAAAACGTATTAGTTTTTCCTTAAAAGCGTTGCTAAAGAACATATTTATTTTTGTGTGAAAGTACTTACGAATTTCTTATAGCAGCTGGCACTTTGGAACGTGTAGAATGAACTCCAGTAGATACGCAGGCCAAGAAGTAACAAATTTTGGAATAATTAACATGACACGACCAAAAGACGATCTGCGTAATTGTGGTAGCCAATGAACCTGCAGAGCACTGAACATCACTTCACCTGTCTGCAACATTCCGGACGTAGTTAAGCATGCACGGTATAATTTTTTAAGGGGTTCATTTGATTTCATACAGAGTCATACTGAATTACACGTACAAAGACTGAATTAACCCTTTGTGATAAATTAGGCATAAACCACAATACAACCTATGACTTTTTACATGATCATTAAGGGCGTTGCCCTAGGAAAAATTCGTTATTTGATATTTTGTACCACATACACTTCAATTTGTGACATTATCTGTGACTACCTTTCCTCAGATAAAATATTTTTGGATCACATGGTTTTTGCAAATAAAATGTCAAAATCATAATTTTACTGTTTTAAAAAGGTACAAATAATGAAAACCATCTTACGTACAGAAGTAATATACTTGAAAATGAAACAAGATAAAGAGAACTACTTCAAGACCTATATAAAGTTGTGCAAGGAAATGTTTTTGCGATTTTTAAAAACTGCTGAAAATAAGGAAATTCTTGCATATATTTGATTTTTGGCTGCCACATAATTTTTAGACAATAACGTTTACTAAACTTACCTTAAAATTAAATAAGACAGGATATTTCGGATAGCCATTTGAAATTTTCTGCAATTAGTTTCGTTTATTTTATTTGTACGTTGCAAAAACGGTAAAACTTTGATTTTGACGAGTCATTTTGGAAATACCATTCAGTGTAAAAATATTTTATCTGTAGTTAAGGTAGCCACAAATAATGCCTACTAGTGGAAATATATATGGTTCATTTAACCTGGATATAATTCGTTGTATGAAATAAACTGAAAAACATTATTATCAACAGACGACATCTGGGATATATTTGTCACAAGTTACACGAAGCTCCAGTATAGATAAATCCTGATTAACTACAAATAATTAAAATCAACGTTTACAGAGAAACCTCGTAAGTGTAGCTTCATGTAGTCTAATTTTTAACTCTGGCTGACACGTTAAGAAAATTTGTTTTATTCTATTACGACTTACTTAAAAGTTCAAAGATATGGCTCCAGTAAGGACATTTTTATTATTACACTTTAAAATCGAATTAATAAAAACCGTTCGAAATCGGTGAATTTGGTTGCAGATCTAATGGAATTGCTACTCTGGAGTATGTAAAATTCCGCTATTGTAGTTACTAGTATTCGCTGATTCAACAGTGATTCATATACATCCCTAGTTAAATACACTAGTTTGCCGCTGGAATCTCAGTGCATTCCACTGATTCACCAGTCGTAAAGACCTTATTAACCTAATTTCAGGCAAGAAAATTTCCTCTTAATGGAACCAATGATTCAGATATTGAGTGTATCAGAGCAATATATTGCCTAAAAAGAATCATTTATTGATTTCTATAAATTGCGCACTGTTGTCTATCAATAAACTCTTGATGTTTAATAGCTGGCAGCGGAATTGTTTACAAGTAGTCAGATGAGCCACGATGTGGAGAAATAATAAACTTCTGAAATCCTCTCAAAAATGCTGAGTTCAATCGCGGCCTCACCCGACATTGTATTCTCAGATCAATTTCTGATAAGCGCTTTCCGAAGGAAAATACTTTACAAATGGTACTTTGGTCTTTGTGCTATTTGTCTTACCATAACTTCAATCAATACCAAGTGAAATATATTAGCTTGCAACTAAAGACAGATTATTTACTGTATTTATTAATTATGTCGAAAATTTCAAACGCGCATTCTAAAATTATACATGTTTTATCTCAACTGAAATGTAAGATAAATAGTTGAATGATCACATCTGCATCGCAAAATTTTTCTACTTAAAAGCTATTCAATGTTAACCAAACAGTTTTGAAAACAACCTTTGAAAAATATTCCTACTTCTAACTGCATGTATTTTAATGGGCACAGTGACTGGCGTTCGCCCAGTAAAGTTGGTAACAACGGAAAAAAATAGTTCTAAGTCTCAAAGTTGAATTAAAATTGTTGGGTAAATATCTGTCAATACTGAAATTATTCGTTTGTTTTCTGTTCCTTTCAATGCATGCAAGTGCAAAATTTTCCAAGTTTTGATGATAAAAATTATAGTTTTTTGAATAATTGCAGAGTTTAATTTGGCCGGTGCATGAATAAAGTTATCATGCCCATGGCAATGTTAATGTTACGTATGGTGGAATAATACACAATGCGTATACACGATGATACAAAATAGGGCTTTCAAAAGTGCTCAGTTTATCGTCAATGGCCTATAAAAATATTAAATCTGCGAGAAACGAAAAATTTATTCAATAGGCTTATGAGATAGAGCGCTGAACTGTAACCTTAAATTAAAGATGAGTCAGACCGATGTTTGTATCCTGCGCATGTACGTAACGGTGACTCATCCATTGGCAGTACGACTATGGAAGTCTGATGGTCGACAGCGATAAACGTGCCGGTTGACGTTTGAATTTTCAACAATCCCGTCTCCTTGTTCACGTATGTTGCACTTTGACTAGCTTAAACACTTAACTTATTATCCTGAGCATACTCCTTCAATTATGTAATTGCAAAATATGTAAAAACACGGTTAGTGCTGAACAATGTCAGAACTTAGCACCTTCATAGATAGCGTGTTGTTTCTGGTTGATTCTATTGGTTACTGCTAGCACAAGAGCATTTGTTATTGGCTGCTGCCGGTGCCGCAGACCAATGTAAATCCTTTCTACAGGTTACATCAAGTAAGTTATTACAAGGAATTCACAAGTGCTTGTCAGTCCAAAAATCTCCTCTTGTGCAACGCCTGGAAAGAAAAGTTTAGCGTGTAAGGTAATGTGTGTTAAATTTGCGCATGTTTGCATTAACGATTCGGTTAGAGGCATCAAAACGTTTACGTTCATAAACAAGGTTGTAACCTCCAATCCTATCCGCATTGTTTACGACCGTGCTGTTGGCAGTGAAGGAGCTCAGTGTTGGGTCACGAAGAGAGGTTACCGTGCTGTTCTCGTGAGCACTCTTCCAAGTGTTCCTTCCAGAGCCGTGGTCGAGCCGCCGCCGGCTATCGATCCGTCGAAGCGGTCCCTCGCTTTGATTACCGCCGTCCTGAGGGTCGAGTCCATTTGCGGGAGCGAGTGTGTGCCCAAGCACACACACACACACACACACACACACACACACAAACTCACGTGCTCTCGCGCACCTGTTCGCATAGAGGCGTCCAACCGTTCCAGCCGCGTGCCCGCCATCCACCTTCGACTATCGACCAATCGATTAGCTCACGATACCTACCTTCTGCCCCATACACATCGCGCATATTCGCGATACGCTGGATGTTATACCGAGTAACTTATCGTAACTCGCTCTGTGGATACCAATTTCATTTTTATAACAATGTCATAACCTTCCGTAGTAATTGAGGCTTTTTCGCATTTATCAGAACAAATTAAAACCCTCTGTTACCGACAAAATTTCTTAAATTTTCGGTAAGTCAGTAAGTTAGTCAGTTTCTAATTATTATAAACGCTGTCACTTCAACGAAATATTTTAACTGTTCTTGCAAATATTAACAGTAATAAATATCGAAAGTAACATCCAAGATATAATATCGCTATTGCTACGAAGCGTGGTGACGATTTTCTGACGAATTCTCGCAACACAGTAGCTTTCATGACATTAAGAAATATCCACTTTTTGTGCACGCCAGTAACACAAAAATAAATAAAAATACTTTCAGATGTTATTTTATTTAGCAGTTGTTTTACTATGGCTTCAGCGTGCTTATACATGGCCTGTAGAGTTCTTGCGTCCAGTTACAAGAAATTCCCTTTATTTCTCAGTTATCTGGACTGCCGTTTTTAAAATGGGTTTCATTAATTATGTAAATCAGTTTTATCTTACGTAGTTCCTTAATATTCAACAAAATTGTTTCTGTTTTTATAAACATTATTATGATCTGCGATTATAGTAGAGTCAAATTCAACCACATAAAAAAAATTAGTCGAAGATAAATATGAGTCATTTCCATTAAACACAATGTCGTATGACCCAGTTCGTACTGAAAAGTAACGCGATACTGGTAATTATACAGTAAATGTTTACGAATTTAATGGATTTTCATTGTGAATGTTGTTAAAAGCTGCAAGATGCCTTGTTTGGATTATGGGAAGCTGTTCGTGTGTTTTTCAGTAACTTGGTTTTAAAATGTTATCCTTGAAAAAAATGTATATATATATATATGCATTTAAAACTGATTGTATATGTTCAAATAAACACATAATATATATATAAATAATTATTTGCTAAAATTTTGTAGTTCAAATATTGTGTCTTCATTTATTTAACGAAAAAAGTTTACGTTGATAAAAAAAACACTTGTTTGCGCCAAACAATTTCTCTCGTCAGAACATCAACCTATTTGTTTTTTAAGTATATGAAAAAAAAAATTGTTGAATGAAAATAATAATAGTTATCGCAGTTTACGCATTCATTCGCTATCTGAAATCCACATCCACCTAAGAAACCAATTTAAATTTAACACTGAAGAATTGTGTGATTCTATACGATCATATATTGAGTTGAAAAATACCGTATAACGTTTTATATTTATGAGAACTTCAGTACAAGTCTTGTAATTCGCGTACGTTTAGAAATATGTTTCGTTGATTAACTTGAATTAACGTTGTATAAATTATTGTAGCAAATATCATTCAAGTAAAAAGAAGATAATTTATTTCCTCATCTCCCCTCATTCGTGTACAAAACAAAAGCAAATTGCATTTCGTTTTTTTGTTTTTGTCCTTCATGCTTTCATCCAATGTAACGAATTCGTTACGCCGTAGCTGTGATTATAATTGGAATTCCATTCCGCTTCAAATAAAGAAAATAAAAGAATTTTCGTACTCATGGTTGATATTTCATTTCACTGATAACACTGTGTTTTTTAAACAGTAAAAAATTACGTTATTCATTGTTTGAGTGAAATAAGAGAGTTTTGTAACTATTCTGTTAAGAACGCTTCGCATTCATCAAAAAAGTAAAACCCGTAAAAAGTAACTATGATCTGTCATTAACGGGAATCATTGCCATTTAATTCGGGTAATTATTATTTTCTTATTTTATAAATGGTTACATTTGTTTATTTTCTGTAGTTAGAATTCTTCATGATAGAGTCCCTCACATCTTTGTGAGAGTGAAATATATGAAAATAAAATATTGGCAACGTCCCTGTTCATCACACTGATGGTAAAACTATATTTTCACTGCCAAGAAAACACCGAAAAAATTCGTTAGATTTTGGGCATTTCCGACGTTATAAGATGTTGAGGTATGCTTGTCTAGGCCCCACAGTTGGGAAGCCAAATTAACTTGACGTGGGCTTGTCTAGGCCCCACAGTTGTGGCGCCAAATTAACTTGACGTATGTAAGCCCCACTGTAAAAGACAAGGCGGCTTATACGGTCAAAGTTAATGTCCCCCAGGCCCCGACTATTAGGTGCGTGGGGGGGGTTGCGGGTTTTGTAAATTAGGTAGATTATCACTGTTGTAATTAGAAGTACTGGTATATTGTATCTTATAGTTTTTCACAAATACACCACATTAAACGTTCGAGGTGCTGTACTGTTTTACTTTGTCTACTCGAATTTACTGGGCGAATTACTTCGTGATGGCGGGGGCTTCTGTGACGGTGATTTGCATACTTAACTCCGTGGCGAGTGCTGTCAGCTGTGGTGGC
>NQII01003597.1:21885-169674 GCA_002778355.1 Clitarchus hookeri
CATGCAAGGAGACGTGCATCGCGGCAAAGAGGGATTGGGTTTCCCATGGCCGCAATTAGGCCATGAAAAACCTCCCTAATGTACTTATAGCTAACTAACTACATCTAGAAGAGAAAGGGAAAAACCGGCACAGACACCGTAAAAACCCTTTCGACAGAAAATAATTAAAAATTGTTACATGCATTATAAGAAAATGCTACAGGAGAAAGATAGGTGGGTACCATTGCTCTTTATTATTGGGAGAGGAGAAACTAGTAGAGAGGTGGCTGGTAGTAATATCTTCATACGAGAAAGGAATGGTACTTTAAAGTTACCACGCATGCTGTAAATATTATTTTGGAGCCCCCCTCCAATACAGTAAACAAGAAGTTACTGATAACTAATGAGCAAATTTTTATATATAAGCACATTTGAGTATTGTCATAGAGACAGTATACAAAATTGAATTTTAATCTATTACAGAGTTTCGTAGATATAGCTCACTAAGCTAAAAGGTTTGAATATGCGCCATCTAGAAAATAAGAGACTTGCACACGTAAAACATATAAATGCAGCCTACCACTTTACAAGTTCTGCGCCAAACTTGAAAGAAATCGGAAGACTGTTTCCCGAGATATGGCATAAAAATTATATTATTTCACATGGGGCTATCTTACAAAATGGTGGAGAAGTGAGGCTCTGCAAATATGATTTTGATGGATATAACTGCTTCTGTCAGCACACAAAGTAAAGTTAAAATTGTTTTGCAATTTCATAAATTAACAAATTCGAAGCTTAGACGCTTCTGTTGCTGCCGTTTTGAAAATATGTGTGCCTAACTCTCTCAAAATCGATTCTTTTACATATCTTACCATATTGCTAATTGTTTATCAAATTTGGTAGATGTGTTGTTTGTGTCAAGTGATACTGTTTTACATAATGGCCAACAAAAGAGTTTTATCGTGTGCACATTTGATTGTTGTAATATAAACAGCCATCCTGCAGATTTTCATTTGAATTAATTTCATGGTTTCTAACATAAAACATACAAAACTTAAATAGCAAAATTGCAACCATTTTGTAAATAAGTGTCTGACATACTTGAAACATATTTTTACATATCACGTATTAATTGATTGCCAAATTTGTTAGGAATCTGTGAATTGCTTCCCGAGAAATTACACAAAAACTTGATATATTCATGTAGCGCTATCTTACAAAACGGCCGATAATTATTTAATTTATTTTTGCTTATTTTATAATTGTAATAGTAGCTGTCAGCATACTTAATTTGGTTGAAATTAGTTATATGGTATAGTAATTATATCTAATAAAACTAAAATATTTTAATGGCCGCCATTTTGAAACTAATTGGCTGATAAAGTTTAATTACTTATGTTTACCTGGCCTATTTGTAACATGTCAAATTTGGCGAAAATTGTTTTAGTAGTTTTCCAGACATAAGGTAAAAAACGTATTTTTACATGGGCCACTTTCTTTGAAAATGAAGGACAAAAGTGGCTGTTATTAAGCTTATATGGCGCATGTTATAGATATTGTCAGTGCACAAAAATTGGTTGAAATTGGTGATACGGTGTACTAGTTAAATTAAATAAGCCTCAAATATTTGTATAGCTGCCATTTTGATAGTAAGTGTCTAATTACGTACAATATCTTACATTTAACTGGCCAATCATAATATTACTTTCGTACCAAATTTGACGAAAATGGTTGAGTGGTTTTCGAAATATAATGTAAAAGTTTTATTTTTCATGTGGCGCTATCTTCCAAAATGGCATACCAACAACAATATTCACCTCTGAATTTAATGCTTACATCTTGCACTGTCAGTATAAAAAATTTGGTTAAAATAGGTTAAATGGTTTCCGAGATATGAGATATCGTCCTTAACGACCGCTATTTTAAAAGTGAGTGCCCGACGTGGTCGAAAACTATAAACGTCAGCTGTCCTTACTTAGTACTATATTTTTACTGAGATCGGCGAAATTCTGTTCACGTGTTCAAACATTTAAAAGTGTGGAGGGGACACACACATGCACACAGAGAGACACACATATACACCCACAGACACGATGGTGATCTCATAAGCCTTTCTTTTTTACAGAAAGTAGGCTAAAAATTCCTTCTTCTGACTGTCGTATATTAAAACATACAGTCCGTACACGAGTCAAACTACGATAGGAGCCTGTATTGAACTTTGCTACAAACTTTCCATCAATAAAATGATAGTGTCACCGCTGAAAGTCCCATAGGTACACGCAGCAGTATGATAACACTGCACGCCAGTTCAGAGCCCTGCGCGTAGAGGCGATGGCGCTCTTGTAGCGCGTGCCAGTGTAGTCCTTATAGGTCCTGCGCTTCTCGGCCAAAAAAAGGAGAAAAACTATGCAGGCGGGGCCCTTACCTGGGCAACTTAGCCCAGGGGGGAGATCACGAGAGTCTTGGCACACTGATACAAGTGGACTACCTTAGACAATTACATTACTTTTATTATATTAGCATGCCAAATTATATGTTAAACAGATGAATATAATTAGCTACTCAGTAGTAATATATTGGTTTTACAGAGCAACGTAACTAAATTAAATGCCTTTAACACCATGAAAGCGTACGGCAAGCTTGCTATTTGACTGTAATTTGCCTTGCCGAGCAAGCTTGTCATATAATGTGTCATTTAAATTTACCATAGTACTGTGATACACTTGCTAATGAAAAGCTTTTGGACAACTTGAACAATACTTACAGCTTGCCAAGGCAAGTTTGCCGCAAGTGTAACTAATCCAGCTTGCTGCAATCTTGACATGTAGAGACCGGTATGCTTGAATCAAGCTTGCTGACTTCCACGCCAAGCTTGTTGCAAGATAACAGGTTTGTCATGACAAACTTGAATCACGCTGATAATGCTATCGGCGTAGAGGAGAAAGTTGTGTAAAAGTCTTGAGGAGGAAATATAAATAAATTATAAAACTCATTTTAGTTTGTTTTATATAGTCCTTTGTACCCCTCGATCCTGGCAACGCCCAGGCGAATGTATAAAGGGGCCGCGGTGGTGTAGTGGTCAGACTACTCGTCTCCCAACTAGGGGAGTTGGGTTCGATTACCGGCAGGGTCGCTCCCGGATTTTCGAATGTGGGAATCATACCGGACGCGGCCACTGTCGGTGAATTTTCTCGGGGATCTCCCGTTTCCTCCGTCCTTGCGATCCGGCGCTGCTGCTTGCTCACCACGTCTCACCCTCATCGGCTCGTAAGATCTCGCCACTCATATATATCCAATATAAAAATAAAATAAACCCTAATTTACCTAGATATGTCCACGGGCCGAAGCATCTACTGTGCTCGGATAAACAACAGACACACGCCACCCGCGGCAAGTAACAACCCTTCTTTCGCAGCGGCAGAAGCAGCAGCCGGCAGATCAATACAGGCGGCGAGATTATGCTCATTGAGAGCCAGTTTTCAAGAGGCTCCCTCCTTTCCCGACCCCCTGTCAGTCCCACCCCCCGTGCTGAAATAGAGCGACGAACCCAAGGGGGTGTGAGCGCGCTCTGCACTGACGAGGAGGGGGATGTTCCATTGTCGCCCCTCGGGGGGCAGACAATTCCCGGCTCCGCGAGTCCTTTTAGGGGAAATATTTCGGAACACGGACACGCGCCTGCAGGACTCCCGAGAAGAGCAGGAGAGAGAGAGAAAAAAAGGAGCAGCGCAAGAATGTTCGCTCCCTCCAAGGAAGAGGTCCTTATGTTGAAGTGCCGATTTCCTGGGCAGGACCCGCCATGCAGAACGCTCGCGACGAGGTAACTATGAGGAGGAGCTGCACTCTGGGCCGCTGGATCTCGGCTGAACTGACCAGCAACAACTAGCAGTAGCGGCTACTCCAGAAGCGCTGCTAACGAATCAAGTTGCCCCACTCGGTTTGTACTATGAGATAAAGCTCAGGCACAACAAATAATTATAGAAACATTTTATGTACTATGTACAAAAGAAACGTTATGGTAAATACAATTGTTATACAGAATTGTGTTATAATTATAGGGAGGAGATCCCTTATGAAATATGAGGTAGAAAATATACTTATAGCTAATGAATTAAAGTGATTACAAAGGGAGTTATGCGCCTCCGAAAACAGGAAAATAAAATGTTATTTAATCAATATATCAGAAACTATACTACAAGCGAGGAAAGTAAACGAACGGTTACAGTGCAACTCTGAAAGAAGATAAGCAAGCTCCTAAACTGTAAGTACAATCAACATCGCCAATCAGTAACAAATAAAAATGGAGTTACATTGATCCCATCACAGTAAATGTGTACCCCTCAGCGTTTAGTGAATTGTTACACAAATTATTAATCACCACACCCAAATGTTAAAAATAAAGCTACTATTTGCAACACTTTGACCCGCTCGGCTGCCGAGTAAACTGCCCCTTTGTAAGGGTAGCTGTGCAATATCGCGGAGGAAAGCAAAATAATGGCTTGCGTAATGCATGTGTTGCTTGCAGAGTACATGGGGTACATGTCTCTGATAATTCAGTGTCAATGTCAATGTCTTCGCGCATCAATAAAAACCACGATCCGGTAGCAGAAGCCACGTAGCCGTATCTTATCTCGTACCACAGTCAAGATGGACAACTACAAACCTCCAGGGGCCTTATTCTCACAGCGACTGGTTTATCGAGTGACTAGTATAACGATCGACATGTAGGCGCTAGACAAGCTCTTTCATAAAGTACGTCACAAGGAATAAATGACGTGTTACAAGTATCAAGTTACCATTAAGTGGATCTTTACATTTCCTGAATTATTTAGTTTGACCAAAGTAATTAACTTGTCAGAATTGCTTGTCAAATTAAATTTTTTTTTGTCAAGTGTTGTGAGAGCGGTTAATGTAGTGCAATGAAAAATTTAAAAAACCTCATTTTTTATTTTTAAGATGTTTTTTTCTCTAAAATCTCACAGTTTTTTTCGGAAGAGCAATATTTAATTCTTCAAAAAAGAAGTCTTTGGAAGAAGCAAATGTTGTATGAATCCAGGATAGTATACTCACTTCAAACTTCCTTCCAACTAAACGAAAGATTGCGCTTCAAGTCAAGCTAGAGGTACTGATAAAAGTAATTGCAAGCAAGAAACCACAGATTGCCAGAAAACCTGATGATCCAGGTAGCTTTACATTGGCTCAGTATCACGTTATAGATGTTTTTAAATACCACTTTTTTAAGTTCAGAAATGGTGTAAATGTCAACTAACCACAGATGTGGCTGAAAGTAACAAGAATAGCCGAAACTGTTGAGAAACAGAAATTATTCTGCTGGTCACTTTCAGAAACACAAATTCCCCAAATCGTAACTTGTCACTTTTATTACTATTCGCTTGCCATTATTAAAGTTATCGCATTGAGAAATAGGCACCAAGGCTTACTGAAGTGATGCTTTTGAATTTTGAAACAAAGTGCCGTGACAGATTAGTTGCACGATTGTGTCAACAACGATACCTTAGTAGACGACACTCAGCACTCACATACGGAACATGCATGCCAGTGTGTACTGTAGCAGACATGCAGTTATGTGAAGTGATGAATTTCCAAACATTAGTTGCAAAGGTACTTGCATTATCGTGAATATCCTGTAAAAGACAATGAAATTTCTTTTAAATTCTGAGGTACTTTATGAGGATTTACTTTCCAATTAAAAAAATTATTAATCTATGGCACGTCATTGGTAAACACTTTCACTGTATTTTGAAAAATACTTATCACAGTACATAATTATCGGTTTTTTAGACTCCGTGACTTATTGTGATTGCCAGTCATCGCCAACATATTGAGTATGTACTACACATAATGGTCTTTTAAGTTATGCAAAATACATTTTTTCTATAGATGTTATTGTGCTTCAACTAATGTTTGTAAATTTATGGAAATTCAGCATATTTAAATAAATTTTAGCATTTTGAGGCAGTATTTTCTTATCAGTGAGAGATAGTATTTAAAATATTGTGAGGTAGTATTTTAATAAGTGTAGGGCACTTGTTTAATGGCGTGAGGTAGTACGTATCTTAACGAGTGTAATGTAGTATTTTTAATAGTATGAAGTAGTAACTTAAACAGTGCGAGGTAGTATTTTGAGCAGTTTGATGTAGCGTAAAGGGGTGATGTAAGTGTTGTTGTGGCGGTGTGTTGCAGGAAGACGGAGGCAGGCAAGCCACCTTGCAGGACCGGTACCTGCCGTGTCTGCCTCAAGAGCTTCAAACCCAACGACTTCTTCCGCATCTGCTTCGAGTGTCAGCAGAAGGTGTGCGAGGACTGCGCCTCCTATTCCAAGATGGAGCCCACCGAGGACGAGGTGAGCAAGCGCTCATTAGCTATCTTCTCCTCCAATCACAGACCCGCAATAGTCTGTTTCTGATTGGCTCAGCAAAACCTCAGAGCACCTTCTCAAAAACGCACGTCGCCAATAGCCAAAGAAAAATTGCTGATTCTTTTAGAATTTTGAACTTTTACCATTGTGGAATTCATTAATACCGTGCGGAACACTTGAAATTTGCACCGCTAATATTTCTGAATTGGAAGGTGCTATTTATGTGCTTGTTCCAGAGAACAGAATTTTAGACAAGATATGATATTTGCAGCCCATACACAGAATTAAATATTTTCTAGAATGTGTATTTTTTGATCTAAGAAGTATTTTTTTTCAAATTTTAAAATGCTTATTCACATACTGAACATAAAACTAGAGGAAATTACATAGTTAATGTTTTTTTTTGGCAGAATTCTTGTACAAGTAGTTTAAGTGCTGTCGTAATATGACAATGCTAAATACTTACAGTTGTCTGTTCCATTTAACTATACCGTGTATTAGCACTCTCTGAAGATATGCAAATGTTAATAAAAAATTCTTTGAATTCTTATAAATAAATAGAATACTGTCCTTCACAGGTTGAGTTCAAATCGGAGACCACCAGCTATAATATAAGCTTTCAATCTGTCATGTAAAGATTGCTGCACATGTTATAGCATTTCAGTAGATATTTCAGAACAGGCAGCTCTAATATGTTGTTCCATATATGCTGTTGAAGTCGGCATGTCCTTGTAGACAGTGTCTATTAGCGTCCCCCCCCCCAAAAAAATCTAAAGTGGTGAGGTCTGGTGAACGGGCAGGCCAACGTTCAGATCCCTTTTGCTCAATCCAACGATTTTGAGACAATCGTTGAAGACAAACTTTAGTGTGTGATGCATAATGCGCTTGGCAACCATCGTGCAGATACCACAGGATCTACCTAGTCTACAGTGGAAGGCCTTCTAATATCTATTAAAGATCGTCTGTTAAGAAGTTGACATTCTTTTGGGAATCCAGTGTCCCTTCTATGAAAAAGGGTTTATGAGATCATGGCTCACTATTCTACACCACACATTTACATTCCGTAGACGCTGACGTTCTACTTGTCGAAGTCAATGGGGATTGTTTACTGACCAATAGTGCATATTCTGACGCTGACTTGGCCATAATTGGTAAATGTTGCTTCATCACCAAATCACAATTATGACAAATCTCGTGTATCATGTCTTCGGCTGATATTTTTAAACGTTTATTTTGCGCTCTCGCAAACTCCTCCCTTAAAAGAGAGGGATATCAATCAAATATCTCATATACCAGAGCTTGAATTTATGAAAGAAGTTTGTGAGTCCCTCCTATTTCGCGAGGCGTTTGAGAGTTCAACGATTTTCTGAGCCATGTTTGCGAAACTAAAAATACAAAGCACGTTTCCAGATATCGGCATTTAGGAACAAGGTTTTTACTTAAATGGATTCGCCGAAGAGCACATGCGTTTTTTAAAATATTTGTACACATAAATGTGTTTATTAATAATGAAACATTTCACAATTTGTTCTAACTATTCTGCCGAGGCTTTATTCTCTCTACTGTGACGTACAATTATAAAACCAATATTTTCAAATTAAAAAAAAACACGAAAACTTACAACAAACGCCAATGGGTAAAAAATATGTATAATTATAGCAAATATTGAATGGAAATGACGATAGACTTTAAAATAATCTTCGTTGGCTATGGTTATGGTAGCAGGCTTCCGATATTTGATTACGTGAGCAATCCCGTTCTAGAACAGATGTTTTTAATTTTTCGTATTATATTCATTGCTACTCAAATACTATGGAACTTATATTATTACCGTCCAAAACACTTCATTTGCAGCACAAACAACGAAGATCAATTACAGATTTTACAGATAGTTTCATGGAATTCGTGAAATTTCTTTCCTAGAAAATATAAGTACTCATAAACATATAAATATATATGATACTAGTTTCAATCCCTAATTCGCCAAGATTTTTTAAAAGTTTTAACTTGGTATTCATTACAAATAAGACATATGTTGCATCAAACCACGTTACTTCGAGCCAGTAACGGATAAATATAATCGTACCTAATCGACCGGTTTTTTGAGGTAAGATTTTTTAATTTCCTCTAACCATTTGTGTGAGTCAAGAACAGTATGCCACCTCTTTAAAACAAGTGTATCTGCCAGGGTATCGCATCTCAGTTATCGAAACGTTGTAAGCCAAGTTGGGCCATTTTTGCAAGTACATAGAGAGGATGGCAAGATGCGAGTCATTTAAGGTAGGTCAAGGCCTCTCGTAACCTTGAGCGTGGCCGCATTTTTACCCAACATTCAAACCTCGCTTATAGTTAAAGAATCTGGTTTTCCTGACGAAACGAAATGCGTAACGAATGTTGCTAGCATATCTATCGCAAAAGTGACTATTAACACCGGCCTGAACGCCCATGTTAACAAGTTAACACGATCCTCCAAAGTAGATTCCATGCAGCTCTTGACAGGCAGAGGCATGACACGGATGGACTTTATGGCGGTGCAGAACGCGCAGTAAACTTGCCTGACTAATGTCACTCCCTCTGGCCATTGCACGGGAGACAACTTGCGGATTTACAGCAACAGCAGATATAACATAAATTTCACCTACTCCTAACAATCGCTTGTTTCTATTACATTTTAGAAGTGTTGCACTTCCAGTTACCCTAAACAGTCATGACAGTTGACGTCTAGTGTGATATTTTCCAGCGTACAAATGACAAGAATCAACAGCATTCTTCCTGCGTTAGCCACACGCCATGAGTATGTTGATTTATCATGAATATTAATTACCATCTTCCAGTATGTACTACGGTGGAGGTAGTATGTACTATCACCATGTCCTGTCACGGAGGCCACAATATAATCAGTGTAAAGGAAGTATGCCTGCGAAAATCGTAGCGTAGTAACTAAGTAGTTCAATGGAGCAGAAAACCACTTATATTAGAATCCGGCAAAAAACACCATTGTTATTCAAATTTCCCTTGTTTTATTTTCTTGATGTGAAAAGGAATTGTTTCATTAAAAAGAAAAACTTTGTTTAAGAAAAACACATTCTAAAACTTACTGAAATTTGAGTCTGGACTGCAATTATGAGCCCTTGTTTAAACTTACCTTTTGTGAAACCAGCACATCAATAGCAACTTCTATTTCCGACATAATTGGGGTGCAACTTTAAGGTTATCCATCCTGTATGAACTATCGCGAAATTGGAGTGTGCCTATATGCACACACACACATATATATAATTAAGACGCAATAAAATTAATTTAAGTGATTACAGGAGCGTTACTTTCGCGACTTCAATACATCCACATATTCGCGTCATGGTGAGAGTTAATTATATAATTCTACTTGGTTGCACGTGATGCAGTCAAATTATTCCTTTTTATTTTTTACTTGCTAAAGTTTTATATAGGGCGTGTACAACACATGTTTCTCAATCACTAAGGGGCAGCGGTAGTGAAGTGGTTAAACTGCTCTCCTTCCATGCGAAAACATGCGAAAACCCCGGAGCGACACCGCCGGGAATCGAACCCGGTTTGCCTGAGGGAATCGTGGCGGACGGTGCCACTGGTCGGCTATTTTTCGCAGGGATCTCCCGTTTCTCCCGTCCTTGCATTCCGGTGCTGATACATCACTCACTTCGCTTCATCCTCGTCGGCTCTTACGACCAAACTCTTCACTCACCCAATCATTGTCGCTCCCTCCCTAATAACCCCTTTGGCCGGGTTGTTTACGGTTTGGCAACAGAGTACCCAAGAGTACAGAACTGGAACATCCACATATTCCACGGCCTCAATCCGTGCATACTGTCAACTCGACTTCACTGGCCAGCAGCATGTCCGAGCTTCGTGCACCCAATCAGAGCCTGGTAACTTATTTTTCGATGGGCAGCCAAGCGGATAGAGTATCTTTATCAGTACGCATCGACGTGGCCGACTGCCCAGGCCACCAAACGGTTTTGCAGGAATTCGACAGAAAACTTCGTATTACGAATCTGTTCAATGTGCAAAGGTGGCGTCATCTTAGGAATATCGCTTAACAAACGTTACAATTCTGTATACCAATGTCAGTTTGTCCGTTTACCTCAAAGGCTAATTTTTTTGCCAGTGAAAATGCTTAACTCGGGTGTCATCGCGATCATTTTCAAGTACGAACATGCCGGTGACGAATCTTTAGTAAGGTGTAGGCAAGTGCAGCCCACCTTTACCTTGATTTATTACGGCGTAAAATGATACAGTGACCACTGAAAGTCTCACAGAGGCGCGTTATCGACGGAAAGACGGCGTGGTGGGGATGCTGGTGTTCTTCCACGCGTCCAGGACACAGGACTTGCAGGAATACCTCCAGCCAGGCAGCCACCTCATCCAATCAGATACGATAACAGCTCTCAGAGCCCCGCGCGGCCAATCAGTGAATCGATACGCCCACAGCAAAGGAATCGCACACTCAATTTCCATGCTGTATACTTATCTAATCTGCGGTTTCGTTTTACTAACGCCGCGTGATTTTTTTTTCTGGCTCAGAGCTAATCAGGACATAAGGGCGACGAGTATAAACATTATAAACTGACTATCGCCCCTGTGTATAACGCTGAGAATTGATGGACAATCGTGTACAGCATCACCAGCTGGCTTTTAAAACCTTTAGTAAAAAGGTATTTTTTATGTTTTCTGTTGATGATTCAAGCAAACAATATTAAAGGAACGGTATTTGTGTCGATAACATGCTAACTTGTGAAGAATTTAATATCGTCGTTGATATAATAAGCAGTAGTTTTAATGAATCCCGAACATTTGCCTTGGTATAAAATATTTTCTCTCACATGCAACTCATGTATTTCGTTAGATCCTCGTTTTCTGCTTTGGGCGGTCAGTTGATAAATCCGTTTTAGGTTCAGCACGTTTTCTACACTTGGCACTGCAAGTGAAATATTTCGGTTGTACTGCTTCCTGTTAGTGGAATAATAAAAAGTTAAATGTTGATCTGTCCAATGGTATTTCAAATTACTGCACATCCACTTTTATGCTTAATTTTATTCTCGGCGCATTCGTTCGGCAATTTTCTCTCTTGAATAAGTGCACAGTAAAGACTGAGAGTGAGGAGAATAATTCCTCTTAGAACGTGATGCGTCTCTTAACTGCCCTTTGTAAAGAAATCTCGCTCCAGACTGCTGAAAGGTTTGGAAATAATTTCTGTTCCACAAAAGCCCTGCTCACCATTTGCTTTAACTACAAGCGCAGTGAAATAGCAAAGAGGATTTCTTTATATCCATTGTAACCGTTAAAGAAAGAGTACCCCGCCTGAACGCTACTCCACCAAGACTTCAATTTAAATGGCCGAGTGGTTTCTAAAAATAGAAATATATCTATTAACCCGCATGCACAGAATCCGTTCACTCCTCGGCTCCTTTTTGATCAGCGCAAATTGAAAGTAGATCCACCACTTACACTTGCCAGCTTCATTTTTTTGTTTTACATCTAGGAAGTTATACTGCTCAAAGGGATGTAAATTACGCAGCGCCTTGGTATGGTCCATAGTGGGAATAGTTCTATGTTCCTTTTCGAGAGGGGTGAATCATAACGCCGTCGATAACGTCCATAAATAATTTACCAACACTGCAGTTCCTACCACGATATATATAGCCTATACTGGAATTGTACTACCAAAGCACCGTGCTTGAAGCCATTGAAATATTACGTAGTTCAGCAATCAGTATCGAAGCTGATAGAGCGGGTATGGTATTAAAAAATTAATAAATATTTTCTACTGGTCACATGATATACTTCCGTAATTCATTTTTTGGTTCTTGTGTGTAGCGTCAAATGCACACTGGAGGCTTCTGAAGGATGCTATTTGTGTACACTCGTTACGAAATAGTTAATACTTAAAAAATAATTCAATTCGCAAAATTATATCTTGTCAGTTTATGCATCGTTCATTATAAAAATAACTTTCCAGTGCCGCAATGCGTCGTAAAGTACTAAATTTTAAGTAATTTGAGGATAATAATGTGGAATTTAACCTGCAGTTCACTGAAAAAACCGAAAAAAAATGCAATCACACTCATTTTGTATTGCAAGAGATATCCTGGACGCGTTATGCACTAGTGTTGTAGAAACATCTCACTTTAGATAAGCATACAGTTACTTAGTAGCAAATATACACATATGAACAATTTTTTGTAGTTTTAGTTATGATCCCAAGAAAATTTGAAACGAAATTTCGAATTTAATTATGACCATAAACGTTATTTGTGAACTGTCAAAATGTCACCAGGTTTGAAACGTTACTGAGCCATCGCAGACGTAGTAGGAACACCTTCAACGCTCTATGAGTGGAACTTCGTCTACTCATCTGCAGTTCTCATTTTTTTTATTAAAGACAAACAAATAACTCATTACTATTAACCATTTTGAAACCATCTCATATATGCTGTAGTGCTGTGTATTACAAAATTGAATTGAAATTCTGGGAGTATTCATAGCATAAATGTAAATGATCTATATTTCATAAACTCATATTCTTATAATGTTTTTGTGGTAAATAGCTTTTTTCCCGATTGAGGTACTATATAGTATTTACTAAAAATGGCTCTTCTAATTTATAGAACAACTTTAAAACAGGAAAGTATAAATATTTACAGTATAACTTACAATTTGCAAAAGGTCTTATTTTTTTCCATTGATTTAGCTAGTAAGAATTATAAACGTAGCTATCAGTTTTGTGCAAATGAATACGAATATGGAATATTTGAAAATCTACCGGTATATTTTAAATGGGGGTTTACTACAAAAGCGTGTATCGCTGATTTTTAAAGCGGAAATTATGCATGCAGTACAATTTTCCTTTCGGTTGACTGGAAAGTGCCACTCCTCATGCTAGTACCCAGCCAATAAGCTGACCACGATTGTTTAGCTGGTCGGAACACCACATTATGAAGTAAATAATTTTCAGCCAGATATTATTATTTAAATACACCATTAAATATGTAGCTTTACGTTACGTATCGCATAGATTTTGTCATTAATACACACAACGAAAATTAGCTAAGATGATCTCTTGCCTACATAAAGCCAAAAACCGAGACAATTTCCTGAAACATCTCTTCTGTTTCGGCATAGAAAATCGGATTTAGTTACCTAAATTTCTTCGTGGTATCGTCAAAATTTATTTTGTAGATATCTTTAGGGTCTTTGTAAATGAATGTTCATATAATACCTTATGTTGTTTTTGCTTTCGTTTAGTTTGTAGCAACTGTTTGAAATATGAGGAATTATTTTATTATTATTGACACATCTATTGACAAGAGTTAATATTGTTTTTTGGGCTGCATGTATGTTTCTTTTTCGCCATAATCTGTTTCTAGTTACATGCCATTTAGCTCTGCAATGACGTGTGTGTTTTATAATAATTATTTATTCATTTAACTGCCACAGTTGAAATAAAACTATTTCAAGGAGACTTGAAATAGTTTTATTTCATATCGCAACTATTGCATGGTTGTGTTCCTTTTAAGGTGATATATTATTGTACGTTTTTGTTATCAAGATCTAAAATAACAATTTTGCCATCCCATTATCCATGTAGACAGACATGAACGTTTGCAATTTAACAAGAGTCATGGTGTTTGCTTATACTGTAGTGAATCGTCGACAACTACCCTGGAAGCCATGGGTGCAACATAACGTTATCTTTATATTTGGTGTCTTATCCAAGATAACAATTTTTACTGGTTCCTGCTAACACTTCTTAACAAAATGAAAGTTTTTTATCGGTTTGGAAAGCGAGTTGTACAAATATGTATTCTTCAGTTGCAACAGATTTAAAAAAAAAAAGCTTGTTTCCCACATTTTTTACTTTTACCAATAATACTTCTGAAAAATACAGAGTCTCCACTTTGTGAGGTGAAAGAATATTTTCAGATAAAGTTACATAGTTCGCCTAAATTTAAGAGGCTTAGAATTTAGAAAGATCAATGGGCAAATTTTCCCTTGAATAAAATGCGAAAACTTAGTAAGCCTCTAGAAGCATTATTGATAATGAATGACGAACCCCTATTAGAATGAGTATGATTTCTGCTTCATGATCAGCCTCCCACAGTGTGTGAAAATATCGCACATTCGTTTCTGAAATGCCTGGAATCTTTGAATACCCCGATATCTAGTGTTGACAAAGACAGAGAAAGAAATAAAGAGAGAGAGAGAGAGAGATACCTGCGATACTGATTAACCAGTTGTTACATATTAACTTTATCAGCAAAATCCATATGACTTGTTGTGTTTCAAAACTATCTAGCTAAGAACCACTTTCATGATGGCATGATGTTAATTGTTAGATATTATGTGCCCGTGAATCAAAAAAGTTCGATTAGTTCCATAATTTTGGTTGGCCATGTTGAATAAGAAAATGTTTTCTCAAAACGCATGTTGCAAACCACAAAATGCAAGCAGAAGTTGTGCTCATGGGATATTAAAATCTAGCCTGCACGTAAGTATTTCCCCCTAAGTCTATAAATAGAAAGCATATCTCTCAACGAGTGCCGGGTCTTCCGCTAACTTCTTTTGGTCGGCCACGCTGCGATCAAAATTTGTTCAATGTGGTATTTTCCTTTCGCGCTGCATCGTACACAAGCTTTACAAAAACAGAATCGTCCTTCGCCACATCACAATCGAAAGAACCAATATTCCGAACAACAGGTCTTGAAACATGTCTTCTCTTATAATAACGTGCTCGCCTCATGGCTCTGTGAATATTGATTGGGATTCACAACACTTAGGAAACGCACTGCTCCGCAACAAGGCTGGCGTATTACTAAGCATTTCGTGGCAGCGCTCAGTAATACTAGGCGCTAGCCGCAACTGGGGGCCCAATAAGAGCAAGGTTAAATTATCAAAGGAAGGACTTCCGCGAGAACTGATAAGAACTTCCGGGAGCGGTGTGCACGTCCCATCTTGCAACTGACGTTCAAGGTCAAACCTGTTTTCCGTTATGTTAAAGGGATATGGGGTATGCAAATAAAATACTTATTACATCTTACAATTTATCAAGCACAATACACATACTGCACATGACCTAATACACGAACATCACCATTACTACCAACCAACTTCCTAAAAATCCAAATCGCATCTCCAAGCTCAAACTTAAGCCTACGTCGAGAATACAAAATTGGATTAGGAAAAGCAATAACAGAATCAGAATATTGGGAAGTGATGTCATAAAAACATAATCCAAACTGAATGCCGTAAGTTTTGGCTCGAATAATCACCGTTTTGGTTTCGTCGCCAAAAGAGTAGTGCCAGTGGTTTTTGAAAAATAATCTTTGAGTTAGGGGTGGTTTTTTACCCTTTGAGGACGGCACTCGTTCACTGTCACTGAAGACAAGGTTGAAGTGAGCCGCCTGTATTCTCCACTACAGCAATGTCAGTTGTGTTGGTATCCGTATTTACCCTTACCAGCCTCCTATTGGTCCCGGCTACACCGGACACGCCTACTGCACCCTGCAACGTTTATTATTGGCTGGCCGTCAGCCAATGAAGTCGCGCATAGACTGTGTAGTAATTAATGTGCTGCGACTGATGTGGCAGGTTTTACAACCCATCGTGTTCATTTGAGAAATTATTACAAAAACACTAACGTTTTTATTCTAACGAACTTAAACGTTGAATAGTTATATGTTTTACTTAGTTTCTTACAAAATCCAGTGAAATGGTAAGAATATAAAATATGGAGCTTTGTCTTCCAAAGCAAAGAAATTTATATTAAAAGGCAGCCCCGCGTGTATAAGTGCATACTCCACAAAGGTATTATATTCTCTGCAGATCCATTAGAATTCTGTGCTGTCATAGGCTTATTGTACGGCAATCATAGTTCCCTGACAATCTGAAATGACTATTCAGAACTTCGTTGCTACAATAAAACACTTGCGTGGCTCTCATTGGCGCGTCTACACCTCGCTGAGGAAGGAACCGCCCAACCATAATCGTCAAATGCTGTTACAAGTTTCCCGAGTACATCCATCTTACGTGGCATTATTATTTGGGGAAATGTCACTATTCCTTTGAGGTTTTGTAGTAAGAGTGAGCGAAGAGATTTGGGTGGTCGTTAAAAGCGAGGTCTTGAGAGCCTATGTGTACTAAGACTTACTTTACTTTGAACATACATGCTTCATTTCAAATTATTAATGCTAGAGTAGAAGAGAGTATTCTATGGGATAGCTGGAACAACGGCAATTATAAAAAAAGAGGGATTTACTGTCACGAAACTGTAATTCGTCTTAAGTCGACAGTACAGACGATTGACTACCATAATACGGGAGGCTTTGTATGGTCTATTCACAGTGGTTTCCATCCTTTCTGAAGCCCTGCTAAATGTATACTCCCCGGATATTCCTCCGCCTCCTGCAAAAAGAGCTTAAGGGAGTCTAGAAATTTACACCAAAGGGACAGCACACCACGTTAGTGCAGACTCTATGTTTATATTTCGCATAGGAACTATTTCTTACTAAGCATTACCAAAACATTTTTTTTTCTCTTTTAATGCGTGTTCCTTAGCAGTATGGCTCCGATTGCAAAATTTCCATTTAAACTGCTTTTTGTAACACCAGTGGCTATAATTACAACACTACAAATGTTTTCGTGGCTCGTATTTACAAATTCAGACATATATTTGCTTCCTTATGAGTGACTGGGTGTTTGTATGAACTTTTATAAATTTGTGTGTTTCTAGAACATAATTCTCGTTATAGCTTGTCGTCGATATTATACCATTAAACAATCTAAAAATAATAATACACATTTACCACAAGAAACTGGAATAGGGAAAGAAACCTAAAAGAGCTAATTATTTATATAGTCATTTTTGAAGCTTTTAGAAACTATTAATGTGCCGAAGAACTTGCAGTTGTTGGCAAAAACTCGGGATATCTCATGTAATATACTATATTAGGTGAAACTTATATCGGTTTTCAATTTTTTAAATTACCCTAAGAACTGAGGTAATATAATAACTCACGTCTTATATCTCCAACGATTTAGCAAATGTTTCTAAATTGGCGAATACACGGTGTTAACTAAGTCAATGGCAGTGAAAATTTTTAAACGTTCATAAAATGTCTTCACGTTAGGCCCGGGTCTGAAACGGACATCAAAGCAAGCGTTCCGAAAGTTCGACAGTGAACTTGGAGTGGCGGTTCATCCCTCCATCCATTCTGCTTTCCACTAAACTAGGGAGTATGAGGCAACATAATTAACATTGTAACCATCCCGCAGATTATCGGGTTTCCATTTTACTGGCGCCATTTGAAGTGACGTGCCTCGTCACACATGGTTTACGCGTTTAATAAATTTCACTAGGCATTACATTAAGCCGTATACGTTTCGTAATTGCCACATAAAATGCCCTTTCATGGTTCAAACGGCCAACGATGCATACTAGTAGTGCGGAACCCGTGCGCTGCAGCTGAAGCTTCAAAGTCTTATGTAAACGTTTTCCACTTCAATAATGCCAAGAATAATTATTTATATTGCAATCAAATAAATGGTGCAATAGAAGTGTCAACCTTACATACATAATTTGGAAAATTTACGTTGAATTTAATAAACGTGAATGCAAGAAATTTTATCATATGCTTTTATACTGATTTGGTAAGGCAGGCAAGTAAGAAAGTAATTGAATATCAGTGGACTACAATGTATTATTTAGCTACTATTGAATGCATTATTATAATGACAGTAATAATAAATAAAAAACTTGTGATATGAAATTTTTTTTAATGTTACTATGTCGCAAAAAACTTTGTTTCTTCCTTTCTTCAAATTTATCTTAAATTTTGATTCTTAGAATTCTACTACTTTAAAAAGTATTATTGCAATCAATGAATCTGAAAAATGTTATTTTTTATAACGTGGCATTGTATGGAAGTTTAATGTAAATATATATGTTTCATTTTTTACTTTTCGTTGTTAGTCCAGTTGTTTTGTCACTTTGGAATCACTTAAATTCTTATTAACAGTTGACAGGTAGAAAAATGAAAAAATAATACAAATGTTTTGAAGGTTTTCTATGCAGTGAAGTCGACACCTGACATTCTTTCTAATACGCGATTTGAGACCAGAAAAATTTGGACGAACTGCAACTGAACATTGCATTCAAGCTCCTCTTAATACTAATCACATAATACAGTGTAAAAGTAATAGCGAGTACTTCGGAGACGCAAATAAACTTTCATTTGCCTCAAATATTTAATAGTGGTAACTGGATATTTTTAACGTTAATGTTTTAATATAGGTTTTGTAGTGAAATAAACAAAAACTGGGAAATGAGATAAACGAGATCGTCATTATAAGCTTTATTTGCGACAAAATATTTATTTGAACGGTAAAATAAAAAACAGTGATAATTTATTAAAAGAAACCTTGTTGTCCATAAAAGTGCTACAAATATACCGATTTTCGATTTGAACAGCATAACTTTAGGGCATACAATGAAACTGATTCTTAAAAAATTAGTTTCTAGGTGACAGACGGAAAACATAGGCTTCGGTAGTTGACGCACGTAGAGCTTAATCAATAGTTCCCAGACTTAATATCTCAGTTCTTATCGCCATATTGCTTTCGTTAACATCCTTTTGACCTTATCCTTAAAAAATATGAGTTCTGGGAACACCTCGAGAGTCCTTAAAAAACTCATAATGCGCTTCAATACAGGTGTGACAACTAAAATACGCAGAAAAATATTCTTATAATACAAAACAGATATAGTTAAACGGAATCTTTTATAGATTACTTTAATTGTTATATAAATATAGCTTATTTAATAGTGCAACTGCTGCGTCTGTATTGAAGTGTGATGAAAATATCTGAACGAAATGGAATCCTACAAAAATAACACCATTAACTTTCGACTATCCTACAACTTTTATTTTCTTGATGTTAATAGGCATTGCTCTATGAGAAGAAATGTAACTGTGTTCAAGATATACGCATTCCAATTAGAATTAAAATGTGCGTCTGAGCTGAAAGTACGGTCTCTGGTCTGATATCCACTTCTGGGAAAGCAGCACATCAAGAGCACCTTTTATTTACGAAATATTTGCGGTGAAAGTCTTAAGAGAAACTTCCTGTATTTTCAACTCCGTAAGCCACCTAAGGCTTGTCCACAAGTGAATGTATTATAGTAAACACAGAACGTAGGTCGTGCGCACAAGAAATGGTCGCCATGTTTTCGAACCTATGGGCTTACAACTTCGCATAGCATGTCGTGTGCGTGAGAGTTGAGGACATTGTGCACAGAGGAAACGGATATATTTAATTTATTTTGCAGGCACATAGGGAGTAACTGACAATCAGAATAGAGTGTAACATTTTTGATGAAGTTATTATATTTTTTATGGAGGAGCAGCTTTGCTGTAGAAACAAGAAATAGTTTCATGATATAAATTGAGAGGGAAGAAAAGGTAACAGTTTACTTCCGGAAAGTTCTAAAGGTTAATAGCTTGTTTGGTTCCACAAAACTGGGATTTTAAAGAAACATAACATAACAACCCTTTTCGCTAATAAATTATTTACCAACAATGCCCCTTGACGCAAGAATCGTCGCAAAATTTCATTGGTTATTAAAAGTAATTCCTAAGTATTCAACTATGAATCAATTTCGCACAAGAATTCTGATAGTACGAATGTTCCGCTGTTATGTTATATGCCCCTACGATTACGTATTTCGATTGTGAACGTACCGTAACATCGTGGCGATGGCAGCGGAATGCCCGCGCTCCACGGCTGCCAACCCTCGCGCGCTTTCAGCGGCGCTGCCACCCCTCCCGCGCGGAACATCCCCCCACCACCCTCTTTAAAGCGTCTGGCCACCCGCGGCCTCTGATTGGATTAATTAAGGGGCGAGTTCCGGACATCGGGGCTGAGTGCGTGGCACGTGCCCCCCCCTCCCCCTCACGCCGGGAAAAGGCAGTCAGCCGGCGCTGACCGGCCACTGCAGCAGCTCTGTGGGAACTGATTGCGCGTGGAAGATCTGCTTAATTAATCCCCGCCCGTTGAATTACGTTACTTAAAGCCTGCCCACGGCATATTCACGCTTTTCGAACACACCTTTGAAAAATCACGCCTTTTGAGGCGTGTCTAGATGTTTCCTAAGTGTATCATGTCTCACAACTTCTAGTAACATACAATTATTTCACTTATAGTTAAATAAATTGAAATGGTTATTCAATTTTATTTTATATTAACAATATTTCATTTATAATTAATATGAATAAAACAGGGGAAAATTACGCGTTGTTAATGCCTTACAAAAAAAAGAAGTTCCCTTAAAAATATCATTTAGTTGAGTAAGCACAAATGCGGCCCGTTGTTCCTTTGGTGTTATTTTCTAAATCTGCTTAAACTTTGTTTGCATGAGACGGTGCAATGTCATAAAACTAGAACTTTATCAGGGCTTCATAAAAGTGTTAAGTAGCCATGTATAGACTATAGCCACTTACTGTACACCATAAATAATATATAAGTGAATAAACTGCGCCCTTTATTTGAGACGCGGAAACAGTTCTCCTAGTACATATTTATCTTAAATGTAGTATTATCACCACTGTTTGTGGTCTTCTGTTTACTACAAATTTTAGAATTCAGAAGGGAATAGCGAGGAAGTTCTCTCGAATGCCTTGGCACTTGTAACACTTGGAAAAATTCTGCAGCGGAACTATTGCTTCCAAAAGCCTGGACGTGAAACGTGTATATTCACCAGCGGAGAGAATAGCATTTTATCTTATGTTGCGTGTTTGCTTTCCGCTATTATTCTACTTCACGTGTCCACAGGGAATAAATACCCCAGCAGCTACACTGTAAAAAAGCTTCGACTGCCGCAACACGTAATTTGTAGCCGCAAAAAAACCATTTTTTAAAATGTCAACCACTGCGTAGTAACCTTGCCACAAACGTAGTATGTAACATGTGTTGCCACCTTACGAAAATACATGCCAACCACAATATTGAGTTCAAAAATCAATTCTGTGAGGGTCGAATAGTTTCCGCAGCAATAGCGCAATCAGCTTAAGTCAAGCTTGAATCTAACTTGTCATGACAAGCCTTTGAGCTTCAATCAAGCTTGTTATGCAAGCCAATGAGCTTGAATCGAGCATGAATCAAGCTAACTATTCTCCATATTTAAAGCGGCAAACTTGCTTGTCAACCTACAAGCATAATCCAAGCCATCTGCAAACTTGTGATTAGCAAGTATGTGCCAGTCATGAGAAATTTGGCTTGAATAAAGTTTGATTCATACTTGATATGACAAACTTTCTCGGGAAGGAAAATTCAAGTCAAGTGGCAAGCTTACCTCAAGCTTACATGCTATCACGATGATATATAAAATACCACCCTAAATTTTTTAATCAACGCCATTTTGTAAGTAAGGATCCAGCGTTGTCAAAAACTATAAAAGTTGGATGTCCTTACCAAGTACTATATTTTTATCGAGTTGGGTGAAATTCGGTTAACGTGGTCAAAGGTTTTTATGGGGAACAAAAACACACACACACACACTACGCATACATTCTCACACAGACACACGTGAAAGGAAAGTGATCTCATACGCCTTTCCTTCCTTTGGAAAGTAGGCAAAAAATAAAAAAAAAATCCCGTAAGGAACTAAGTTAAATCTTAACAAAAAATACGATGCAAATTCGACAAAAATATTAACCAAACATACAACAAAAATAGAAGATAACTGATTTGCTTGAAAAAAAACTCGGACAACACAAGCTAACTCTGAGGAGACGACACAATAATTTGCACAAAACGGGACGACACAACGATGACAGCAAAGAAGTGGACTTGAAATCTTAAAACTGAAAACTGGCTTCTTTTTGTACCATTGTGTTGTCACGTTTTGCAATAATAATTATGTATTCAGCTCAGCGTTAATTTTTCTCGTCCTCGGTGTGTTGAGTGTTTTGCGGCGTGATTCTGTTTTCTTCTGACTTTGTTGTTCCTTCATTTAGATAAACGTTCCGCTATTTTAATAAAATGTATTATGTGTTTTTGAATAAAATTTATAATACTATGGTTACAGGTAATCTTGGCCTGTTTTTATAATATGTTTTAGTGTCATCACCTGGGTTTTCTGTGATGATGTATTTCTGTATTGGCGTATGTAAATATCTAGATTTTTCCATTTAATTACTCGCATTCACGGTAAGATAAATTAAAAGAGCACAACTGTGAAGATAAAGAGAGCGGGTGAACGTCACTGACCTGGAATAGGTCCTCTCCATAATTCCCCCCTCCCCCCTCCAAGCGTGTGTGACGAAACACCGACCGTTTTTCCATCGTGAGCCCTGGAGTATCGGCGTGGGTGGAAAGCACACAGGTAGTTTCATTCTGGTCCACTGTACCTCGTTTCATTGTGAAGTCACAGCAATGAAGCGGAATTGTGCACTTCGCTGCATTTCTCGCCGTTCTGATGGGGCCACGGTGACGTAGTGGTTAGACCACTCGCCTCCCTCCAAGGCAAACCGGGTTCACTCCTCGGTCGGGTCACTCCGGATTTTCGCAAGTGAGAACCGTGCCAGACGATAACACTGGTAGGCGGGTTTTCTCGGGGATCTCCCGTTTCCCGCAACCCTTCATTCCGGCGTTTCTCCATACTTACCTCAGTTCGCCCTCATCAACTGCCAAGACCTGGCTCTTAAGAGACTCCCAGATCTCTTCACTTCACTTCACTCGCCGCTCCGAAACAATAAAGTCATCGTGTGCTTACAGTACGGACACCCCACTTTCGCAAAAACGTTCCCTGTCTTGTTCTCATTCAGAACATTTTAGCTCAGATTCAAAATCCCAATTGCATGTTTTCAACTTGTGCTTGATCGCTAACCACATACGTTCAGGACTGGAGTTACCAAATGCTAGCCGTCCCAGTCTAATTCTACAACGTTTTCTCACAAAGGTATACAGCTAATAACCACAATAATTCATAACATTTTGTTACGAATGATGCTTTTTAAGCCATTCTACGTGAAAGTGTCTAAGGGTGTAGCTCAATAATGAGTCATTATTAGGTAGAGCACAACATATTATGATAAGGTTTATTGAACATAAAGATTATACAATAACTATTTACGTATATATTGATCGAGGGAGCTTAAATTGAATACCAAGATACTTATTATTTATATAAAGATTTATTGCTACCTCTCACCTTTACTAGTACAGTCTAACTGGAAAGTCTTCACCTTGTTCATGTTGCCGGAGGCTGATTCTAGGAGGTGGTTAACGACGGCCGGACACACCCATCTTCCGTGGTATTCTCTCTGGGCGGGTCGACGACAAAAGACGCCGCTCCCAGTGTTACGCCGGCCCCGTTTACTGGCCGGTGGAGGGGATTCCTGCAACTGTCATTCACAAGGTGCTGTTGCAATCACGCTTGAGCCCTGGTTTAATGTTTGAAGGCGTGATCAGGCAGGCCGTTCAGCTAAGGCCTGATCTCATCGTAACAATGTGCACGCAGGCTTTTGAGGTCCTGCCTGCGTGGATCACTTTTTCCCTACTTATCATAATATATGTTATTATATTGCTACAATGTCCGAGTCAATACTGGGTTTCAGCGTTGTATGTTCATGTCTGCTCGTTTATTGCCGTTAATTTGCTATGAGAAACTAATTCCCTAGTTGACTAAACCAGTGACAATTTCGACACTCTCAAAATGGCCTCGCGTGATTAACCTGCAAAAACACGGGCNCCCTAGTTGACTAAACCAGTGACAATTTCGACACTCTCAAAATGGCCTCGCGTGATTAACCTGCAAAAACACGGGCGTCAAGGGGAATTCCAGTTGTAACGGTTGGCTTGTGGCAAGAAAGCTTGGATTTATGTTGGGCTGGAACAAACGTTNGTCAAGGGGAATTCCAGTTGTAACGGTTGGCTTGTGGCAAGAAAGCTTGGATTTATGTTGGGCTGGAACAAACGTTAATACAATGTTGGCCCGACGTAACACATTAAAGAATAACTGCTACTGAAACATCCAAAAAGTGTCACAAAATGAAATGATTACGGAACATGTTTTAAGTATCAGTTTCTTAAATATTTATATAATTTTTTTATGGTTGGTAATAAGTCGTGAAACCACTTTTGCGGGAGGGATTTTTTTTGTTGCCAACGCTGTGTAACCAATATTTTTTGTAAAATTTTGAACATATGTTTTGAATAAAAACAGTCTTCCATTTTCGTATTCCTAAACCAGAAGGTTTTTTGGAACCTGAAATCATTTTTCTATGAAGTACGTTTAGTTGACTATAAGTTGTTTTAACCTTGAGAAAACAGTGGTTGGAAAATGGAAACTTAACTTCCTTTTTGGTAAATTGGGGTAACATTGTGTGACCAACATTATGCCAACAATGGAAAATACCAAATTTCTGTNAACTTCCTTTTTGGTAAATTGGGGTAACATTGTGTGACCAACATTATGCCAACAATGGAAAATACCAAATTTCTGTCCACATAAAACAATAATTTATTATGTTTGCTAAAAGTTCTGATCTTTTTAAATTTACAAACCGTGACTTATTAAAAACTTATTTTGTTGTTAATTAGTTGGTTAGTTGTTGTAAGACATACAGTCTGTATATAGGATGTTTATTTCCGTTAGGCCAACAATGTTCAACCCACCTAAAATCACTAATTATTTAAAATCAGAACTAGTAAANAACTTCCTTTTTGGTAAATTGGGGTAACATTGTGTGACCAACATTATGCCAACAATGGAAAATACCAAATTTCTGACCACATAAAACAATAATTTATTATGTTTGCTAAAAGTTCTGATCTTTTTAAATTTACAAACCGTGACTTATTAAAAACTTATTTTGTTGTTAATTAGTTGGTTAGTTGTTGTAAGACATACAGTCTGTATATGGGATGTTTATTTCCGTTAGGCCAACAATGTTCAACCCACCTAAAATCACTAATTATTTAAAATCAGAACTAGTAAANGGATGTTTATTTCCGTTAGGCCAACAATGTTCAACCCACCTAAAATCACTAATTATTTAAAATCAGAACTAGTAAAAAAATTTAGATAATATTATTTATCACATTATATGAAATTTTCCCAACTTTTAATTTCCTTTAAATTTTGATTTTATGCTTACATGTAAAGATAAGAGGGTGAACGTTGGTGATGGGTTCTTCTTATGTGTGTCAATTTTGCGTTACAAACGTTTGCCAACAAAGGATATTATAAACATTTTCTATATATATATATATATATATATATATAAACATTGTGTCCGTTTGTTCGGAAGCATGTAACTTCCAAAAAATCAATCGATTTTCATTCTGTTTTTTTATAAACCTTCCTTTCGTTCTCACGAGTGTTTGTACACCTTTCTTTTTTATCTGTATTACCTGTAAAGGTACTAAAATCTGCAAAAAGCTCATTTTTACCATACTTTCGCGTTAGGAAGCGCCTTAGTCAACAATGCAACGTCAACAATGNTACTAAAAGGTACTAAAACTGGTATAAAAACATAGTTTACAGAAAAAGCACGAAAACAATTGGAAATGAACGTTTTTAGTGTTGAAAATGAGTGGCCCAAAGTTCTCACATGTTTCCCCCATTTTCAGATAGTCTAGTCTCAACACGTAATAAGAAAAAGTAAAAACATCGCCGACTCGGCTATTTCATTTTTAATATAATAGGAAACGATATATAAACTTCCCAGGATTCAAAACAGTTCCGAAATAGGTTCACCAGAGGGAACTCTTCACGCAAACTAGAAAACTGTAACATCAGTGCTGATGCCAAATGAGTTTTGAGTGAAGTAAGACAGGATTGATATTGTTACCTAAGCTGACCACAGGACCACACACATCACTGCTGTCTGGTGGAATTTTTTGGAAGCTCCATGCCAATTACCCTCGCCGCTAGATAGCTCTCTCGTTCTGAAAGCAGCTGTGCCCCATCCTTGGGTCGCTGGCCCAAAGTTGTCGAATCTTACGATATATGTTATATTGAAATAACATTTGAGGTATGTTATTACTCGTCTGTTTTCGGTACAGTTTCACGCATATGAAAGATAAAATTATACTGCAACACTGCTTGAAATTTTATTCATTCCTTGCTTTGATTAAACAAAAGGCTAAATACAAAGTATGTGTCATGATAGAAAAATTGTAAAGCATGAAAACTCAACTACATCACTTAACTCACGTGGGATCACAGTAAAATCCAGTTTTAAAATAAAAGATTATGACGTAATAATACGGTAAGTAATATAACACAGGTTACTGGACTGTAATCTTACTAATATTATAAATGCCAATGTCTGTGTGTGTGTGTGTGTGTGTATGTATGGTTGTGGGTATGTCTGTTACTACTCACCTTCATAACGGCTGAACGGATTTCGATGAAATTTGATATCAGAGATTCCCAACATAAATACAAAATGTCCCATAATTTTAAATATTATGTTTATCCGGGTCTGCCGACCTCCCGTGACGCAGTCGGTTGGTGCGCCGCCCAACTGGGGTGCGGGAGGTTCTGTGTTTGAATCCTCGGTAAGGCATGGGTGTTAGTGTAAGCTAGGTAATAAGTACGTCTGTAAGCCGTCCCCTGATAAACCTTCAGGCATAAGACAGTGGCACGGTAATAGGTCCTCTCCAATTCCAATTGATGGGGGCCCCATCAATTGTTTAGCATTTGTTGTTTAGCAAAGATATTGGTCAAAATGGTGATTTCCATTGCGTTGTTTTTTTTCCTATCTTTTACGTCGTCCCTGTTAAACCAGTAGGCAAATGTTTAAAAAGTTTTGGCGGACTTTACATATATTTTCCATATGTGTCCTATAGATCTTGAAAAGCAAAACACGAGATTTCAACACAAATAAATCCTTAGAATAAATAGTAATAACTGCCTAGTGTTTTTTATAAGCTACATACATTGCATAACATTTATACTTCTATAATGTATATAATGCGTAACATTAAACTCATCACTAAAAACCGTCTTCAAATGTAAAGGTTTTCNTTATTGTTCGATTTTTAAATCACAGCAATTCTTTTAACGTAAACGGCCTAGAGTCGGCTGCGTTTTGATTGCTAGTTGTAAAATATTCCCTTGTAAAGGGTATCGTTATGTTTGGCCAACGCTTCTAACTGTTCGCATTTGTTTCATAGGTTTGAATTAAAGTTGTTCATGGTCATACGTTAGGTATGTTTCGTGGCAGTTCCAAATCGCCTCTGGGGGAATACCCTTGAGTCCCGCCTCAAGAGTGTCGAAAAACTCATTGATCGTGTTGTTGTTGATACCTGCGCGATATCGTGAGACACTCTGAGACATCCTTTAGCTAATAAGTAAACTATGTCTCTCACGAAATGACCTTGCCCAAGTTGGGCCAGGTATATTTGCTGTGAAATCACTCACAGTGTGACCACTCCTATCAAGATAATGTTTCACCATTACTCTCAAATCCAAAGCAGTCATTGGAATTCCCGTAGGTAACAACAGCAATAATATGGGTGCATATAACTTTTTCCTCATGTTCGGATAAAATAGGTTGCCTACCTGGCTTACGATGCAAACCCTGCGATCCTTCACCTCCATCTCCATTTTTTTGTTCCTTTAACTTGTTTGCAATCGAGTTACGAGGGATACTATAACGTTTTGCCGCCTCTCTAATTGAAATGGTCTTCTCATTCACTGCCTTTAAAACTGCTAACAGCAATTCGTCCGAGTAGTTGCGGTAGGGACGCCCGTCAATCTTTCTTCGATTCCTGCGCCACATATCTGAAAACATTAAGGAAAAGCTACTAAAAGGTACTAAAACTGGTATAAAAACATAGTTTACAGAAAAAGCACGAAAACAATTGGAAATGAACGTTTTTAGTGTTGAAAATGAGTGGCCCAAAGTTCTCACATGTTTCCCCCATTTTCAGATAGTCTAGTCTCAACACGTAATAAGAAAAAGTAAAAACATCGCCGACTCGGCTATTTCATTTTTAATATAATAGGAAACGATATATAAACTTCCCAGGATTCAAAACAGTTCCGAAATAGGTTCACCAGAGGGAACTCTTCACGCAAACTAGAAAACTGTAATTTTAAATATTATGTTTATCCGGGTCTGCCGACCTCCCGTGACGCAGTCGGTTGGTGTGCCGCCCAACTGGGGTGCGGGAGGTTCTGTGTTTGAATCCTCGGTAAGGCATGGGTGTAAGTGTAAGCTAGGTAACAAGTAAGTTTGTAAGCCGTCCCCTGATAAACCTTCAGGCATAAGACAGTGGCACGGTAATAGGTCCTCTCCAATTCCAATTGATGGGGGCCCCATCAATTGTTTAGCATTTGTTGTTTAGCAAAGATATTGGTCAAAATGGTGATTTCCATTGCGTTGTTTTTTTTCCTATCTTTTACGTCGTCCCTGTTAAACCAGTAGGCAAATGTTTAAGAAGTTTTGGCGGACTTTACATATATTTTCCATATGTGTCCTATAGATCTTGAAAAGCAAAACATGAGATTTCAACACAAATAATTCCTTAGAATAAATAGTAATAACTGCCTAGTGTTTTTTATAAGCTACATACATTGCATAACCTTTATACTTCTATAATGTATATAATGCGTAACATTAAACTCATCACTAAAAACCGTCTTCAAATGTAAAGGTTTTCATATGCCTTCGATAGTAGCTCTGTCTTAGAAAATAAGGTTTTTCTTATTTTGGTGTTAAGAATTTAGCATTTATATAGATAGTGAATAAGCTCTTATTAAAAAAGTCCCATAGTAAACGTCTTTAAAATATTATATTCCTTTGTCTCGTTTCCATTTATTTTCATCAGAAAAACCACACGTAGTGGGAAGAATCGCAGGACCTGGCAAGGCTGGTCCCACGGTAGCTCGTTGTAGAGGGGCGCTGCGGGGCGACCCAGCTCGCGACCCAAATATAGCAGCTGGTCGGGCGAAGCGAACAGAAGTAGGGGGAGCGAGGCGGTTCTGGGAAGCTGACTGCCTCTTGGGAAGGGGGAGGGAGAATGTGTGGAGTATCGATTGGAGCGGGGGGGTAACGGAGGGTTAACTCGTGCCTCTTCCAGCCTACGTCACTCGGGTGGCGGGTAGGTTCTGTCCCGACAGGGGATGACTCAACTCGCCCCCCACCCCCCCCTTCCTCTTCGCCGACTGTGAGGAGAGAGTCACAGAAATAACTTTATAGCAAATCTAACCAGATCACTAGCCTTTTAATGGCAAGTGTGATTTCAACATTGTCGCTATCCAAGGTAGTTCATTTTTGTCGCACATTTAATGTTTATAAATATATTATATAAAAAACAAATAAAATATCTTGAAAAGGCAATTACAATTTTCTAGCTAGGAAACTATAATTTTGACGAAATGTTCATTAAATTAAAATTTATGTTTCCTGGGCAGATAATTGTGATTGACTTTTCAAAATATCTTATTTAAATTTATATAATCTATTTGCAAACATTAAATGTGTGATGAAAAAAAAAACTAAATATTTTTAACCCCTACATTTACAAAGAAATATACTATTATTGGTGTTTCAAAGAACAGTCATTTTTGTTGGGAACATTACTAGTATAGCAATTGTGTTCTGTCGTACATCGCGAGCAGTAAAATGTATTGGTTTGTAATACTGTTGACAGACACTCTTTATTATGCTATGGAACACAGTCCATCACTCGCATATACGAGTAGCTTCCCTACTTGAATATTGTTTTCTGCTACACACAGTGAAGAGCATTGAAGCTGTTTTCTGCACGTCACATATAGTAAACACTCTGCTGAAAGGGTAAAATTTGTAGTTAGAGAACACATTTTCGCAAAAAGTCTGCCAACAATCCAAACTTAATTATTCTATGATCTCATAATTGAACTTAATTATAGTATGAGCTCATAGTTAGATTGTCGTTGTCTGACTGCAGACGATATCCTACATGTCTAAACTAACAAGAAATAGGTTACTCCCATACTGAAAATATGTTATTTAGCTGACACAACTGTGCACAATAGTTGATCAGGGCCAAAGTGTTTAAAATACAACCAATGATCAAAGAAATATTTCCACTAAAATGAGATAACAGTACCNTAATAATCTCATAACAAAAGTTGATCAGGGCCAAAGTGTTTAAAATACAACCAATGATCAAAGAAATATTTCCACTAAAATGAGATAACAGTACCAACAGTTCATTTTTACTTTATCTTCAAAAAGTTTGGTTTTTNCCAACAGTTCATTTTTACTTTATCTTCAAAAAGTTTGGTTTTTCACATACATTGCTTGACAGAGAAAATGTTATACCACGAAGAAACGAAGAAATAATCAAAACCATACTCAACTCCACAACGTGGATGGCCAAACATGTGCAGAACAAATGATTTAACTTTCACATAAAGACAAGTTTCAACTCACCTAAAATTCGAGGTGATCAGTATGTAACGCGACCTCCATGCGAACTACACTGACCTCAAGGTTCTCAAGAACAGACGAAACGTAGATGGTAGCGCCCGGTTCGTTCCGAACTTAGCCGAGCAACACACACACTGTACTCCACATCGCCATGCTACCGATCTACTGACATCTACTACGGCACTACGCCAACTTAGTTAATATTAGATGCGATAATACCGTACTTAAAACGCAATGAGAAGGAAACCATTACTCTATTCTAGCTACGCAGAAAATATATTTTGTCCTATGTGTAATTGTAGGGGTTGTTCAAAACCATGTCGCCGGCCGGATTGACTAGCCCGAAGGGCTGAACTTGGCCCGCGGGCCCTACTTTACCACGACTGGTTTAGATAATGACCACTCTGAGGGCTCTGAGTCAATAACCAGCCTACAAGATAGGGATGTGTGACATTATTCCTAGCATCACTAGCCCTTAAGTCACTAGCTCTTTAGTCAGTAACGCTAGATTCACTAGACCTAAAGTCACTATGCCTAAAGTCAGAAGCGCTAAAGTCACTAGCATGGATGTCAGTATCCCTAAATTCACTAAACTTAAAGTCAGTAGTCCCAAAATACTTTCAGGGCTTGTGACCTTAAGACTAATTATTTTATCGCTACTGACGGTTACCCTAAGAAAGCCAGTTTTTCTCCTCACTATGTAAGCCGTCAATGAACAAATAGCTGAGGTTTGAACTTACACAGGATTATGAACCTAGCCAACAGCTGAATGCACTCGCTTGTATCAACTGATGCAGAAGAAAAAACAAAGTATTGTACATATTTCTTTAGCTTGTCACAGAAAATGCTCCTTTACAGAGCCTGCCGTAGACGGGAGACCTGACTTACACGGAGAGATTTCGTGTGCAGTTTATTTCAAAATGCCTCATTTCAATACCACTTTCATGACTTCGGGATTTTATTTGTTGTGCATCACACGTGACTATACTTAATATCACAGACGTCGAGAATCAGAGTTTAACAAATTTTCGCTAGTCAAATTAAGTAATAATATGTATTTAAAAAAATTACATCATATCCAATATTGCAAAATGAATTATTAAAAAATTACATGGTAATTAGTTATTGCAGAGACTAGTGACGTAACTAGAGAGTGTATACAGACACTGGCGAACAAGAAAATTATGGCACTTAAAAATTTTATTTGAAACTATAACTTTTTATAACTAACTTGTCGCTGATGATTTTAAAAACGATTAATGTCATATTTTTTATGATTGTAAAATTTTTTAGTACAGTTATTTTTTATGTTACATACTTTACTTGAACAGGAATTCAATTTGACAGATTGGCATAAAGAAATAATAAAATACAAAATCACTGTTTTCTTAAAAGAAAATGCGGGATTACCGCTAACATCCCTGATAGCTAGAGGCAGGAAAATTTCTCGTTTTGAACAACCAGTGTGCTCAAATCCACTGCCTTATGTATTTTCGATCTTCGTCTTTCTGTTCATTGACTGCTGTCTCAGTACGTAGCCAGTTGTGCCTCAGACCAGGTGGCACGGGATTTGGCGCTTGTTTCCCAGCAGATCTGTTATTGGCTCAGACACCAGTTGGGCGTGTGTACACTCTAAATTCGAATCAGTGGAAAACCACTCATTCATAGTGAAATTCAACTACTCGAATGAGTGAAAATGGCTACACTTAGAATCAGGGGAAAACCTCTGATTATTTCAGTGAAAATATTTCACTGATTGAATAAGTGACGGCAAAATTTTGTGCTTATTAAATATTGTTGTTATTAAATTTAGCCGTATAATAACGATACATAAACATATTTATATACTACGGTTTTCTATTTATATTGCACAATTTATCGCAATTAAAAAAAAAGTTTAGGGGGTAGCGGGGTTTTTAACGCACACACCCTTTCGCTTTCAGGTCGGACATGTACCGCCATCTTTGATGTTGGATTTGTAGACTAGCGATCCTAGCGAGCGTTGTAGGAAGTCCTGCAAATAGCGAACATTAAATTTAGGAATTCTCTCTAAGAGGCATTAGAGTTGAAAAGTGGGGTGACAGGCTCCCCCNTTCCACAAACGGGGGTGGGGACAGCAGGCGTTACCCTCCCTTCTCCCCGCCCAAAACGACCATGCTGGTAGAGCGTCCTCTGGTGTGTTTCTTGAGGGTCGCGCGGTTGCCAAATGTATCGATAGAGCGCGAGGAGCGTGTTTTCGAAATTTTGCAACGTCGTAAACTTATTTAGAAAGTAAGCAAACTAACTGGGGAATCATGTGCGGTGCGTGCTTCGCAAAGCACTAGAGTTGAAATAGTCGAAATTAATTCTAGCAGAAATAACAGGACAATGTTTTTTCGATGTTTCACGTAGTGTAGAAAAGCACGCATGTGAACAAACGCGAATTTATGAGAAAATCTGTGTTCGCTGTATACATTCTATATGATAACATTTGTAACTCACTGCATCACAGACATTTCCGACTTATGTCTTTTGAGTTTATAATACGTGTATGTTCTCCGATTATCCCGTATTTACAAAAGTATTTACCATAAGTGTAAGAAAAAAAATTTGAGACTTTACTTTCCCAAATAAGATGATAGGCGGAAATAAATAAATAAATAAACAGGAACATACAATAGCTAAGTAAATTATAGTACTTAGTTGTAACGATTTATTTTATATAAACTGCTATTAAATATAAAACATACCCCTCGCGAAAGTAAATGACAAAAAACATAAGTGACAGTTAAAACTATGTTCAGTGAAAAAGTAAAACGTGGTTGACATAGTCATTGCACACTGTCTTCCTGATATTAAAAAAGATCTAAAATGTCATTACGTGGTTTGTATAAAACTGATGAAGTAAGCGGTCACTATTCAACAGAGGAAATCATGCTGTATATATTTAAAGAAATAATTTGNTGTATAAAACTGATGAAGTAAGCGGTCACTATTCAACAGAGGAAATCATGCTGTATATATTTAAAGAAATAATTTGGTTGTAACAATATTAAAACGCTGAGATGATAAAGCAACTTTATTCAATCCAGATTGTTTAAATCTAAGTAAAAACTCTTCGTATAGCGATTTTATTTCTAGAGAAAAATTTGGATATTTATCATTTTACCACAAGCTTGCACGACGTGAACCTTTAATCTTACCTCATAAAAGAAAAACAAAAACCAAACTTCGTGACTGAAGCAACGCGGAGGTGAATCCACTGGTGATATAATCATTGGGGGGGGGGGAGGCAGTTCGACCAGCACCTCCGAATTGCAAGACCACACAAGCACCTTTCGAGTAAATCTCGCTCGTTACTTTAAAATTATATTAGCGAACGTTAACATTATCCTGGCTGCTCTTTAGGTAGAAGTAACAAGTTTACAAACAGCAGTGTTCTTCTGTTCTTAGTTGTCTCATTAATAATGCAGTTTGATTAATGTCGTTTTTTTTAAACGTCGCTTTGGTTAGTCGTGAACAAAAAAGGAATAATCTGAATCAAATGGGAATTAATTTTAGCTATTTATAAACATACGGAAACGTGGCGATTTCCAACCAATAAGACAGAAAAATATCTATTTGGCAACCAACATAAACTATATAACATACACGCCTCATTTGTAACACAATCACGTTTAATATTTCAGTCAATTACTGCCTAGAAATTCACGAGTGTTTGTGAAAACAAATTTATACCAGTCACACCAAATTTGCATTTGAAAATAGTTTTAAATTGTTTATGCACTTTTCGTAGCATTCTTTTTCTTATCCCTTTTTAATTTAAATAATTCTCCTTAAGTGTGTTATACTTTTCATGTAGCAACTTAAAAAACGAATCCAATGTAGACACAGCTGCCTTTATTGATTTTCGTGTCACTTATATGCCGGTTGTTCATGAACAAATGATAACAAACACCACAGTGGGGTTGATAAGTACAAACTGAGCATATTTTATCCAGCAACCAATGGTTTATAGTTAACCCGTTAATGGCAGTGGCAATGTGTATGGGCGAGTAGGCCAACACAATAACCAAGCTACAAGCAATGCAGTGAAATGACACTTTATTTACACGTTTGGGCTTCAGGCATGGTACAGAGTGTCTGTTCGATGTGTCTGTTCAAACTGTCCGCCACCGTTGCCCACACAGACGGTGCAGTGCCGAAGCATGCTGTGACGCATATGTGCAACTGTTTCCGGCGTGATGAACTCATTATCGTGTCGAGTGGTGTGGCATACACCATCGATTTGATGTGGCTCCACAGCAAGAGGTCAGGTGAGCGTGGTGGCCATTCTAAGGTGCCTCCCCTACCTATCCACCAGGTCGAGAAGTCCATTTCGAGGTGTCGGCGAAACGCAATGGCAAAATGAGGTGGGGCCAAGTCCTTCTGAAACATCATCGCCTCATGAGTATCCAAAGGAACTTCCTCCAGTATTCCAGTAAAACGTCCTGCAGGAACTGTATATACGTAGCTCCTTCGAGACTGCGGCCGTGCGGTACTGAGCCATGTTACCAGGCACGCAGACTTGCGCACGGGCTGGTTGCAATTACACGTACACAAGGTTGCATACCCACCCCTGCACATTGCCACTGCCATTAGCGGGTTAACTATGGACGTTATACATTGAAGAGTTAAAAAAACTGGTAAACCTGCCTAATATAGTGTAACACCCCCTCCTCCCCGAGCACTTAGAAATGCCGCAAGACGACGTGGCATGGACTCGACTAATGTCTGAATGTATGCAGGAGGAAATTCACACCATGAATCCTGCAGGGCAGTCCACAAATCCAATCTGCGCCAATTTGAGAAAGGGTTGCAGGTTTGTCACGTTTAATGATTCTCGTCAGTCTTCATTTGTCCCGTTCTTTCACGGTCTTTTTCCGGCCACAGTGATGTCGAAGATGTGATGTTTCGCCGGATTCCCGATATTCACGGTACATCCAAATGTTATCGCTACCTCGGAGATGCTATGTCCCATCTCTCGTGCACCGACTATATAACCACGTTCAAACTCACTTAAATCTTGATAACCTGCCATTGTAGCAGCAATAACCGATATAGCTGCCGACCGCATCGCGTTACTCTGATTGGTTCCATACCTCTGTTATTTGCATACTCATTCCTATACCAGTTTTTTTGGCTCTTCAGTGTACTATTGGTTCCTTTTTGTAATATGCTCCATTTGTACTTATCTACCCCACTATGGTGTCTAGTATCATTTGTTTGTGAGCATCCGGTACAGTATGTGACAGCACAAAAGCAGTGTATTGTGGTCAAAGTTGAAACACTTTTCCATGCAGGTGTTAGAAATGACAGTAATTTAAGTTATTATATAAACTTAAGTTTTGTATAATCGTTTAAATTAAAAAAAATTGGCATAGGTAAATGTGTGGAATTATTCATAGCCTGATAAAAGTAATTTTTCATATCCTTGTTTTTTGTAAACCACAATAGTCACGAAAAGTAGTATCATCGGATAAAATACTTGACTCCAATTCATTTCACGAATTCAAGAACACGTATGAATGGGGAGTTGAGAAAATCTTACGTTTCCGTGCTCGTGTACGTATCTGCGTGCGTTCCATTGGCGATGTGATGCATGTAATGGAATTTGATGTTGGTTAATAATTACTTTATGATGCCAGCACTTTATTTGTACCTTTCACTAAAATTAAGGATAACAGTTTGCTTGTAAGCAAAATTAATAGAAAGCAAATAATTGCCACTCGAGATGTGTTAAGATGAGGCGTTGAAGTGTAGTTATTGAAATATTACCTTTCAGTGTCCACCAAGATGCCAATGAGAGGAATATCAGGTATCTGTTCAGAGCTGGTCCATGCTAGTCCCTGGAGTCCATGCCCATTCTCTTTCCTGGGCCGGAAGTTAGTAGGATAAAAACAAATACTTGCCAGCACGCCTTCACGTAGTTCTGCGTTTCCTCTGTAGGTCGTGTAACTGTGCCGGGACAGAGTGCTTGTAAAATACTGCTGATATTTATATCGCACAATTTCACTCTTTACTTTACAAAGAACTACACTAAAGAGCCAAAAAACTGGTATAGGCGTGCGTATGCAAATAACAGAGGTGTCGAACCAATCAGAGTAACACGATACGGTTCGCAGCGCCTATATAAGACAACAAGCGTCTGGCAAAGTGGCTAGATCGGCTACTGCTGCTACAATGGCAGGTTATCAAGATTTAAGGGCGTTTGAACGTGGTGTTTTAGTCAGCGCACGAGAGATGGGACATAGCATCTCCGAGGTAGCGATAAAATTTGGATGTTCGCGTACGACTATTTCACGAGTGTACCGTGAATCTCGGGAATGGTAAAACATCAGATCAGATCTCCACCACCTCGCACTCCTATGGATTTGTGGACTGTCCTGCAGGATTCATGGTGTGAATTGCCTTCTGCATACCTTCAGACATTAATCGAGTCGATGCCACGTCGTCTTGCGGCACTTCTAGATGCTCGGGAGGGGGGCCCTACACGATATTAGGCAGGTGTACCACTTTTTTGGCTCTTCAGTGTATATTAATAATGCCTACACATACCTGACATATCTATAGACGAGTATAGATGCAACGTCACCATTATATTTACTGTAAACCTACCCTAACTATATAAATAAAACCAAATTAAATAAATTCAAAACCCATTACTACTCTTATGGTTACAGTATATCATTAATTGCTATTAAACTGACGACATGTCTTGCAAAAATGACCTTGACATGTCAAAAAGAGAAGATTACTGCCCTTATTAAAATGTTTATATAAATAATTCTTTACTCGTTTAATTGTCATTCGATAAGATAAAATCGAAAAAAAATCAAATAAAATAGGCGAAATTGCTTGATAACGGACAAGTACGCAATTAAAAACTGATGTAGAAGTCTCATATTAATTAACCTAATATATGAGAGATTTTATTTTCATGTTTGAGAGCATAACACTCATGGAACACTCCACCTTAAGTTCGTTACCTTACCATCTGCCAGACCAAGTCAAGTTGATAAGTTAGAAGAATATATAAGTATTACGTTTGTTTATCGAAAGCGAGTAGTTTTTATTTGTATGCCTTGACTTTTCGTTTTTGTTCAAATTTTACCTTAGGGACTGTTAAAACGAATAGTTCATGAGTGCACTCTCTTCACATTTTATGCAGTTTAAGCCTTCAAACAGAGCGCTGTGGTGATTACATGAAAATGAAACGAAAGACGTAAAAACAGAATGAAATGTTGGATGGTCATATTACCTCGTTAAACGATGTTTCGAAAGACGAAACACATTTTAGAAATTATTTTGTATTGGTTTCATTAGTTTATTCGTTGTTCTTTCACTTGATAAATGTTGTTTGACAGCCATTTTTACACGCTGTTTAACTGATCCATCAGTCAGAAAGCAAACCACTGAAAAACAGTGAAACAAATGACTGATGGATCAGTGGGAAGTTTCATTAAATCAATAAGTGAAGGAAAACTGGCGTTTTTTCACTGATTCCTCAGGTAAATTCACTGAAGTGACTGTTTAATATGTCAGGTACTANTGAAGGAAAACTGGCGTTTTTTCACTGATTCCTCAGGTAAATTCACTGAAGTGACTGTTTAATATGTCAGGTACTATTTCCTAAAAGAAACAGTGAAATTCTCACTTATTCAGATTTAGAGTTAAATAAACTGTGAACCTATAACAAATATAACATAAATGTACATAAGTTTGAAGCTTCATTTGTTTTAAAATGAATTCGGGAAATGTTTTAGTCCCTTTTGAGAGCGTTTGGTAGAAACATAAGATAGTTTGCAATGGCAGAGACATTTTAAATTTTTTCCGACCTGGTGATACCGCGCTGACATGGGCAGTCTTTATTTCCTGTTCAAACTTTCAAAGCGATTGAATTAAAATTTTTGTAACCCTCAGGGAATGGCGATATAAATATATGTATATATGTAACGGACTTTTCACAGGAAGTGTATTTAATAATGAACTCTGTACTCAGCAGAAAACGGTTTTCATTATGGAAAATGCCTCGCTTGTTGCCAGATATACGATTCGGTTTTAGTAGACTTTAATCAAATGTCACATTAAAAACTGCTTCCAATTAAATCATACACAAGTAACGACTGGACAATTTTGCGAATTCATTTTAGGACAAGCAAATTTCCAAACACATATGTATTTCTTCTCTACTTAAAATTGGATCATAGACTATCTGACACCACACTGAGAGAACAGCCAACAAAATGTTCGTTTGTTTAAGTACAAAAAAAATTTGTTTCTTAACCCCAACGAAATATTTTGTTGAGTAGAAAAAACATGGAAAGGAAAAAACATTAATTTTGTTCATCAAACCAAGTACAAGTTTTAATAAGCGAAACCTCTATGCCGGGCCAGCAAAATTCAAGCTGTCAAAAATATGTTTTTAAAATAAACTTTGTATATAATTTTTAATAATGGTATAAACATCGCAATAAAAAAGTCCAGCAATAAAATAAAAGTAAAGCTGTAAAAATTTAAATATTAATTTGTTCACCATCCCCAATATTGAAATGTATGTTGTAGAGTGTGTACTGAGTACTTACAGAATATTCAGGTCCTGATGTTTAGGCGCCAAATACTATAGAGACAATGTGTTCCTTGTAAGCAATATGAATAACTTTGGAGTGTAGAATATGTTGAGGATTGTCGGGCGTGACAAAGTTCCTCCGGCGCCGCTTACTTCCTCTATGCGCGTGGCGTCTCGCTGAAATATAGTGACGTCACGCTTTCCGCCTTCCCTTTGACTGACACAGCGTGAGAATGTGGCTTGAAACTTTCCGTGGCGATGGAGGTGTGCCGGATTTTTAATGGCAATCACAGACGAGTAAAGAAAAGAATACTTCTGAAACGTTAAAAGAAACACTTCATAAATCAGAAATACGTCGGACACGTTACACTTCAACGCAACAAATATTCACTCAAGACAAATTTTCGTACTTTTTTTATGAACACTAGGGCACCAAACATGAAAATCACTTGATATTAAAATACTAACTACTTCAAATTCTATACAAAACATAACACATTCAATAGGGACAGAGTAAAAATGGAACTTTATTTATGAAAACGTACTTAAGGATAAAAATTCATAATTACTAATCAAAGTTATCAGCTCAGAATGCAGTTTTTAAATAATTAGAATCCAATGAAATATGCTGTCAATCAAAATATTATTTCAGTTGTGAAGGAATCAGNTTAGAATCCAATGAAATATGCTGTCAATCAAAATATTATTTCAGTTGTGAAGGAATCAGAAAACTAAAATCACCCCTCTAAATATTAGCAAACGAAATTGATAATTTACGTGAGCAGAAAACAGAAACTGTCTCATTTATTTGTCAGCATTTACTGCTTGTAAAATGTTCGTGGATGTTGCACGGCTTTAGAGCGAGAAGTCCCTACTGNAGAAAACTAAAATCACCCCTCTAAATATTAGCAAACGAAATTGATAATTTACGTGAGCAGAAAACAGAAACTGTCTAATTTATTTCTCAGCATTTACTGCTTGTAAAATGTTCGTGGATGTTGCACGGCTTCTGTATAGCGTTCGAAACTAAATTATCGCCCTCATTATATCCTGATGAAATTTTCACATCCAAATTTAGTAAATCCAAGTAGCGTAGAAAGTTTGTATCACACATACTTAAAAACATGTAAATTGATTTTATCAAGCCCTCTGTAGGTTTAACTTAAAGCTTCGGTGGAGACAGCAGTCGACTTACTTGAAGCACTTCAAATCTAGTTGCTATGCGGTTTTGGGTCTCTTCTTATTGTGCCCCGCATATTTCAAGATATTTGGCGCATCTCATACAACTTCCCTATCATTACGAAGGGCGGTAATTACAAATTTAACAGCAATTCTTGCAGACAAAATTTTACGATGTACATGTACATGGCTCGGCATGGCATCTGCGAGAGTAATTAACCACGGTGTTTTAAATCAAATGTGTATATAATCTTGAATAATGGTATAAATATCCTTATAAAATAGGTCTAACGGGAAATTAATAAGTGAAGCTCTAAATCTTTAAATATTTACTTTCAAACGTTCCCCGGTATTTCAATATATGTATTTCAAAACATTGTAACTTCATTATCAGTCGCTCAAGAGCTGAGAGGTAGAGTGTCAGACATACAGTCACAGGGTTGGGGGTTCGCACCCCAGTTACTCCGCGGAAGATTTTCAGTCGCATGGAGCGAACGGTGAATTTGGTGGTCAAGTTGGTCTGACGTGATAACGTGAGGTCGTCAAACGTTCCAAACACACTCTGTCAAGCGTCACGAACGCTATGTCCAACGGCAAAATGTACAGCTGATTATGTCAATGAAGTAAACTTGAAATAATACGCTAGGGTGGTCAGGCTTAGCGCTTGAACGCCGATGCCTAAGGTTCAAGTCTCACTCGAACTTCCATTCATTATTATATTAACTGAAACTCTGTAATGCACGTAGAGCAAAACAAATATTTGCTTGGGACAACCAAATAAGAACAACAAAATAATTAATTTTAACAACAAAATATCACATTGCTCCCATGAAAACGATGTGGTCGCCCGAAACAAATTTATTTGATTTGACAAAACTCTGAGCAACCAAATACATATTTAAAATGAAACAAGAATACTGATACGATATCCAATGAACCAATAACCGAGACTCAAAAATACACAGGATAGGAGAGTCTATTAGACAGATAGTTGAAATGGTGAAATTTTCCTGTCCCTGCACATAAGCATATTTGTATTTTATGGGGCATATGACGTAGTTCTACACTAGCACTAAATCTGTTATAAACAAAAAATAAAATGTGCTGGTTGCAAAACCTGAGATTACGTTTTTATATTTGCCTGAGAGTGTACAAATACTGCACCGTGTTTAGGCGTTGGCATGTGTCCAGGCTGAGTAATGTGTAACTAGCTTGGATGTTGGCAAGGGGAGCTGCCGATTCATCGACGCTCGGGAACGAGTAGGGGGCGCGCTGTAACTGCTTAAATGAATTGTTTGTCCCGGGCGGCGGCATCATCCGACCGGAAATTTATCTTTCGGGAGTGGAGGGGAGCGGGGGGTGATCTGTTGGCGCAGCCGAGCGCCAATTGCCGGCATTAAACGCCGTGTACAACGGACAGAAGCTGCGCCATGCCGCGCCAGCTCGTAAATCTTGACTGGAACTCTCGCCAGCCCTACACACATGTACATTGCGGTGTTTAAATTAAATACCCGACCCACCTCTCACTGTCGCTTAACCACCCCTGTAAGGCGTGAATACCGGGGCAGAGAACAAAACCTGAATGCAACTAACATCCGGGTGCCAGAACTGAACGTTCTTGGCCTCCACGACCGACAAACCCACATAAGTGAGGGAGTGACGAGATTTGGGTGGATATTGCCAGCGAGGTCTCGAGAGCCGATGAGGGTGAAGCGAGGTGAGTATGGTGCAGCGCCGGAATGCAAGGGGGCGAAGGAAACGGGAGATCCCCGAGAAAACCCGCCAACTTGCGGCGTTGTCGGGCCCGATTCCTAATCGCAAAAACCCGGAGTGAACCGGCTGGGGATTGAACCTGGTTCGCTTCGCTGGAAGGCGAGCAGTCTGCCCAGTACACCACCGCGGCCCCCGTGGCTACAGAACATTATTTCGGGGAAGAGGGATGCATTAGATATTATCGAAACTAGAGCCTTAATTATTACTCTGAAGTTAGGGTCTTGCTGTGTTTCACCCGGGAAATATTTTTCCCTTCGAAAGACAAAATTAAATAGTAAATAAGTTTGTTTCGTTTCACAATCACATGTGGTCTTGGGACCTCGGCAGAGCATAGACTACTCGCTTCCCACCTAGGAGGACAGGGTTCGATTCCCGGAGGGGTCGCTCTACGATTTTCGGATGTGGGAATCTTGTATGAAGATGCTTCTGGTCGACGATTTTTCTGGCGGATCTCCAGTTTCCCTCGGCCTTACATTCCGGCGCTGCTCCATACTCACCTCGCTTTACCCTCACCGGCTCTTCAAACATCGATGTTGAGAGCCACCAAAATTTTTTTTTGTCGACATTATTTTTAGATACATTTAACGAACTTGAAAATTTTGCTTAGCTGACACATTTTACTCAACCAAATGAAAATTATCACTATTACATATTCTCCTCGTGCAAGAGCACGAAAGTACGGATGTTACTCTCCAATCCGACAGTTTCATACTGTGGTAACTATCCAGAAAATCGTGTTCTCAGGGAAGGAGATCACCTCTTGCGTACACTTCTGGGTAGTTCCGAAAGTTCGCATTTCCCAAAATTCACTACTCGTCGTCCGAATTAGTGAGATGTTCGATATGGGTTTCCTTTTCAAAATGGCGACCTTCACGCCATATTGACTGTTTCCAGCGATGCACTAGACACTCAAACACATGCTGCAGTCAATTTTCTGACAGTCGGTGTGAAAAAGCGGATGTGTCAGCTTTCTCTTCCTATTCCGTGCTAAACTTCTTTCCCCTTAACTCTTGCTTAAGTGCTAAAGAAGCCCGGCACTGTTTGGGTGGTATGGAGGATGGTCTAGAGTCCTCAAGTCAAATTTACTCCAAAATTTATATTTCCTACCGTTTCGTTTAAGGATTAGCTTAATTCTGAAATAATAAAAAAATTTACTCCTTATGAAGCAGTTCAGATCATGGCTAATTTCAACATTTAAATTACTAGCAAAAAATTAACGATTGTTTATCAGCTAACGAATAGTTAATTATGCTCATCCGTCACTGTAATAAACAATGCAATTCACAACCTACATCGAGTAAAATAACTATAACTGCGCTTTAGATTTACTCATTTGAACACAGCAGGCCACAGACAACGTTTACCCTCGACAGTCACACAGTTTCTTCTATAGAATCGGCGCACTGCTACCAACCCATGAACTTTCGTTCCAGACCTCGCATTTCCGTGCATTTCCTCCAAGATAAATTATAATGCATCTGGGATGTTTCGAAATTATGCTAAACTTTTTTTAAGAGCGCATATGTAAATTAAAAAATGTTACGTAAAGAACATAGGACTGTCAGAAAAAATGAATACACAATTGTCAAGTGCTTCAATCCACATCATCTTTAGTTTATCGTTTTTCGCGTCTTCAAGATGACGCTGACGATCAGTTAGTTGTGTATTGAAACCTATCTAAACATAACTACTGAATACTGCAAAATATAAGAACTTATTTTGGATACACGCATACAGTATTCATGGCCATCTTTAAATATGCACGTTTGCTATACTTGGCAGTTATTTATTTATTTTGAAAATATAATAGATTAATATTATTGATTTTGTTTTGAAGTCTTGTAAGCAAGAAGTATGATGAGGTATCTCTCCCTAGAAAAATATGACAGAACTCAAGAATATGGCTCTACCAGAAAATAAGAGACTTAGTTTCATGAAAGAAAAAACACTTTTTATTTGGTTCAGAGCTAGACCTGAAGACGGCAACAACTTGAAAAATCATTCGTCGATTCATCCAATGAGCTCGTTGTGTGCGAGTGAACAAACACATGGCGCAAACAATATGCAAGGACCAATGAAATGTTCACGTCTTCACAGCCCTATACATATATTTCACATCTAGATTGCTGCAGGCGAAAATTTCGCAAAGAAGTTCTCCCGAAAGTTGAAAATGTTAATAGTTCTTTCAGCGCTACAACGTGAAATTCAGGACGCAACAGTTAAAAGTTTGCACGATCTTGATCTTGTCCACCCCCACCCCTGAGGCATTTGTCGTCTAGATCCAGCGAAACTGGCGCGTTATATTAGCCGGGAAGAGAATTGCGCATGATGTACACCGATGCGGAACTACGGAACAGCGTTCATGCTGCGTGGAGCGCGTAGTGTAGGTAAAGGATCAGCGCTGGAGCGGTAATGTGGCAACACAATGCAGGCGGGATTGTTCGAATGCCGCTGCAGTCACCCTTCTGAACAACCAGTCATTCCCACCCTTAGCCGTTTAGAGCCACCCACTCAGTCGGCTCGTACTCCTGCCACTAAACAACAGACGCTACTCTGCGCGCTTGCATTCCAGCCGGGCGAGTAACGCGCTAACAGTTTAACGGCCTCCACTCGGATGGACTGCGTCCTTGAGAGCGAGCAATATAGCTGCACACTCGGAAATTCCAGAAATGCGTTTGGTGCCTCAGGTCCGCAACCCCTGTGTGCACTGAGACGGACGCGTTCTAATCAATGGGTGATTTGTTAGTCGTCGAGTATTTATTCAATTGATTAGACAACAGGCTAGAATTTACCACTCTCTGAAAGCTCGGTCCAATGTTACGCCTGATCTTCACACTGGGGTTTTTATTACTCGGTCACACATATTCTTAGCTTTTTTTATCGGCTGAAAGTTACGCAGACTGTTCCTGAAGAACCGGCGTCCAGTCGTAACGAGAAATAATTGGGAAACCACGGTTTTTCCGTGCCATCATACTATACAAATACTGGGAAACGTGGGATTTATTTCAGGCAACATGTTTTCTATAACACTCCAGCTATAGTTTTAACTTTTACGATTGGATATTCAATTTAAGTTTTTTTTCATTCTAATCACAAATGTTCTGCTTTGGAGTATCAGAATCATTATTGATTTATTGAAATGGAAAAATAGCAATACACATGCAACTAAAGAAAATTGTCTTACATATATGCTTAGGTACACAGTATATTTAACTCCTAGAAAACAGTAAACATCAAATTGCCAGCTCCGAGTGACGTAGATTTAGATTTATAGGCAAGTCAAGGTCACGACTGTGAAGAAAGTAAGAACGGAGTTGTGTTAATGAAGTAAAATTGAGTTATCACCGAGGAAGAAAAAACAATGGGATATTCAACATAGAATAATTAAAAATGGAGTTGTCACCATAGAGAATATAACAATGGAGTCATCTCCATAGAGCGAATATTGCTATCGTCTCTTGGTATGTAGTATTATGGCATGTTATGATTGGTCCTAACGCTGTATAAGGCTTTATTGACGGATTATAAATTGCTACACATTAGAGCACCAACGCACTTTCTCACTGGCCTTGCGAAATAAGGATAATAAATGAGTTCCACATACAGACGACGGCGAATAACATGATAAAAGTGTCCGACATGTACACACTACCTTACAATCTGGCAATAAATGCATCTGTTTCCGAGAAAAATCGCTGACATAATAACCGTAAAACAAATCAACAAAGTTTTTAATTATGGTTTTCTGCTCAAATGAATTCGCAAATTTCTAATGGTAATAGTGATCAAAATAGTTTTCCCTTTTAAAGGAACTCACAATATTTCAGATATTTATTGCGATATGTTTATGTGTTAGATAAGAGTGGAAAAAATATAATACAAATGCATAATTGCTTGGATGTTAATCATGAATGAAATAGATTCACGAAATCGTAGGGTTTCGGTCAATTGCTTACCGAGTGGCGTCGGTCGTAAATCCTTGCACAACTGTGGTCAGTTTTTGTCTATTTTACGAGGGAAGGAAAGGATTATGAGATCACTTTCCGGTCTGTATGCCTGTGTGTATGTATGTGTTGGTGTATATGTGTGTCTGGCTGTGTGTGTCCCTCTGAAATTTTTGAACGCAATATTCGAATTTTACTAAACTCGGCACACAATTAATACATAGTATGGTCATCTAGCTCTAATAAAATTCTCGAAAAGTACTAAACCATTTGTTACCAAATTTGGCACATAAATAATACAATATTGTTGGTCATATTAAAGTATGCGAAATAAATCGATGAGGCACTGATTTTCAAAATGGCAATTTTAATTGTTTATAATTTATTCGGTATTTCTACCCTTCTATTAAACAAATTTTGACCACATTTTGTTTGCTGAAAGAATATATTACAAAGATGATACATATGCAATTACATATACACTTTTTTTATGACATACCCTGGGTAACAATTAACCGATTCCTACCAAATTTGGCAAACAAGTAGTTTTGCAGTAGGTGGTTCTGTATAAAACGTGTTTCAAAATGTTATCGATGAAATTAAGGAGCAAAAAGAGGGTACAAAATATAGCAACTTTCGATTTGGAACCTATGGTCTCAGAAGAGATCCGGCGTCAGAACAAGGCGTTTATTGGAAGGACCTAATTTGCCTGCATGACTACATACCAGTAAAATGTTGTCTAGTTGTACACAATTTATTATGCACAAGGTAGAGTGATGTGCTTGGGTGAACACAATTTTATTAAATAGACATTCACCTCACTCAGTGCAGGCATTGCACCGTCGAACGAAACTTTGGCGCACGCTCTCGTATACCTCAGGCGTTTGAGAAATGACATCAGATAGCGCAAGTACCCGAGTTACTAGTGTTTTTACGTCATCCACTGGTGTCTCGTACACTAAACGTTTGATTTACCCCCAAAATAAGAAATCAAGGGGCCTGAAGTCCGGTGAACGGGCTGGCCATGCAAGTGAATATTCTCTTCCAATCAAACATCTGCACTTCGGCATCAAAAGGTGAATGTTGCACACATTACCATGGATGCATACGTACCACCCCAGTTAACACAAATGTACAACGGAACGTAAACAACCGATGGGCCTCTACGATCAAAACTACTAAGCTCAGGAACACATATGTATCAATGAATTACCTGTGTAGTACATTAAACAACGAACAATCTGTGTACTACATGAAACAATGAACTACATGTGTACTACGCGAAACAATGAACTATCTGTGCACCACATGAAATAACCAACTACCTGTGTTCTACATGAAACAACAAAAGGTCAGAGGCAACTCTACTACTGTAAGCAAACCAATGCCACTGTGTAACATCTACATCGTCACAGAGTACAGACGATCCTTCCAATCATCGTGGTGTACTTACTCAGGACCACTTCGGGGACCATTGGTAGTCGATAGTTGCTATTTTCTGTCCCCTTTTTATGCTTCAAGTCTGCCGGTGAAGTTTTGAAACACGTTCTATTGAGCATTACGACTGAAAGGATTGTGATGGATTCTCTCTTCTCTTGACTTGAGAACGAGGTATCTATTCGTTAGCTATAGTATATTCGCGGTGTCTTCTTGCTCTTTTAATAAATTCTTTGAAATATCACTCCGTATATGACATGTTTGGCAGTTTCGTAAATATGACATGTATCCCAATTATGTTATACTTCTGTTACCGTCAAAATAACTTATTTATGGTTCAATTTAGATTTTACATATATAATACGTTTAGTTGTAAAACATAATTTTATAATAATATAACTTAAAACATAGATGAAATACATGTGTTGATAATGCCTTGTAAAAATACTTTTCATGCAAAATATTACTGATCTGAGTGCACAAAATTCGGAGCCTTGTGCCTTGGGTGTGGGTGTATAGACATAGCTAGGTTTCGTTTTCATGATACGGGGAATATCCTCAAAGAAGAACTTTAGCAGGGCTTCAGAAAAGCTGGAAATAAACATAAATTGACTATATAACTGAATCGTTCATGTGCTTCAAATATAAAGCTACAGAAGAATACATATGTATTTTTACGAGCATTCACTTACAGAACGTTTTTTTGTTCCAGCTAACAAAGTATTTGTTTTTGTAGGGCCAAATAATATTAAGTAGCCCAAACAAAATATGTTGCTATGTAAACAAAACTGGTAAAGCATCCAAATGAAATATTTTTGTATAAGAAAATACACGTTTGAGTTAACAAAGCCACTGTGTTTGGCTAAAATAAAAATTACACTGCCAACAAAAAACGTATTTGAACCAACAGTAGATATTCCGTTTGTCGACATATTTGATGATCTTCGTTCGAAAATACAGCTCGAGTGTTTGTTTATATATTTTGTGGATAGTAACAATGTTGGTAATGCATTCATTGATGTTTCATTACCGTATGAACGTCCTAAAACACAAGTCCAGGAGGAAACTTAATAGTAAAGCTGGTAAACTTGAATTATTTATCTGCGCGAGGTTTTCAGTAAAAAAAAAAAAACAGTTACTTTAGTTGAGGGTGCTAGGGCGTATCGTTTTTATATTAACCGATACTGTTCAAAGTACGTAGCGCTAAACAACAAAATATTTCATTGCCCATATACAAATTAATTTCCACAAATCTTTTTTTATCGGTGTAAGACACCCAGATCCTCAATTTCACTGGCGCCGGTTTATGTATTTAGTACCATTGTCCACAAGTGCATGCGTGTTGGACAAAATTATCATTATGTGGCCGTGGTGTATACTGTCAAACTCGGTGAACGAAAACTGTCAGTATCTTCCCTATGTGATTACCATACTATACACGCTCATGCTAAAATTACATTTCTCTTTATAAATTCCCTCTCGCAAAACACCAGTTTCTGCAAGAGTTTGGGGTACGAAACTCGTCGACACTAACTACGTTTTTGTAAGTGCAGTGCTTCCAACCAATCAGGATGGTGCGCTGATCATTCCACAAACAAACAATATCCGCTATTTACTATATCGGTTTTTTACGCTGAGTATCATCACATTTTAAAATCATTTTGTTGATATTTTTATTAAATTACTTAAATCGTAAAATTATTTACATAATTTTTGTTCAAGTGTAACTTGTTTTAATATTTTCGTTTATATATCTTGATCCCAACATAACCAAATTTCATAATAATTAATTATTTTATGCATATATATATATTTTTTTTTTCNTATATATCTTGATCCCAACATAACCAAATTTCATAATAATTAATTATTTTATGCATATATATATATTTTTTTTTTCGTGTAAGCTATGTGTTTTATTACGCCATTGTAAATTTTGTCACCCCTTAATCTTACCTTTATCAANTTTTTTTTTTCGTGTAAGCTATGTGTTTTATTACGCCATTGTAAATTTTGTCACCCCTTAATCTTACCTTTATCAATTTTGATCACTATATTACATAACTAGCCACAGATAAATTTTAACAGTATTGTAAAATAATTGGACTTACTGTAATTTCCTTCGGGATTGAGATAATTGAATTAGTTATAATATTTTTTAATGTACGCATGTTAACAAATGAATTACATTTGTTTGTGTGTAAGAGAACGCATTTCGGCCTTAATTCGCTAACGTAAATAGTGCTGAAAGTAAATTAATATAACATTGTACAGCTGTACGATTGAATGCTTAGTGTCTTTTCCACCAAGCATAAAGCTCCCAGATCATTTATTGGCCGTGATGACGAACGAGTATCCGATATTATTGCCATCCAAAATATTTTTTTCTAAAAAACAGAAACCGTTAGTAAATGTTGGTGTAAAATGGTTAAAATATTTCACCTAATTAGTTTGCGGGCTTGGGGGAGTAAATTTAATAGAAAACCGACCCTCAGTGTGGATTGCGTTAACACATATCTTCACCTCTTCTCTTCGAAGTCCTCTGACAAAGCAGCTAGCGAACGAGCGACTCTTACACGCGTAGGAGAAAGATTTCCAATTTCGTCACGGAACAGATTATAACGTGGTTTTTGAGGTATCTACATATCACAGGTTAGGAATAGGAATTCCTTCCGAGAGACAGTTTCTTCGAAGAATCGAAGGCGGTGGTTGGTTGATATATTGTCCTCCCGGGCTCTGACCCAATCACAGGCCCGTTCTCAAGCTATGTGGTGTCTGGAGTGGGGCGGAGGGGGGATGGGCAAGCTGTGAAACTGGAGATAAATTTTCATGGCCGTGACACTCCGCAGGTGTGCTATACTCGGGGAGTTACGTCACCGGAATGCCAAATCATTCCGAATCCATGTTGGAATAGGTGATCAGGGACATATCTCNTACTCGGGGAGTTACGTCACCGGAATGCCAAATCATTCCGAATCCATGTTGGAATAGGTGATCAGGGACATATCTGTGTGGTTCGCTGAAGTTTACCGCAACTTAGAAGGGATGAGAAGAGGGTGGGAGAAGAGAGAAGAGGGTGGATAAAGGAGGTGGTTTCGGAAGGCAAGTCCTACGTGACTGTGCTCTGCATTCGGGAGGCGCATGACACTTGCTCCAGGCCAGAAAGCGAAGTCGGAAAGCGAAAGTCGGCATTTTTATTGTCTCGCAATTACTATTTTTATGNTACTCGGGGAGTTACGTCACCGGAATGCCAAATCATTCCGAATCCATGTTGGAATAGGTGATCAGGGACATATCTCTGTGGTTCGCTGAAGTTTACCGCAACTTAGAAGGGATGAGAAGAGGGTGGGAGAAGAGAGAAGAGGGTGGATAAAGGAGGTGGTTTCGGAAGGCAAGTCCTACGTGACTGTGCTCTGCATTCGGGAGGCGCATGCAACTTGCTCCAGGCCAGAAAGCGAAGTCGGAAAGCGAAAGTCGGCATTTTTATTGTCTCGCAATTACTATTTTTATGNACTTGCTCCAGGCCAGAAAGCGAAGTCGGAAAGCGAAAGTCGGCATTTTTATTGTCTCGCAATTACTATTTTTATGAAGGTCACCCACGATACATTTTCAGAAGTATACATACTGACCCAAAAAATTTTTCCCGCTCTTTTAGTTACTGGAGGGTATGCACAATACAGTTTGCATGCAGGCTACATTCAAATGTTTATCACGTTTTGCCATGATGCGGAGAAATTTTGTTTCGCCTACCATGTTTGATACGATATGTTCACAGGTTATTTCTCTGTTTGTTACGTTCTCAGAATCCTTCAGGACGTATTGAAACCACTGTGATCCATCATGGTATTAAAATAATTGTAACAACTATGATTTTTTTGCAGATTAAGGTGACATTAAACAACTTCGCTAAGTTTCTACGTTTCTAAACATTACGCAAAGAAATTATTGCTCCATCAATGATACTCAGATTTGACAGCAAAGACGTATTTAAACTCATGCCACTTTTATACATTACTCTCAAGACCTCTCTGTTAGGAGCCACCAAAATCTCTGCGCTCTCTGTATCACAAGCAAGGGTTGTGAAGCGAAGTCTTTATCATTACAAAGAGGGTTAGATGCCAAAAACTGGTGATAATTCTGATGTGAGTAAACGCAATCAATCTGTGACATTATTTCAATTAGTTCAACAATAAGCTATGCAAGTTATCAAAACTCACTTTTGAATGACGTCATACTCTCTTCAGTTCAAAATGTATTTTATAACTGTGCTCTTATTTAGTTTGTCACGATTCACAGACTATTATCGTTTATGCATAAATACAGTTTTCTTCCTCGTTGTTAAACATCTTGCAGTTTATATAGTTTATATTGGTGAAAACGAAGTAATTTACATAGAAATCTTAATATAAATCTTATGGCTGCGTTGAACTATTTGGTTATCAAAATGGTAATAATAGATTCTTAAATTTGTGGCTCCATATTTCGTCGACAGTCAGTGTCATTTGTGATAGAATCAGTTGTTATAAAACCAAAATATGGGAGAAAACTGGCCGACGTCTGAGTCAATGAACAATTTTGTGTAAAGAAACAGAAAATTGTCGGTAAATGGGATCAGTACGGCCAGTTCGTGAATTGAATTCAAACTCTAAGAAAATGTCTACAAAACGTCCTTATTGTTTGGGTACTCCGAGAAAACACGAATAGTAATTTTGTTTACCATACATGCATTGTAGTTTCATGCATTTGTTCAGGAAAGGAAAATTCGTTGTGAAGTTCCCATCGCAGTTTTATATTCTCAGGCCAATGTATAAATTACAAATTTTTACACAGCTTTCAGGTTAAAAACATTTGTCACGGTTTACAAAACTTATCNCAGGCCAATGTATAAATTACAAATTTTTACACAGCTTTCAGGTTAAAAACATTTGTCACGGTTTACAAAACTTATCAGTAAATTTTTTTAATCTATCTGTAATCTGTTACCACTGACCAACTTTACTCGCAGTTAAAATTACATGTTCCAGTGTAATCTCAAAAGATTTATTACTATTTCAGTTCTCGAAAACCACGCGGCATTTACACTGAAGAGCCAAAAAAACTAGTACACCTGCCTAATATCGTGTAGGGCCCTGCCAGCACGCAGAAGTGCCGCAAGACGACGTGGCATGGACTCGACTAATGTCTGAAGGTATGCAGGAGGCAATTCACACCATGAATCCTGCAGGGCAGTCCACAAATCCAATCTGCACCAATTTGAGAAAGGGTTGCACGTCTCTCACGTTTAGTGATTCTCGTCAGTCTTCATTTGTCCCGTTCTTTCACGATCTTTTTCCTGCCACAGCGATGTCGAAGATGTGATGTTATACCTGATTCCCGATTTCACGGTACACTCGTAAAATGGTCGTATGCGAACATCCAAATGTTATCGCTACCTCGGAGATGCTATGTCCCATCTCTCGTGCGCCGACTATAACATCACGTTCAAACTCACTTAAATCTTGATAACCTACCATTGTAGCAGCAGTAACCGATCTAACTGCCGACCGCATTGCGTTAACATGGGTGTGACGAGATCGCTAAGAGTAAACTTTATCCCACTGACAGTATCCGCCACACGAGGCACAATGTTCGATATTTTCTGGCACAGTCACTACCGGGCTGTAACTAAAGAGCGTGATTTTCGCTAATAGATTAACGCAGAATCTGAACTTCAGTTTCTTCCGATCTCACATGCAGCTTTCATTTAAAAATAAGCCTAGTGTATGTTCTCGCAGCAATAGTCAAATATTACTATCCGACTACGTACGTACTCAACGTTTATGGTACGCTAGAAAACTAAGTCCCCTAACAACTTAAATCATCCAATCACGAATGTCCTTCTAAACCAAATAATTGCGTACACAGACAGCCATGAAATATTTTCTGGAAAATCAGCTGTTCCTAGGTATAACTGATAAGGCAGTGGCCAATTGTTGAAGTCTCATAATTTTGTGGTAGTTGGCGTTAAATAAAGTCACTGTCAAAATATATATAGCTAGTGAATTCACATTCAACAAGTTGTTAAAGTTTTGTTAATTTCACACAGCGCTATTGAGAATGGGCACATATATGAATTTATATATTGAGGTGTCCGAAATAAGTGTGCTCAATTTTCATCTCTTCTGTCATATAGGGTTAAACCTCCTCACAGATATGACAGCGTATAATGTTATTTTCCACGGTAACAAGCTGCCTACAGTCACAACTCTACACTTTTCTTTATTCCTAAATGTGAATGTCAACTAACTGATGTGATGTAAGGCATGTTTGCAAGAATTGTGAATCCCTTTTGAAATGCCTTTACGCAAGGCATTTCACATTATTGAGAACACTCGAGTATATATTGGTTGTTCTTTGCTAGCTGCCTCGCTAGGAGTTTCTCTATAAACGTTGCCATCAGATACTGCGGAATTTGGCCTTCGTTTGTTTCTGGGATTACTGTTGCCCGACTGTCCTCAAGGACGAGTCCGACAATTCCTCATCCTGCGCACGCAGATGTGTACTTGCTGAAAAATTTACCAAATTAATTTACGTTCTGCACATATACAGAAGTGTTCACACAATACATCAATAGCTTTTTGTGGGATCAAAAACACGGCTTGACATTAAATGCTGCATCCCAAACTCTAACATCATATCTGGTCACTGTGGACACGACATAGTCTCGCGGAAGATCTTATTTCACTATCAGAGAGAAACAGTACATCCAGACACACAAATGCAAAATGATCTTTAATTTTGGTCTGGGGAGCGAAAGAGCCAATCATTCGTGGTAGAAATAGGAGAGGATAAAAAATGTGCGCGTGTCTAAGGAACAAGCATTAAAATGAAACCGAAAAATTATTTCAGTTTCCTAGATTGAAAAATCCTCCCTACGCGGTTAGTGTTTGTACTCCTCATCTTGAGGTTTCTGTTTGCCTTTTTGGAGCGTCCCCTTTGGCGTTTTCTCAAGAAGGTTATGGCTTTTTTTTAATGATTATGACAGTGGGGCGATTAATTACACAAAATATTACTGTGGACAACCCGATTAAAAAAATAACACGTCACAAAGAACCGAGACGATGACATGAACACATACTGAGAGCAAGCCAAGGTTAGCTGAATTTCTAGTTGGGTGTTATATGGAATTCTATAATATCTGCTGACAACAGCTAATGTTAGCTTGTTTTCAGTACACATTTCCACTCAAGGTCTGTGTTTTCTGTGATCGCATCGCTCGGAGTTAACACACGTCCACAATAATAATTTTTCATTCAACAAGAACGCCCTTGGCCCAGCTTCGTGGGGAAGCTGATTGGATACGAGGAGGTAATATAGTCTCTGTCCTTGACAGCGTAGTTAACAAGCGGAGAGATTTAATTTACATTCACCCTCTCATCTGTTAGCTATAGGAATGTACATTAGCCTTCTGGCAGGCAATGATCGTCTATGCAAAGTACTCCCACTATATAAAACACTTTCTTTGCTTCAATACACGTCTTGTTGCTGCAAAGAAATGTGTGGATAAATATGAGCCACTGTAAAGTAAGTTTGCCATAAAGAAAGTTTGCTTTGATCTATATACCAATGTAAAATATAACCTTACAGTGTTTTTATAATAGTTCAGCAATATTCTTTGTGCTAAACTCAGTAGCTGTTTATGAGGGCTAAGAATTTTTAACAAGGAAACCGTATGTTGTACAGGCAATTAATTTTTTATGGTCATCTCGGTTTTAAAATATTATACACCCACTTACAAAATTTTTATTTTCAGTTTTGCAAGCAAGGGACACAAAATGCATTTCTCTTTCAAAATACGTCGTTCGACCAAATAAAAATACTCGTCTATAAAATACATAACTGAGAATCGCAAGCTCGTAAACATTAGCAACAAATCATTGTAGTGTTATATTTGCAAGTAAAGACAGCCACGACTACAACACAGGTGGCCATCAACAGCGACCCGTCGGTAACGCTGCTGATTTCTGAGTTAGCAAATAAAATTATGACGTGACGAAAGCAAAGGGCAATAATCAATCAAATGCTCTTCTCTTCACAGACACATACTGAAGCTTCGCATCAGGACTGTTGGAAGTGACGATTTCACTTCATAATTTCATCCAGTGTCGAAAAAGATATATGATTATGTCAATCGTCTAACGATTGTGTTATTTGGTAAAGGGGCATTTAGTGGTTTTCAAAATAAATTACAATTTAAAATTGACAGAAGAAATGTTTTGATATTTCTGAAATTTTTTTTTGGTATAGAGCAGGAAAAAATGTCTTCACAGTAAACACAACAAATTGAAATAAATTAATAATTTGCTATAAATAAGTAATTTTGATGTAAAAAAAATTTTTAAAAAATTCCCCTATAAATATAATATTTAATATTAGCAACCATAATTGTATTGAACTTTCCGTTTGAATTTATAAAATTGACTGAACATCATAACAGATCAAAGAAATTAATTTCATTCTTTAAGGAAATCTTTCCAAGGAATTATTTTTCACAGTGGCACAAGAATACTAATAATAGATACAAACAATGTCTATAATATTTTATTATTGCAGTGCAAGAACAAAGCTACTTAATGTGAAACATGTTGCGAGGCACTGATACGAGGTAGTGATGAATGCGCTCACTGGCGACAATGTGTGGGTTTGTGTGTGCAGGCATCGTGGCGATGCAGCATCTGCCGCAGGAAGCTGCAGAGTCGCGCACAGCCCATCGTGACACAGGAGTCGACCGATATCCTGCTGGACGTGCCCGTTGTCGAGGCACTCCAGAGGCGACATTCAGACATCAAGATAGGCTCCGGCAGCACCACTAGCTCGGGTACAGACTCCCTCCTCGACATACCTACTGCCACACCTCCTTCCTCATTCCTGGACATACCAACTGCCACAACTCCTTCCCTTATCTGGGGTACGACCTCCCTCCTCACTCCTGGACATACCTACTGCCACACCTCCTTCCCACAGCTCGGGCACGACCTCACTCCTCACTCCTGGACATACCTACTGCCACACCTCCTTCCCACATCTTGGGTATGACCTCCCTCCTCACTCCTGGACATGCCTATAGCCACACCTCGTTCCCTTATATGGGGTACGACCTCCCTCCTCACTCCTGGACAAACATACTGCCACACCTCCTTCCCTTATCTGGGGTACGACCTCCCTCCTCACTCCTGGACATACCTACTGCCACACCTCCTTCCCACATCTTGGGTACGACCTCCCTCCTCACTCCTGGACATGCCTATAGCCACACCTCGTTCCCTTATATGGGGTACGACCTCCCTCCTCACTCCTGGACAAACATACTGCCACACCTCCTTCCCTTATCTGGGGTACGACCTCCCTCCTCATTCCTCGACATACCTTCTGCCACAACTCCTTCCCTTATCTGGGGTACGACCTCCCTCCTCACTCCTGGACATACCTACTGCCACACCTCCTTCCCACATCTTGGGTATGACCTCCCTCCTCACTCCTGGACATGCCTATAGCCACACCTCGTTCACTTACCTGGGGTACGACCTCCCTCCTCACTCCTTAACATACCTACTGCCACACCTCCTTCCCACATCTTGGGTACGACTTCCCTCCTCACTCCTGGACATTCCTACTGCCACACCTCCTTCCCACAGCTCGGGCACGACCTCACTCCTCACTCCTGGACATACCTACTGCCACACCTCCTTCCCACATCTTGGGTATGACCTCCCTCCTCACTCCTGGACATGCCTATAGCCACACCTCGTTCATTTATCTGGGGTACGACCTCCCTCCTCACTCCTTGACATACCATGACGGTGTGGAGGAAGGGTGTTCTTGGGTACGACTTCCCTCCTCACTCCTGGACATTCCTACTGCCACACCTCCTTCCCACAGCTCGGGCACGACCTCACTCCTCACTCCTGGACATACCTACTGCCACACCTCCTTCCCACATCTTGGGTACGACTTCCCTCCTCACTCCTGGACATTCCTACTGCCACACCTCTTTCCCACAGCTCGGGCACGACCTCACTCCTCACTCCTGAACATACCTACTGCCACACCTCCTTCCCTTATCTGGGGTTCGACCTCCCTCCTCACTCCTGGACGTATCTACTGCCACACCTGCTTCCCACAGCTCGGGTACGATCTCACTCCTCACTCCTGGACATACCTATTACCACACCTCCTTCCCTTATCTGGGGTACGACCTCCCTCCTCACTCCTGGACATACCTACTGCCACACTTCCTTCCCACATCACAGGAACCACCTCCCTTCTCACTCCTGGACATACCTACTGCCACACCTCCTTCCCACATCACAGGAACGACCTCCTTCCTCACTGCTGGACGTCTCTACTGCTACACCTCCTTTTCACAGCTCGGGTACGACCTCACTCCTCACTCCTGAACATACCTATTGCCACACCTCCTTCCCACATCACAGGTATTACATCCCTCCTGATTCCTGGACGTATCTACTGCCACACCTCCTTCCCACATCTCGGATACGACCTCCCTCCTCACTCCTGGACGTATCTACTGCCACACCTCCTTCCCTCATCTCTTGTACAACTTCCCTCCTCACTCCTGGACGTATCTATTGCCACACCTCCTTCCCACATCTCGGGTACGACCTCCCTCCTCATTCCTGTACAATCCTACTGCCACACCTCCTTCCCACATCTCGATACGACCTCCCTCCTTACTCCTGGACATACCTACTGACACACCTCCTTCCCACATCTGGGGTACAACCTCCCTCCTCACTCCTGGATATACTGTCTGCTACACCTCCCTCTGATAGCTCGGGTATAACTTCCCTCATCCCTGGCAATCTTAACTACCTGCCACACCTTCCCATACTCCACATGTCCCCATAAATTAATCGTTTGCGAATAACTAGGAACTTTTAAGTCGTTCAAATAATCTAATTCCATAAAATTTTATATTTTTTTTGTCATACAAAATATTATTTTTCAGAGGGCGCAATCAATAAGTTAATGCACCTTAAATATATTCTTATATTTACAAAAAAAATCATTGGAAACTAGATGGCAATATTTGTTTGCTAACATAAGAAATTAATAAGAACAATTTGTTACTTGTTACTATGGAATCTTTAAAACTGCTGTCAAGTTTGTCATTAATGTCTTGTAGAATTCAATTTGTTTAGAAATGTGGATGTACATAAAGAGTTTTGTACCATTCATAACACAATACATTGTAAAATTACATTATTTCACGTGTAGTGTTTCATGGGAAATTTTATCGACCAGTTTAAAAGAACTGTTTGTAAAATATACAAAATAGTTTTACAATGTGTTGACTTGATTGAACTGTGTCATTTTTGTTATTCTATACATGGTACTAACACGCCAATCCTTTTTAATGTGCTCATAAATCAAAAGAAAAATTTAATTAATCTAATAGCCACAAATTTAAAGATCGCACATTTAATGCGTTTTTATTATGTATAAATAGTTTGTACATATTTGTATTTACATTACTGAGAATCTGCCAGCTGAAGTGTCCTTTGTAGAAAGGCTATTTTTCAAAAGTATGTAAGTAACAGTTGAATGGCGGTGTATTCCTATAACTAACTGTAACTACCCATATACTAACTTAAGATATTCTCACCTTCGCCATTTCTCTGTTCCTTGATATTTCACTAACCACTTCCTGCCCTCATGATTTTGTGAATCCATATGTTCCTAAAATGCAACCAACCTAGTAATGAGGTATCCTCTCACATTATCATTATTTCTTTTCTCTATTATATAATGTTGCAATTCCACACTCGGCCTGTACCTGACATAGTTTACAGGCAGAAGTCAACAAAAAAAAATAAATGCTTGTTTTATGCATATTCATAATCATATAATTTAACATTTACTGCCGACATCTACACTTTTTTGCCCAATATGATGCGCCTGAAGCAATCTCCAGATTGTAAAACTTCAATTCACCTACATACATATCCTCTTGCTTTTCGTATCATATCCTCGCAACTTGGCCTGTTCCTAATATAGTTTACCAGAATAAAAATCTAACCCATAAGAGTTTTATCCACATAGTTTCTTACTAGTTTTCTAATCATATGAATTCAAGCTCTCATGTGTTAATTATTTTGCGTGTGCTTAAAATAGTTTACCAGTTATCTGTTTGAATGTTAAATTCCTTTATTTCGTATAATTTACCACTTCTTGCCCTCATGACTGCATAAGTTGGCTGTGTTTGCAAAAGGTTTTGAACAAGTAACAAACAGACTATAGAAGGATTCCTCTACCTTTTCCTTACTCTTTTACTCATCGTCAAATACTTGCTTTCTAAATGTCCTTATAAGCTGCTCTGTACTAGGGATGGGGAATAATTATGTCGCTAAGACTTTGTCACGGTTACCGAATTGTCATGGTGACAAGCAGTGATACTGGCATCGAACTCACTGCTTCTGCTAGTCGCTCCTCTCACTGTGCGCAGGTCACGGGGGTGCAAGCACTTTTACCTTGTCGCAATGTAATAAAGAACGTTCTATGCCATTTAATAATCAATCTCGCGGCTATAATACGTGCTACGTCCATTGCTGTGCCGAACTTTGCGGCAGTGGCAAATTCACAGCTATATTTATGTAATTAGGTACATTTTATTTAACTTTGCTTAATAATTCCTTCTGGAATAAAACATTTGTAATTATTTTTGAAATTTATGGTTGCTAGTTGTAAAAGTTTAATCCTGAAAATTCATTGCTATCCACTTTCAACTTCCATTGTCATTACTTTTACCAATTTTGAATCGCTTACCTTTTCAAATTGGTTTTGTGAATTATATTGCAAAATTATGTATATGCAGATACATCAATATTAGTTTCAATCATGTAACCTCAGTGGCCATAAATAAAATTGCTCCATCTCTGTTCGGTACTCGGCGTGACAAGCAGCAACTCACTCGAGCCTGTGCTCCGTACACATTCCTCGTCGTGACAGGGAGTGACTTCGCCAGAGCATTCAACAGTCATTCCTCACTGAGACAAAGACGACAGCTTCGCTCTCTCGCGTCGCACGCATTTCACTTATCACCATTAGAATAAGCGGCTTGGCTAACGGCAGCTCCTGCCGATTCTCGCAACGATAGGAGGAAGCTTGGCTGGCACCAGTGTCGGTCGTTCCTCGCCGTGACAAGAAGCAGCTTAGATAGCGCCCGCGCTTTTCATTCCTTGGCATTACAAGAAGTGGCATAGAGAAGGCCGGGCCGGCATTTCCTCGCTGTGACATGAAGTGGTCGGTTAGCACTAGCACCGTTCGTTGTTTGCTGTAACCAGAAGTGGCTCTGCTAGCGGCAGCACTGGTCGTTCCTCAGTATGACAAGAAGCAGCTTGGCTAGCAGAAGCACCAGTCATTCCACGCCGTGAAAAGAACCAGCATGGCTAGCAGCAGCCCCGATCATTCATGGCCAATACAAGAAGCAGCTTGGCTAGCGCCAGAGGCGGTCGTTCCTCGCCATGACAAGAAGTAACTTGGCTTGCAGCAGAACCGGTCTTTCCTCACTGTAAAAACAACTGCACGGCTAGCAGCAGCAGTGGTCTTTCATCGCCGTGACAAGAATGATCGGCTAGCTTCAGTGCAGGTCTTTCTTTGACATGACAAGAAGCAGCTTGGCTAGCGGCAGCACCAGTAGTTGCTCGCCATGAGAAGAACAAGCTTGGCTAGCACCATCGCCAGTCGTTCCTCGCCATGATAAGGAGCGACTTGGCTAGGGGCAGTGCCAGTCGTTCCTTGCCATGGCAAGGAGCGGCTCGGCTAGCAGCAGTGTCGGTCGAACCTCGCATTGACAAGATGCAGCATGGCTAACAGAACCACCGGTCTCACCTCGCTGTGACAAGAAGCGCTCAGCTTGCAGCAGTGCCTGTGATTTCTTGCAGTGACAAGATGCAGCACGGCTAACAGAACCACCAATCTTTCCTCCCAGTGACAATAAGTGGCTTGGCTAGCGGCAGTGCTGGTCGTTCCTCGCAGTGAAAAGATGCAACAAGGCTAACAGAACCACCGGTCTTTCATTGCGGTGACAATTAGTGACTATGCTGGCGGCAGTGCCGGGCGTTCCTCGCGGTGGTAAGATGCCCGTTGTTAACAGATCCACCGGTCTTTCCTCGCAGTGACAATAAGTGGCTTGGCTAGGGGCAGTGCCGGTCTTTCCTCGCAGTGACAAGAAGTGCATAGCTAGCGGCAGTGCCGGTCTTTCCTCGCAATGACCAAATGCATTGTGGCTAACAGATCCACCGGTCTTTCCTCGCAGTGACAATAAGTGGCTTGGCTAGGGGCAGTGTGGGTCTTTCCTCGCAGTGACAAGATGCAGCATGGCTAACTGAACAACCGGTCTTTCCTCGCAGTGACAATTAGTGGCTTTGCTAGCGGCAGTGCCGGTCGTTCTTCGCAGTGACAAGAAGTGGCTTGGCTAGGGGCAGTGCCGTCCTTTCCTCGCAGTGACAAGAAGTGCATAGCTAGCGGCAGTGCTGGTCGTTCCTCGCAGTGACAAAATGCAGCGTGGCTAACTGAACCACCGGTCCTTCCTTGCAGTGACAATAAGTGGCTTGGCTAGGGGCAGTGCCGGTCTTTCCTCGCAGTGACAAGAAGTGCATAGCTAGCGGCAGTGCTGGTCGTTCCTCGCAGTGACAAAATGCAGCATGGCTAACAGAACAACCGGTCTTTCCTCGCAGTGACAATAAGTGGCTTGGCTAGCAGCAGTACCTGTCGTTCCTCTCAGTGACAATAAGTGGCTTGGCTAGGGGCAGTGCCGTTCTTTCCTCGCAGTGACAAGAAGTGCATAGCTAGCGGCAGTGCTGGTCGTTCCTCGCAGTGACAAAATGCAGCATGGCTAACAGAACAACCGGTCTTTCCTCGCAGTGACAATAAGTGGCTTGGCTAGCAGCAGTACCTGTCGTTCCTCTCAGTGACAATAAGTGGCTTGGCTAGGGGCAGTGCCGTTCTTTCCTCGCAGTGACAAGAAGTGCATAGCTAGCGGCAGTGCTGGTCGTTCCTCGCAGTGACAAAATGCAGCATGGCTAACAGAACAACCGGTCTTTCCTCGCAGTGACAATAAGTGGCTTGGCTAGCAGCAGTACCTGTCGTTCCTCTCAGTGACAATAAGTGGCTTGGCTAGGGGCAGTGCCGTTCTTTCCTCGCAGTGACAAGAAGTGCATAGCTAGCGGCAGTGCTGGTCGTTCCTCGCAGTGACAAAATGCAGCATGGCTAACAGAACAACCGGTCTTTCCTCGCAGTGACAATAAGTGGCTTGGCTAGCAGCAGTACCTGTCGTTCCTCTCAGTGACAATAAGTGGCTTGGCTAGGGGCAGTGCCGTTCTTTCCTCGCAGTGACAAGAAGTGCATAGCTAGCGGCAGTGCTGGTCGTTCCTCGCAGTGACAAAATGCAGCATGGCTAACAGAACAACCGGTCTTTCCTCGCAGTGACAAGAAGTGGCTTGGCTAGCAGCAGTACCTGTCGTTCCTCTCAGTGACAATAAGTGGCTTGGCTAGGGGCAGTGCCGTTCTTTCCTCGCAGTGACAAGAAGTGCATAGCTAGCGGCAGTGCTGGTCGTTCCTCGCAGTGACAAAATGCAGCATGGCTAACAGAACAACCGGTCTTTCCTCGCAGTGACAATAAGTGGCTTGGCTAGCAGCAGTACCTGTCGTTCCTCTCAGTGACAATAAGTGGCTTGGCTAGGGGCAGTGCCGTTCTTTCCTCGCAGTGACAAGAAGTGCATAGCTAGCGGCAGTGCTGGTCGTTCCTCGCAGTGACAAAATGCAGCGTGGCTAACTGAACCACCGGTCCTTCCTTGCAGTGACAATAAGTGGCTTGGCTAGCAGCAGTACCTGTCGTTCCTCTCAGTGACAATAAGTGGCTTGGCTAGGGGCAGTGCCGTTCTTTCCTCGCAGTGACAAGAAGTGCATAGCTAGCGGCAGTGCTGGTCGTTCCTCGCAGTGACAAAATGCAGCATGGCTAACAGAACAACCGGTCTTTCCTCGCAGTGACAATAAGTGGCTTGGCTAGCAGCAGTACCTGTCGTTCCTCTCAGTGACAATAAGTGGCTTGGCTAGGGGCAGTGCCGTTCTTTCCTCGCAGTGACAAGAAGTGCATAGCTAGCGGCAGTGCTGGTCGTTCCTCGCAGTGACAAAATGCAGCATGGCTAACAGAACAACCGGTCTTTCCTCGCAGTGACAATAAGTGGCTTGGCTAGCAGCAGTACCTGTCGTTCCTCTCAGTGACAATAAGTGGCTTGGCTAGGGGCAGTGCCGTTCTTTCCTCGCAGTGACAAGAAGTGCATAGCTAGCGGCAGTGCTGGTCGTTCCTCGCAGTGACAAAATGCAGCATGGCTAACAGAACAACCGGTCTTTCCTCGCAGTGACAATAAGTGGCTTCGCTAGCAGCAGTACCTATCGTTCCTCTCTGTGACAATAAATGGCTTGGCTAGGGGCAGTGCGGGTTTTCCTCGCAGTGACAAGAAGTGCATAGCTAGCGGCAGTGCTGGTCGTTCCTCTCAGTGACAAGATGCAGCATGGCTAACAGAACAACCGGTCTTTCCTCGCAGTGACAATAAGTGGCTTGGCTAGCAGCAGTACCTGTCGTTCCTCTCAGTGACAATAAGTGGCTTGGCTAGGGGCAGTGCCGTTCTTTCCTCGCAGTGACAAGAAGTGCATAGCTAGCGGCAGTGCTGGTCGTTCCTCTCAGTGACAAGATGCAGCTTGGCTAACAGATCCACCGGTCTTTCCTCGCAGTGATAATAAGTGGCTTGGCTAGGGGCAGTGCCGGTCTTTCCTCGCAGTGACAAAATGCAGCATGGCTAACAGAACAACCGGTCTTTCCTCGCAGTGACAATAAGTGGCTTGGCTAGGGGCAGTGCCGTTCTTTCCTCGCAGTGACAAGAAGTGCATAGCTAGCGGTAGTGCTGGTCGTTCCTCGCAGTGACAAAATGCAGCATGGCTAACAGAACAACCGGTCTTTCCTCGCAGTGACAATAAGTGGCTTGGCTAGCAGCAGTACCTGTCGTTCCTCTCAGTGACAAGATGCAGCATGGCTAACAGATCAACCGGTCTTTCCTCGCAGTGACAATAAGTGGCTTGGCTAGGGGCAGTGCCGGTCTTTCCTCGCAGTGTCAAGAAGTGCATAGCTAGCGGCAGTGCTGGTCGTTCCTCGCAGTGACAAAATGCAGCATGGCTAACGGAACAACCGGTCTTTCCTCGCAGTGACAATAAGTGGCTTGGCTAGCAGCAGTACCTGTCGTTCCTCTCAGTGACAATAAGTGGCTTGGCTAGGGGCAGTGCCGTTCTTTCCTCGCAGTGACAAGAAGTGCATAGCTAGCGGCAGTGCTGGTCGTTCCTCGCAGTGACAAAATGCAGCATGGCTAACGGAACAACCGGTCTTTCCTCGCAGTGACAATAAGTGCCTTGGCTAGCGGCTGTGCCGGTCGTTCCTCGCAGTGACAAGATTCAGCATGGCTAACAGAACAACCGGTCTTTCCTCGCAGTGACAATAAGTTGCTTGGCTAGCGNATAAGTTGCTTCTCTAGCGGCTGTGCCGGTCTTTCCTCGCTGTTACAGGAAGCGGCTTGGCTTTCGCCAGCACCAGTATTTCCTCACCATGACAATGTGCGACCTGGTTAGCGTCATTGCCGATCGTTCCTTGCCGTAACATATAGTGGCTTGGTTATCGATTTCACTGGTCGTTCTTCACCGAGACATATATAAATAAAATACAAAGCAGCAGCCTCTCGGCTGCCACCCTTTTGTATTTTTACCTAGTGTTCTTAGACGTGAGGCCATCCTGCGGTACGACCACCCTCTCAGCAGTGAAGAAGGATCACGCCTTCTCATCGCAGGTGTCTTTCAAAAGTATTTTAAAGAATTTTTAATAAATTTTTTAATTAATTGTAATTTTTTTTGTTTTTTTTTTTTTGGAAATTTTTCGATTTTCGCAGTCAAAGGTCATCGTTGTCAAGGTCAAACGCGAAGGTCACTGATATCCGACGTGGCGGAAAATATGGCCGCTGGGGAACCGGAATGACAGGGCATGAACATCTCCGAGTTCCGTCGCCAGATGCCGATGGGCTCAAACACAGATAATCATTCTACTAACGAGATTTCCTCAATTTTATCCTCGTTTCATCCGTAACCAAAAAATGTCCAATACCGTCCTTTCGGCATATCCATCGTTGATCCCAGAGAATTAATCTGGTTTAATCAAAGTGATGGCCATATATCTAGGAATACAAATAATTGATACACAATTGTTTCGAGGCAGCAAATCACTTTGAATGCTAAGGGATTTTTATCAGAGGGACAGGTAATTGGTCAGCTCAAAATTATCTTTTGGCGTGCCATTTGACGACAGACGTAAGAAGGCAGTTTGAGAACGTTCACTTGTTTGCACCAGGAAATATATTGTAATGGGTCAGTTACTAGAGATCCCGCGTTGGTTTTCAATTTTCATTTAAATGACTCTAGTCGTATAACCAGTAAAATCAATTTATTGAATAATGTAGCTCAACACTTACATTGTTTCTAAAATTATGAGATCAACTTGGTGTTCCCGAAATTTATCATATTACAAGCTGTGTTAGAATAGTTGTAATCTAATAAACTGTTTAAAGAATATTCTTACAGTGTAATGCAGGTAGGACTGTTAAATGTTGTGCATGAAATGTGTCTAAAATGCCTGTTCGTTTAAAATATCATATGATAAACTTAATGTGATGGTTAATTGCAAGCATTATGTGTGTAATCACGTGATTGTTATTTGTTCAGCGTAATAATAGGTGTTTCGTCTGTTTTGTGAGTAATTGTTGTTCAGTTGCAAAATTAATGTGTTTGCAGTTTTCAAGAAAATACATTATTGTTAATGATTGCTGTTGCGTCAATGTTTTATGTGAGTAACTACTTCTGACACAAGCTAATATATTGTTCACAAAGTAACCACTCTGAAAGATTGTCATGTTACACAAAAATAACTGTTTACACTTGAGCACAACCCCTACTTTCTTGTGTGATGTAACGTGTTTGTGATTGTTTTTAAATGTAAAGTATTGTTTGTAAGAGAGCGTTTGTTAGGAGAGTATAGCTGGCTATGTCTTGTAAAGGCACATATGTGCTACTTCTGTCAATGCTAGTATGCTATGTTCTCTTTTCGGAGTATTCTATCTACTTTGTACTTGCCTTGCAGATTCATGCTATCAGTTACTTCCTAGTGCTGTTAGAAGTATCGCATATCCATTTTCTTGCCTTGCAAAACACACACTGTGCTTTTCTTACTAGAGATAATGGAGAGCTTGTCTAGCAAGGAATAGAGCTAGACGCATTAGTGTATGTGTTTTGCAAGAGCAACGATGTTGTCACACTACTAGTACTGTGTATCTAATGCTCGTTATGTCGCATACCTCGCAAGTGTGTGCTCTTGTCTGTGTACGGTGTCTTGTGTATGCTCTTGTTGTGCATGTGTTTGTTGCTTTTGTGCTGTTCAAAGCAGTCGCCGAACCCTGGCCGCCACCGATCTGACGGCCTCCAGTCCCCGTTACATCCACCTGCATACAAGTTATTTCACTACGTCAAATTAAATAACCTGACACATTCAATTTCATACATTTTATAAAGAACCATGTGCAAAAACGAATTTACTTTATTTTGCTTTGTATCAATAAAAATCTTCTAAGATCGAGTAAATAAGTCATTAGTTTCAGTCACGATTGTCATAAATTTTACTACTGCAATATCAAAATAAATTGTAATTACATGCTTAACATGGAGAACATTTCTTCAATATTTAAACATGTCGTACGCTTGGCCACAAATGTAAAAACGAATTCCCTTGACATGTTGTAATTCAGAACCCTTTGATGTAACTTGGTGTGGAGGTATCATCTACAAAGAGCTGAAATTCCAGTCATATTTATATTATTTATTTCTTAAACCTTGCCACCTTTTCTTAAGCAATCCAAAAAAGCTCATATAAATGTGTTATATGCCTATTCTCTATCCCCATAAAAATAATTTGAAATATTTCAAAAATTGCTAATTTTTTGTACAAACTTTACACTCTCTGGATATTTTAAAACGTAAATGAAAACACGGGCAAAATTTTTTGCAGGAGTTGGTCCAAAATTCTTTGAACTGGAGGCCAAATGTCTGATACAAATTCGTTGTACAGTTCCGGTTAATGAATCTCCCATTTCTCCCAAACATGGGGCAAGATGTCTAAATGCAAGAGATTTGAAATTAGAGGAAATCAAAATTATGCACAAAACGAGAAGGGATCCCTGGAATGACACGGGAAAAAGATTGGTCTTTGCACTCTGTGATTCGGGCCAAAGTACTTTGAAAGGATTTCTTAGTTCTTTCGTGTATTACAGTGTCATATGAGAGCCAGAGCTAAAGTGAGTAGTGAGGTCCAGTGACCGTGGTGGCCACAACGGGGAACGAGTCTCGCTGGCCTGTGGCGGTGCAGGTCGGCCCTGCTGCTGTGTCGTCTCTAGCACGTGCCTGTGTCTCTGTTGTTACGCCAGGTAGAGGCCTTGCAATCCCGCGCTACCCTGAGCTGCGCCGTCACTCTGACGTGTCCCTCGCCTCGGCCAAGGACCTGGCCCGGGTTCAGTGTGCCTGTTTGTTGACGGCAGGTGGCAGCGGCCTTGCGCCGCCTAGGTCTCCAGAGCTGCGGCGCCACTCGGATGTGTCTCCAGCCTCGCTCAAGGAGCTGGAGAAAGTGGCGGGGGAGCGACGCGAAGAGCTGCGCTGGGAGCGCGAGATGGAGTGGCGACAACATAAGCGGGGCTCGTCAACTGGCCGCGAGCCACTCCTCAAGCCAGGTGGGTGCACCCCACTCCGGTAACTGCCGCTCGCTGCCAGGTGTTGGATGTGCCCTCCTAGACCTGCATTGCTGCTGCTCGCTCTGCTTTCTTCCTGTCCTCTGATATGTGACTGCTGTGTGTCTGCCATTCGTCAACCTTCCTGGGTACTATATGCCCCGCGATCCTATGGATCCTGCCATGCCCCATGGTTGATATGCCCTAGACCTGCATTGCTGCTCTCGCTCTGCTTTCTTCCTGTCCTCTGATATGGCACAAATTCTGTCCCAAGTGTCAACCTCCTTGGGTATTACATACTTCATAACCTAATGATTGCTACTCCATGGTGCATTACACCTAAACTTACATTGTTGTCACTTGTTCTGCTTTCTTAATTTTTTTCCTGATATTTAACAAATTTGTGGACCAACCCGAGACCCTTGCTAGGCACTACATAATACATGACTTCATAGATACATGCGCTGTCTCGTGGTGGATGTGTCATAGACCTGCATTGTTGCATTGTTGGCACTCGCTATGCTTTATTACTGTCCTGATATGTGACAGTTGTGTGCCACTCATCAACCTTCTGAGGTACTACACACTCCTTACTTCCTGATTCTTGTACGTCCCCATTGCGAATGTGTCACAGACCTGCATCATCACTATTCACACTGCATCCTTCCTGTCCCCCTTATACTTTACTACCACTTATCAACCTTGCTAAGCACTACACACCCCATTGCCTGATTGATACTGTACAGCTCAGTGGTGTATGACTCTTAGAACTGCATTGTTGACATTCGTCTTGCCTTCTTCTGGTCCTGATGTGTGACCATCCTGTGCCACTTACTTGTCATCATTACTGCCTGCCACATTACCTAATAGCTCCTGTGCTGCCCAGTAATGGATGTCCCTACACCTTTATTGTCACTCCTCGCTCTGCTTTTTTCCTATGATCCTGATACCTGACTGTTATATGTCCAACCCTCGTCAACTGTGGTTCGGCACTGCCCACTCCATTACCTAATAGCACTTACACTGTCAGTACTTAATGTGATCTAGACCTGCATTGCCATGACTTGCTCCGATTTCTTCCAATCCTTTTGATTCTTGAGTGGTCTATGACTCACTTGTCAACCTTGATGGGTACTGCCTACTCCATTGTATCATGTCTCCTTTGATTTCCTGTGGTGAATAACATCTCGACCTGAACAGCTGTCACTTGTGCTGCTTTCTTCCTATTTTCCTGATACTTGACTTTACTGTACCCCATGCATGTCAACTTTAACGGGTACAGCCTATTCAGATTGCTCAAGGTTCCTGCACTGCTCCCCAGTGAATGGTTTCAATTCCTGCATTGTCGTCAAATTGTGGGTTATATTTCTGACATTCAGACACAACAGCCATTTGTTCTGTTCTCTCAACATACTCGATTTTCACTGACAAATACAGTAGAGTTCGTTTCTAGAGATATCTTCAGGTTAAAATATCCGAAGACTGAATTACTCCTTATCACTCTGTTTTCTTCCTAAACCAATGATGATTAAAACTTCTGTATTTATTACTCATTGACACTGGCGTATAGCTTTCTCTCCATTATTGAGCTGTCTCAGCTACTATGCCATAAATATCACTGCAATTTCGTTTTATCAATGCCAATCGCTAGTTATCCTTTCTGTTATATTCATACTTGACAGTTCTCTGCTCATCATGTTGCAATTGTCTCTGTCATTGACCCTCGGCTCAATTGCTACTGTGTAGATGGTTTACGGTTAATCTCAATTTCTACCACCTACGCAATTTCTTGAATACTCATTTTTCTTGCTTCTTCCGATTACCTTGCCTTAATTCTCATTGATTTGAAGACAATGTTTTCAAAGTTCACACTTGGTGTATCCTCCCCAGAGTGGTAGCCTCCAGCTGTCATGCAGTTTTTTTGTTATTCGGTCATTATCCTCCTTTCTCATTGTATTGTTAAAATCACTCCTGAAGATGAATTAAATTTCTCGCTAGGATGGTTACCTTTTCACTTGGCGTGTAATGATAAAATACTAGCACTCACTCAGATTTATGCTGCTGTCACTGAAAAATTACTGTTCTCATACTTGTCATGATATATTTAACAGAACTACTTTTCCAGATGTTTGAGTGATTCTGCCCCTCCTAAATTCTTGGTGAACGGGTTTACCTTGACAAACAAGGATACAACACACTCTGTCTTTCAAATACTTATGGAACACTTTGTAAAATTTGCGAATTCCATCTGTTAACTTAAACGCTCCATTTCGTCCTTCAGAAGAGGTAAAAATTTTTCATTCCAAGGTGCTTTTCATCTTATTCTTTGACCTGTTAGTTCATGCGGCACAAACAGTGCCCTTCTTCCATCTTTTAAAAGTAAAATGCTCCAAACTTAAGGGAAATGTGTTTTTTCTTTTATTTCCGAAGTTGTCATCTAACTATTTTTCTGGTGTTACTACAAAACGCTATCTTTGGTTTGTAAAAATCGACATATTTTAAATTTAAGAAAATCACTATTTCTAAAGGTGGATAAAAAATTGATGAATTTGTGACTGTCCTGCTGTGTTAGTACCTTACTTTCTAATATATTTATTTAACTAATATATTTTTGCTATAGGAAAAGGTAAGTGAACAAGCATTTCACCCATCTTCCTGTGGTTTTAGTTCTCATGTCGCAATTTTTTATTGAAATTTCTAATTTTTTCGTTATTATTTTTTTTGCTGCAGTTATGCAAGACAGTACTTCCATTTTATAAAGAAAAATTAACCGAGAACTCACTGAATGTTATTATGAATACCTGTGACCGCGGTATAAACATTTTCCATATATTTTCATCAGGCTGAAGAATTTGTAACTTTCTGCATAACTAGTAAATTAAGAAATTAACGTTTTATGGTACGATTCGATATAACACACGTTCTCTTTTTTCAGCAGTCCACAATAAATTGCTATGCGCAGTATACCTGCAAGTTCGTAAAGTTCAGTGGAAGTAGGATAATGCTCTATATTTTTCTTTTTTTGGGAAATTATTTTTATTAATTATAACAGTTATTAATTTTTATGCTTTCAGTGATATTTTCTTTAAACAAATAAAAACTCTTTTATTACACGTTACTTTCTATGGTCAGATAACATATTTCATACGGTTTGTTTTACCAACACTTATTAATGCGTTTTTGCTACAATTGTAGCCTACCACTAATATCCACAAGCATGTGGAAACAGGCGTAGTTATAATGTTTAAGTAGTAAACCACTAGCGATTACACTTTCACACAAAATCCACGCTAGTTTAGTAAATATGCATGTTCGTAATTAGGAAAAAGCGAATACTTTTATTAACCTGCAGAGGGGAGTATGAAAACTGCTGATATATAGCCTGTTAAAATGAAACTTAGTTAAAAAATGAAAATTCTGAATATGTTTTAATATATAAATAATAATATATATAACAAAGTTAAATTGTTTTCAATTATAAATATATTTTAATAAACACTTTGAGAATCCATTATATATATATATATATAATATTTACAGCTAATATGAGCCGGTTTTTACACACGTCTCGTGTTCCTTTACATGGCGCAACACATCGCTTTGGTTAAAAATAGTCATATATCTCTTGTTGATTTAGGTCATTATTAGAGAGTTGTAATATATATTTTTTTAATTAAACAACTCAGTATAGCCGGACATCAACTTACTCAGTTTTATTGCTAGGAATTTTAAATACTACTTTAAAAATCATCGAGTGAAAGTAATAATTTATTTGTATGAGCAGTAAAGAGTTGTATACATAGACGTTTATTTAAGAATATTGCAGTTTCGAGATGTAATCCGTGTGAAATTTGAGCATAAAAAAAATTACAGATTCGAGCAGCCATCGCATGTTCAACTGGTAACAGTTTTCTTGTAAGGTTGATTTCACTATGAGACTTGGACTGGCCATGACAGTTCGAAGGATCAACGTTTACAATCAGCGCGAAGTTCTATAGTTGGCGTCAGGCTACCGCAGATCCAACGACACGCGTGAAAAACCAGCTCACAATATCACGTCGGGTACACTTACCTGCCAGTAGGGATTGAAAACTATTATTTCAGGTTACATTTAAAACACGAGTAGGTTTCGTTTGCTTTGAACCTTCGAAGCCATAATTTACAGTACGCCGTGGATGAAGTCGTAGTTACTCACTTTGGCAGTAAACGAATATCTAAAGTTTTATTTGTAAAGGATTGAGACTACAAGCATATCATTTGTAATAAACCTGAGAAAATTTCCATTTTGTAGTTATTAATTCTGAGCAAAAAGTTAGTTACTAGGTTTCTCGGTGGTGGTCTGTTTCTCAGGAACTACCATCCATCGTCCTTAGTAATCATTTGCCTACATATCTCCGAGACGTATATTTTAAACAAGAATTTGTATGTTATTTATACAGCATTGATCTCTGACGTTTTCATTGCAAATTTTAGACATATAATTGCGGATTAACTAAACTAATAATGTCCGGGACGTGAAGCAGCTGAATTTTTTTGCAAATAACTTTGGTCCGTCGCCTGACAGAACAGTCAGGGGAAAAAAACGCGTTTAAAATTCTAAATCTTTTGCATTAGGCCTACTTGATAATCCGGACTTGTACTGGTTTTTTTCTTAACTCATGTCGGATTCTATTGCTATATCTCTGATATTAAATTTATTTGACGTGCCCTGAAAGAATGTCTCTACACCTATAATAAAAACTTCAAAATGACACGACTGAATAATATGGAATCGTGTGAGACGTTATACACTGAAGAGCCAAAAAATCTGGTACAACTACCTAATACCGCGTATGGCCCCCGAGCACGCAGAAGTGCCGCAAGACGACGTGGCATGGACTCGACTAATATCTGAAGGTATGCAGGAGGCAATTCACAACATGAATCCTGCAGGGTGTCCACAAATCCAATATGCGCCAATCTGAGAAAGGGTTGCACGACTGTCACGTTTAATGATTCTCGTCAGTCGTCGTGTGTCCCGTTCTTTCACGATCTTTTTCCGACTGCCGTGATGTCGAAGATGTGATGTTTTTCCGGATTTCCGATATTCACAGTACACTCATGAAATTGTCGTACGCGAATATCTGAATGTTATCGCTACCTCGGGGATGCTATGTCCCATCTCTCGTGCGCCGACTATAACACAACGTTCAAACTCACTTAAATCTTGATAACCTGCCATTGCAGTAGCAGCAGTAACCGATCTAGCTGCCGACCGCATCGCGTTACTCTGATTGGTTCCATGCCTCTGTTATTTTCATACGCACGCCTTTACCGGTTTTTTTGGCTCTTCAGTGTAGTACCAAACTTAGCGGCGGCATTCGGCGAGTTAACAAATGACGCCGGCTTGAGCGTATACCGGCACGACTGATGCGTGTAGGCGTGTGTGAAACATAAGAAGTGAAGCCCATCATCTTCGCGTATGTATGACAACCATATGCTCAGCATATTTTCTCATGCGTTTGGCCTAATATATTGTTAATGCCTAAATATACATTACTTAGAGTAGGTGACTATTAAAATTATAGGCAATTTTTAAAATGTAAATGCAATGTGTAATATTTGAAGTTATCATCAGATGTAGGAACGTTTACTTCCTTTAAATATGGACAAAGAGTACAATTTTTGTCCGCACTGTAAGCTCTATGAGTGAACGTTATAGGTTTTACTGGGTTCTGACATACACTGATTAAAAAATTTCGTTATAGGAGCCAAATTTATGTGTCTTCTCATAACCCATCTACACTCTTAATTAAGGACAGCAATCAAATACGTTATAGATACAAACTAAACGTTGTTAATCCATTAACGTAGACATTAATTTTTCATTTAAATTGTCGCAAAATAAAAATTTTTTTGTGTGGAAAGTACTTGGTGATTTCTTATAACACCTGACACTTCGGAACCTATGAAAAGGATTTCAGTAGATCCATGGCACAACAAGCAACCAATTATAAAATAGTTTGTATGTCAGCAGCAATAAATAGATTTTCCCAGGGAAAGGAGATGTCCGTATGGGTGGTACCTTCTGGAATTTCTCAGCACCGACCATGATTTCACCTATTCGGGGTAATATGTTAAGGGATTAACGTAGACAGTAATTGCAGGAGAACTGTAAATCGTCGTCTTGTCAGTTATTTTACCTGCAACAATGAACATTGTTCCTACAGCAGTGGATTCTAAACTACTAAACAACACACAGTTTTTTTGAACAGAACAACCTCAGTATCTTTATTGTTCCCGCGACAAACAGAACGTAATAAACTAAGATAAAACTCTCATCCTGGTACAGAAGTTTGGTTGCCTCTACCGTGAAGCCATACACGCTGTTACGTTGTCACTTCTCCGATGACATTTTACAGTGTACGACACACGACAGTAGCTTCTATTTTGAGGGTAAATTTACTCTCGGCAGCAACAATTAAGGTTTTGTTTTCTTCAGGTGTGTCCGCTCATGGTTTAGGAAATATGTAACAGCTCTCAGGTGTGGATCTGAAAAGAAGAAGGCTGCTTTCACGTAGGCGTATCTTGGGCGGCGATGGACATCTGGTTTTCTTGCGAAAAATGTTCCACGTCGGATAACATCACATATCTTACGTGCAGGTCTGCAGTTCGTTTGGTATTTGCCACGCGCTACAGTGAGGGGAATCTTTGGCATTTCACTGAGCAGATAATAACTAGGTTACTCCGGAATTGAACATCTATGATTCGCGAGCATTCACCTAAGATTTATAGCAAATAAAACCATCCAACTTCGAAAGTTGATCAGAGCTAAATAATGTTCATGTACAACAGGGTATATTATTTTTCTGCAGAAAGCCGGGTAAGTGATGATATGTGAATACGGGTTGGAAAAATTCTCGACTCCAGTGGTTTGCAGGCAAGACTACACACAGAGTCCTCTATGAAATTGAGGATCATATTGTTCACCAGATGCTTCCCAAGTTACCAGATTCAGCCTTGTCCATGGAGCAAGCGAATCTGTTCTTCTGGTTTTTTGTATGTCCGTTATTTACTCGGAGTCCTTCAGGACATGTCTGATAAACTCCGATGCAATCGCAAAGTTTACTGAGTTCTACTTGTTCTCGAAGCCTGAATTGTGCTGAAACGTGTCTTCTTGACTTAATTACTCGGTTGATTTGTCAGTCAACTTACTGAATTCAAAGTACTCACACTGAACGGGTGTTTACAGAAGTTCACAAGTTGTAGTAAAGTGAGTCGTTTCTTATCACATTTGCAGAAACACCCTCTTTTGGAGCACACCACAAGTGATCGGCTTTCTGTAGTAGACAGAATTCTTATTAGGCTCTTGTTAGATAATGGATTCCATACTGTTATCCCAAACAAACGTTTAAGCATATTAATTAGTTTGCACAATCCATAATATTAATCTAATTAATAATTGCAGCATTAATTATTATTATTTAAAACTGTTGGTGTTAAGGATGTAGGGTAATTGCATTATACTGATAAAACTAGTACAACAACGAACAATATCCTTGCAAGTTATGTTAAATGGCGGAGAGAATATTTCACGCTGTATTTTCTGAAGCACCAATTAAGCATAGCTCACAAGTCGTTAACGGATTTTTGTGTTGGATTATATTTTACATTATACTGTAATATATATATGTTGGGATTAATACTAGCGGTGTTAAACCAATACAGCATTTTGAACTTCCAAATGTAATGTTGGCCAGTTGCCGTGGCAGTGGGTTCTTGTTTCCTTGCAGGTTCATTGTTGCCCCACGCTCAGGTAATGCGACAGTAAACCCAGCTTCAATGAACTTGAATACTAGGCACTGGAAGCACTTACTTTGCTACAATACATGATTTGTCGACGGAAAGAAAGTTTTGGGTGAATTGTAACCACTGTAAAGTAGGTTTGCGCAAACAAAATGTTTGTTTAATCAATACGTCGGTGGCAAATATATATCCTAATATTGTTATTAAAATTGTTTTGCAGTGTTTTTGTGGTGACGTCAAATACTGTATTTTGAAAGTTATACTGTTATGTTTATGATTTAAGGAACTCGTTATTCGGTAACTTAGCATTTCATAAGTAAGTTTCGTTACATTCTAAAAAACAAAAATTTGAAAAAGAAAATGTTACTATCTCAACCCATTCCTTTTGGCTGAAGACAGAATTCACAACTGTAAATAATACCAGTATTTTTTCTTTGCTATCAGTTAATGTAGTATGGGCATAAAACACAAAAGAAAAGTATGAAGAAAATAATGTAATAACAGCAAACCTTAATTTCGTAGAATTTCTCTTTTAGCAAAAACAAGATATGTCTTCTGTTAACAAAAAGTCACAAAGTCTTTGCACAGCGTGCCTACAATGCGATCAATAGGGGCAGACATTTCGTTACTTACCATGAGCAATGCTACTACAGCAATAAAAACTGTAATTTGCAGTGTACAGCGAGGAAATGCTTCCTCGCATAGGTAACAGCCTAGCACAGGAGAAAAATTTGCAGTTTTTTACTTAAAATACTGATTTCAAAAGACTTCCTTACACTCTTATAAATACCTAGAAAATTTTTTGTGCGGCAAAGGAAACCATTTCTTACATGCTGTTTTGTTTACAGTAACAAAATATTGCTTTAATTCAAAAAGAAGGTTACCAAAACGTACGTTTGCTGTCAATAGACGATTTCTGTACACGTTTTTTGCTTCATGGCAACGTTACTTTCCTTAATAGCAAAATAATAAACGTTATTTGAACTGCTTTTGTTCGCAGTAAAGAAATATCACTTCGTAGCAAAGGTGACGGTTCAGCGATGTTAAAGGTTTTCTGCCTTACGTTGTAGCTTTCAGTTCGAACACTTGTTGCGACGCAAACATTCATAAACCAATACATTCTGCAGTTACGAAACTACAGTTGAGCAAACGCACAGTCGTCCTTCAGACGTTGAATGTATTTACGGAGTACAGTGATTTGCCACAACACGTACCTCACTTCGTCCCTAGTGCTGGTATTACATTCTGACTCACATTACTACCTATTATAATACACCTATCAAGAGTAGTCTCATTACAAGATAATGATGTGGTCGTATTGTGAAGGGAGTAAAACAAGTAGCATAGGCGGTGCGGGTTCAAGTCTTGAAGCAATCGCTGTATTATTTTTTTTTTTCAGCGAGTATCATTTTTAAACATTGTCACTTCTCCCATATTTACTAATCCCAGTTGTTTCCCAGAGCATACATTTTCTTTGCAGTGTAACTGATATGCCTGAAAGACGTCTGCTGATCTAGTATAACGACAACGCAATGTTTTCACAGTCACTAGTACATACATAGATAAAACAAAAATTAGATTTGGGGGCAAGCCTACTTTGGAGTGGTTCATATTTAAACGAAATTTTCTTTGCGGAAACCAATCACGTATTGCGCAAAGATGGTGTTCTCAAAGTTAAATTATTCAGAATTTTATCAGCGCTCGTAAAAAATATTTTTTTTGCACATATTTAGCTTTAGTTGCCCGGGAATTTTGCGTATTCGTATCGTCTGAGGCTGTACGACCCAGTCTTATAAACTTAAATACACTCCAGCGATCTACGGCGTTCTTTGTTTCCCACCAAAGTGATGTTCCCCTTCTCTCCTATAAGCTGGGTTAACATGATTCCGTCACTCATTGGTCAGATGAAGATTACTGACTCGACGTCCTGCAAGACTTGTTCGAGTAAATATCGTCACGACGACGTAAGTTACACACACATACATACATGTCAGTTCGACTTCTAGTCTGGTACCAACTTAATCCATGAATTTTCCCCTCTTCCCATATTTTACGAATAAAGGCATACATTGAATCTTACATCAAAGTTCTGTCCTTTGTCATTCCAGACGCACTTGTCTCCTTTTAAGCAATTGCTTTGTTATTTTTGCAGTTAATAAAAAGTTAAAAATTATAACGTTCGTTTTGCCTAGATTTATTTTCGGTAAAGTTAGTCAGGTTAAATATACTTTGCAAATTGTTTGTAAATAATACACCGTTTCAAAATGAACTTTTCTTAATTTGGGCAGAGCATTAATTAATTTATGAGACGATTTGTTTTTCGCATAACGTTACAGCTGGGAGTTTAACAAACTGGCGGGAACATCAATTTTAATATGCGCTTTCCACATAATTCTTGCCATCTAAACGAACTTGAGCCCAGAGGAAAGTTTTAAACTTAATTATCGCGTCTTTACTCCGCTCAAGTTGGGGAACCTCTGGCCCACGCGAGTGCGATATATTTACACGGTAAGTTCTCATTGGTTGCAGCAGCGTGCTAAGAAGAGAAGGTCGTTCGTAACTGACAAACTCACAGCGATAAATTATAATAACTAAACACGAAAGTATTTCTTGAAATTTATTTACGATATTCAACATTTCTCTGTAGTTGAAAATCTTCAGGTGCTGAACTTTTATCGGTTTATAGAGTATGTAGACTTGATATACAATGAAGAACTTACGTAGAGCTAGATATTTATCGCAGCAGTTATGTAAACATAGTTCTCCCATGGTTACTTCCAACTATTCTGAAGCCCTGCTAAAGTTCTACTTTCACGATGTTCCTCCGCCCCATGCAAACAAAACCCAACCAAGCCTGGAAAATTACACTAGATGGAAAACGAACCGCATTCGTTTGCACTCAGTGTAGTAAAATTTTGCATAAGAACGAGTTATTACTAGGTATTACGAACATACATAATTTCTCACTATTTTATAAATGTTATTTATACAAGAAATATCATAATTTATTGATAAAATGTAAATAAAAGTACAACTAAACCAAAATAAAGTAACTTTTATGTAAACATAAGTATAAACCGCATGTGATATTGTACATTTTTAAGAAACATCCATACACGTTATACATGGGGTGATTTTTCCTAGGATTATCCGAAGGTTTGTTTTAAAAAATGAACAAACCATGATTTGACAATAATCATGTTAAGTATTGGAAAAGGAATAGTTTCTCCTAAATAGTTAGATTTTTACTGAACGTAGATTTCATGCTGTGTACAGTTAAAACAAAACCCTTCTCTTATAGATCATTCACTTAGTAATAAGCACTATGGCTAACATAATTATCTGAAAATCGTTATCGATGAATGATAATGAATTTGTGGTTAAAGCCCATTCACTTTACACGGTTGAATATTTCTTAATGGTATAGTGACAAATGACTTGTTAAAATCACTCTTTTCTCTAGGTGAGAGGTAATTTTTGTCAATTTCTATGTAATGTTATAGAATATTTGTGTCCACCGGGAGTAGAAAAGAAGGGGTATAGAATATTTGTGTCCACCGAGAGTGGAAAAGAAGTGCTGGGTGATGACATTCTCGGTGACTAGGCACCAGTGGGACCCGACTACGTTTCAAGATTTTTACTTATTTTTTTTAAAAAAATGCATGTTTTACAAAAAAAGGAATACATGAACAATATACGACAAAATTTAAGGTAGATCTGGGTAGGGTCTCGTCTACAGCCAGATCATTAGAGACGGAGCAAGTAGGCCAGAGGAGGGAAAGGGGAAGATACCGGCCATGACCTGTAGCAAGGAACCATCCCAGAATTCGTCTGATATGATTTCGGGAAACCATGGCGAACCGAAATCACAACGGCTGAGCCGGGATTTGAACCCAGGTCCCTCCGAGCTTGAATCCAAATATTCACCACTGTACCACATGGCTCGGTATAGTCTATACAGGGTATAGTCACACTTTCGAATCAAAACCTTTGAAGAATCACCCCTATGTACTGCGTAATCGGTTCTGTACTAAATATGTATTTTACCATAGGGGTTTTATACATGTGATCATAAATTTTTGGTAAAATAATTATTTAAGTTGTAATTTTTTTTTTTTTTATTTGAATTTGCCCTATTTAAGAGCGCTTGGAACCATTTTGGCTGAGTTTTCCTGCTGCCCAATATTCCTTCATGAGATGTGACTGTATTTGTTTTCTTTCCTCCGTGAAGGTGTAGTTGTTTTTCCTTCTGATTTTGGGTTCAAATTTTGCAGTGTCGACCAATCTTCTGAAGGTTTCACGGTCTCTCGTGTTTTCTTCTGTAATTGAAAGTGATTTTAGGTCGTTTCTGACTTCTTGTAGCCAATTGGTGGGTGTTTTTAGACTGTTGTTGTGATCGAAAATCTTTTTGGTTAGTCTGTAATTGTCCATTCGTTGTAGGTGGCCATAGAATTTTAGCCGTTTTTTTCTAATGTTCTCTGTAATTGGTTCTACTTTGGTATAAAGTTCGTTGTGGCTTTTGCATCTGTATGTTCCGTCTTCTGTTCTTCTTGGGCCTAGAATTTCCCTGAGGATCCGTCTCTCTTTTTTCTCGAGTTCTTCTCGTTGTCCTAACTTTTTTAATTATAATTAACATGAATAAATACAGTGAGAAAATGTGTGTATTAGTATTGCCTAGTAAGAAATAGTTCTTATACAAAATATTATTGCACTGAGTGCACACGAACGCAGTACGTTGTTTATTTGGTATAATTTTCTAGATGTGGTTAAGCTCTGTTTGCACGAGGCGGAGGAATATCCTGAAATTAGAACGTTAGCAGGGGTTCAGAAAAATGAAGGGACTATAATACGAGGTTTACATTAAACACAGTAATAAAGAAAAGGAAAACTTAAGTATACGGGTCATAGAATTGTTTGTGATGTGGTCGTCGAACATTTTAGTAGTAAAGGGCACGCTATTGAGAAGAGTTTCGACAAAATAACCCCCCCCCCCCCNTTGGCCTTGGTGGTTGGACTGGCCCAGCCTGGTGAGAACAGCAGGAAGTTTCCTGAATTTGAAGAGCCAACGTTCTGGATTCAGGGGTGCGATCTTCATTCACTTTTCCCGCTTACCGGAAGTGCAATGACGTGAGTATCACCAGACGGCCGTAGCGGAGTTACAGTTAGTTCTACGTAGGTTTGTAAAAAAAATAGATTTACTATGGGAGTATTTGCCACATGGAAAATTTTCACCACAAGGTGCATGGCTTTTAATTGGTTATAACTAGAGACATTTTGTATATATTTTGGGTAAAAATTAGTTTGGCATAAATTGTGATATATATTTACCCTAGCCAAAACAATAAGCATAACCGTTATTCTGTAACTGTTATTCACCCCCTAGAATGCTGTTAATAAGAGTCAACTAAAGCGTGAAAAATATATAGCTGTCATCAACGGGAACTTTTGTAGTCTAGTTGTATCATTTATATTAAGAAAACTACGCAGGAAAGACTTACAATATCATATTTTGGACCATTTCACTATTATATTTTTCGATTATGTTTCAAGTTATAATTTTTTACGTCCTATTCAGTGACTGACATGTTTATCAGCATATGTTTGGCCACACCATTTCTATTTTACACAAACACTATATTCTTTGCTAATTTATTGAAGACTATTTACTTTTTAGCTGCGCGTCTCCTATAACTATGCGTTATTTATATACACCGTATTGAGTAATTTTGCATTGTAAATCAAAATAATTGGTGGAACTTTTCTTTAAATTTTGGTATACTGGATAATGCACCTGAATATATACGATGCAGTGTATTGCAAATGGAAAGATTTTAAAATACGTGAAATTAAAATACAGAGTTAAAACTGTGAGTTTAATTTTATATAGAATAAATGGAAAATGTTTAATAAATGGGATGTTATTTTAGCGGTGACTGTACATACATGTGTGTCAGTGCCTGCGGCATGATAGCTGAAGTCACAACATCAGAAGCACACGTGAGGTAGTGTGAGGTGTGTGCGTGGTAACAAAGCGGACGACGGCGTGTTGCAGACGACGGAGGCGGCGGAGGCGGCGGCGGCGGCAGGTCGCGCAGCGGCTCCGTGTGTCCGCCGGAGCAGCCCATGCCTGACGACCCGGACGAGGCGGAGGAGTGGAGGCGGCGTCGCGGCCGCACGCGCCGCAAGTCGCGCGTCCACAAGCAACACAGCTACGACGACGACCTCAAGGACGGCGGCGGGGCGCCGGCCTCCGCCGAGCCGGCGCTGGGTATGTCCGCCCCCACTGCAGCGGCCGTCCGAGGCGAGAACGCCCGCAATTAGCCGACCCGAGTCGGCACCTCTCGAATCGAGACGAAGTTTCCCGTCTCTAGTCGGAACCTCCCGAATCGAGACGAAGTTTCCCGACTCGAGTCGGACGCGCCCGAATCGAGTCAAAGTTTACCGACTGGAGGTGGACCCGCCCGAATTGAGTCAAAGTTCTTTCGAATAGAGTCGATATTGCCCAAATCTTGCTCCGGTTTCCATACTCACTGCAGCCTGTCCAAGCTCGATCTTGAAACTCCCGTCCAGGAAACAGCTAGTCCGAATCTTCTCTGAGTCGAGGTGGACCGGCCCTGGCCCACCTCGAGACTGTATTTTGCAGTTCGAGTAAGCGGAACTACTAGAAACTAAGTTTTCTGACTCGAAACTGGCAGATTCGACTCGAGTCGAGAGTTTCAGGACTCGAAGAGTACTGACCCACCTGTTGCCAAAGTTTTGGGACTCTAAATGGAATAGTCTATATATAGACAAAGTTCCTGTCTCTAGGTGAACTTTTGTTGTCTATAAAAGAAGCAGATACAAAAATTAGTCCAGTAATTACAAATATAAGTCTCCCACTTGTAATACAGCGATAATCCATTAATGTAATATTTATTATGAAGTATTATCCTTAATTCTATGTTTAATTTTTATGATATGATGAGTAACGGAAAATGAGGTATGACACACAAAAAGACCTACCTAACGCGATTAATTAAGGAGAGACACATCCTTGAAGTCTAGTTATTAATATTAGGTGTTTGACAAATATCATGAACGATGCGAAATAAAATAATTAGTTCATGTACAGAGATAACATGATATTATATCTTCAATTTGTGAACATTTGGCGGATGATAACATCACCCGTCATAAAATGCAAACCTGGCAGGCACCCTATGGTACCCTTTCAAACATTGCATGTTTACTTGAGAACCAGTCACCTGACGTTGTTACACCTAGGCAACATTTGGTTTTCCTTAAATGTACACATTATTAGTAGGTCATAGCATTCGATAAACAAACATGGCGTACATACTAATTTAGTTAATAACATTTTATCCTCAAAATTTCTAAGGATGGAAGATTTTATTACCCTCGAACATCCACGGATGACAGATATCAAAACAGACTAACACTTTTCACTAATCAGTTGTTTAACTTCACGTTGTTCCTATCACTTTGCACATAACTCATTTCAATTCTCAGTTTTCAAGGATGTCTCTCTCCCTTGGTAATCATCTTAAGTAATAGATCAGATTGAGTTTTCTACCCGATTTACCACAATGAATTGTCTCGTAAAGTTAGAACAAGTAGTGTACAATAGCGTTTATGTTACGTTAAATTGCCCATGAATCCATTTTATCAAATGTAGTAAAGGGAAATATAAAATTATGATATTTACGGCACCCGATACCACTTTCAGCATCAACCAGTCTGGTGTTGCCCATTCTATAGTCTACATGTATATAATTTTTACCTTAGATCTGTGGTTCTATTTGTAACAGGAACAAAGTAATTCACGATATTATCGATTTTTCATCCGACTGCCACCAAGATCTCATTTAACCTGACCTTGGCCAACATACCGATGGGAATTGTATGGTAAAAACCCATAAACACACGGCTCAGTCAAACCCGGTAACCACTGCAGTGTATCTTGTACTGTGTTCAGCCAATAGTATTTCTTAATTTTCATGACACAAGTTTGTTTCCACGACGGCTTGCTCGGGTGTCCTTACTAACCCCTGGTCTCTGTGACAGACTTTGGGCTAAGTAATGCAACAAACCTCAGGTCATGTGTCGACTATAACCCGCTGAGTGAATTTCTTCACTGGTTGGTCCCGAAGTAGGTATTGACTAACAAGTAGTCAAGTAGTCGACCAGCCCGCCACCGAGAAACTACCCTCGAACTGCCGTCAGTTCAAGTATCGCCTGAGAGGTTGATACCTCACTTGGTGAAACCAGACTTGGAGACCACAAGGCTGTTCCGTGCCTGTGGTAACCTCCGAAATACCGGAGTTATATAACTATCCAGTGTTGCCACGAGGAGGAAATTGGCTTCTTTGAGCTAGGAGAGGCTGTGATACATACAGCCAGAGATGCATTACTAGCCCTCACTGCAGTAAATAATCAGCTTTTCTTTGATACCTGACGTGAAGATAGGGACAGCAAAAGTCTCACAAATGTGTTAATGTTATTATATTTAGTCACTAGTCGTAAAACAACAAAGGCATGCAATATCTAACATTGTAAAAAAGGAGGAAACTACTTTTTAGATCTGAATGTGCCTAACATTTCTATATGCTGTCTGAAAAACTAGTTGTTGCCACACTGCGATAAATGCATGGTTCTGCTCCCCCATTCCTCTTCTTATAAGAATAATCCCTTTCAACTCAGCTCTGAAAAAAAATGAGTTGTCCCTGTTTCCAGCATGTGTTCTATTCCAATGGTTGTATACGGAGAGTGTGTGTGAGTGTGTGTGTGTGTGCAGGTCTGAACACGCAACTGCCCCGGCGGGCGTCCGCCTACGATGTGTTCGCGGTGCGCGACGGCATGACGTCATCAGTCGCCCCCGGGGGCAGGCAGGAGGCGGCGGAGGCGGCGATGGGGCGGCGCCCCTCCTTCCGCGTCGGCAAGCCACCCGTCATGTACGACTTCGACGCCAACGGCGCCGACGACCAGAAAGGTGAGTCCACGTTTGGTTTGTCGTCTGTCCGGTATCCTTCGGGGTTTTTTTGTATCACGGGGCGGAAAGAATTATCTCGTATGGACATAGAGAGAGAGGTCATGCATCCCGTATCTAACTTGTTCGAAAAAATACTATATTTTAGTGAATACAGTGTCAGTAACCCACGATTACAAGGACAACTACTCTGATGCTTTAAACCAGTGGCAACGTAGAGCTACAACTGATGACTGCATATGGTATTCGTCAACAGGAGCGTTCGTTTAAGTCGCACTTGCCAATAAGTGCATAGTATCTTTTCTTTCAAAGTGTGTTGGTGTTGTCTTTTTTAAAACCGATAAAATCAGAAATTCAAAACACACTGTATTACGATTATAAACTATCTGATCAAAAGTATCCGGACACCCGCTCAAAACTGCCCTATAAATTGTGACAGTTCCTATCCGACACATGCAAACAGCAGCTCCATCTCTACTACCCCAGGTGGTTTGTTCTTTCTCAANNGCTTGTAGTTTGGCTCATAAAAGGTAGTTTGATTTAATTTTAAGTTTGCACAGAAATAGACGCGAGGGATTCCCTGTTACGAAATATATTTTCTTGGCACTATTTTCCCAAAACTGGTACACAAAATCGCAAAAAAAAAAACCAGTACAAAGTATAGAACTTTTTAAATCCACAAAAATATTTTTACAAAATTTTACCCCAGCTTGTTACAAAAATACTATTCCAAACATTCTGCTCTCAGGTACAAAAAATACTCTTTTACAACGAAAAATATAATAACAAAATAATTTTAAGCAGCTGTACTCCCCAACCCTCCACAGTTATAGAACAGAGTTCCGACCTTTTTCAGTTCCTAGCCCTGTATCCTCGCAAAAGGAAGAACACTAGCCGTATATTCAATTCCCCTCCCCTCTTTTTCTATGATTTCGGTTGTTTAAGTAGTGTAGAGCGCCCATGGTGGCACCACAAGTTGGTCCGCGTCGTCCGTTGTCCTGAAGAAGCACGGGGGGAGGGGTAAGGCAGGACGAGGCGTCGAGAGCGCAGACCAGCCGCCGGCGTCGCCAGCTCTCAAGCCGGCACTCGGCAGTGGCAGCAGGCAGACGGGGCACTCGCACCCAGGTAAGCCAAGTCACGTCGGCGAATCCCACGCGGCTCACGTAGAAACGAACAGCACATGTGGCGAGGAATTCTATGCGCTTCCACCCGGAGGTAGGAGAAACAGCGTCACAAAGTGCCTCTCGGATATACCGCACATTAGTGAACTTTGAAACACGTAGGCCTATATTACAGCTCCAGCTCTGTTGCGGAGACTGTCAAGTAGGTGTTGGAATATCTCCGGGGGAATGGCCGACTATTCTTCCTGCAGCGCTGTTGCAAATGTAGTAAGTGTGGGTCGGTGGGGTCTGGAACGAAGTAGCCTTTTCCACTTTGTACCACAGATGATCGATATAATTGCGGTCGGGGCTCTAGGCTGGATTATCCATTTCCTCAACTCTATTGTCCACAAACTACTCACGAACATATCGCACTTTAAGGCAGGGAACATTGTCATGCTGAAACATTCACCTATCATCTTCGAACTGGTCTAATACCGTAACAACACGCAACCAAAAAATTTCCTTATAGTCATCTACCTTTAGCAAACCCCGTAGTACTACGGGAGGACTAAGTTGCTTCCCGAAAAACACCCCCATTCATTCATATCACCTCCGCCGATTTTCACAAGACAATATATGGGAGGCATGCTGCGTCGCCAAACCCAAACCCTCCCATCGGACTGCCACACGGTATGAAGTTGTTCCTCACTCCCAATAACTCGTCTTCATTCGTCGACATTCCAGTACCTTTACGCCTCTGAACTGCGGTTTATGGGCAGATGCCTGAGATTTGTACCACATTCCTCGTACTCCTGGCCCACAGTTATGGTACCAGCTGCATAATTACTGGCACTGATGAACTAAAGTTTTATGGTACCACACCGACGTGCGGCGTTTCTATACCACCTTCTTCAGATGTCGACGGTCCCTGTCAATCAACACATGTGGCCTACTCGGCCGTGCTTCTATTGAGGTTCGGCTTTCCAGTTACCACCTCAGTATCACGTCCCCGATGGCCGACAACTTTACAAGTGCAGAGAGTTCTCTGGAGTGTTTATTCCCGATGTGACAACTAATTACTACTCCACGTTTGAAGTCACTGAGCTCCCTTGCACCACCCATTATGCCGGTAGAGTGTATAACTGGTTAACACTGATCCCTCCGTCTCCTTGTATAACTGTAATGGCGGTCGCAGCGACGTCTAGGCGCTAGGTGACGTTTGCAGAAAGACATTCGAATAGTTTTTATCAGATAGTGTAGTTGAAACAAATATATTGTTTTTGTATATGTCGAAAGGAAATGTTAAATTATGTATAATATTGATTTTCCCACAGTAGTGAGAGAGTTAAAACTGCTATTTTTATAACAAGTTTCACTGATCATTTAATATTGGTCAATGCTTGTCGTAAGCGTCCCTTACGGAAAATCTGGAAAAGTCAGTTACTCAAGGCCATCATCAAGTCATCACACGACACGCTTCGTTTCGGGGGAAAAAAGTGGTTATGGTAGACACAAAATTTCATTTGGTATTCACATTTGACAATTATTAGAGATCAAAAAGACTTTCAATGGAAACGGCGACGTAAGATTAGCAGGGTGAACAACTTCGAAACTGTAACATCGTGACCAATGACACGAATTGAGTAAATGTAGTCTCGTTCGGTCAGCTACACGACTACGATGCGAGTGTGAACTTGAGTTGTCGCCGCTCATGTGCCACGCACGGGTGAGGGCCCGCGGCAACTGGCGGCCATTTTGAAAGAGAACGAAAGTTTACAGACAGCATGTCTCCCGACTTCACTGTGCTGGTGCACGCCTCGTCTATATCTGTCGACGTGGAAACCAAGAAAACGTTCCCATATCCCAAAGAAAACGTTACCACCATGTGTTGGGGCCCCGGTGGTGTAGTTGTTAGACTACTCGTCTCCCACCTAGGCGAACCGGGTTCAATTCCCGGCGGAGTCGCTCCCGGATGTTTGCGTGTGGGAATAGTGCCGGACGTTGTCCGCTGGTCAGTGGGTTTTCTCGGGGATTTCCCACTTCACCCGCTTTTGTACCCCGGCGCTGCTCCATACTCACTTCACTTCACCATCTGATACACTCATATTCACTTAAAACACATGGCTCTGTCCCCGACACAGACGCACTCGCATTTATCGATTACTTATGGTGAACACAAATTATCTATTGGTCACCAGTAAACGTCGGTGGAAATGAAACAATCATTTGTCAGACTATATCGTTTATGTATAAATATTAAATGAAGATTAAGTGGCTGTAGTTAGTAAAAACACAGTGATATTGATTGTAATTATAATTGATATTGGTATTAAATATAGTGCTAATTGATAGGATAATAAGTGAAATATTAGACATAGATAGATAAATATAGTAAATAATAGTGTGTGAAATAAAATAGGTTCTTGCAGGCTAACTTCCAAACATAATATTTTTCTCTGTGTAGGAATGATATGTGGAGTCTGGGGAATTTACACAGTCGGTTTGCAATCAGGATGACGTCTAAAATCGTCTGTGAAATTCTAGCAACGGATGCCGCACGTCCTGGATTTGTTGGACTGCCAGGTTTTGGACCAGATATCCCGGAAATGTTTCTCTGGGCGATCATTTGTCCTGATTCCGTAAATAATTTTACTAAATAACTGTAGGATTTTAACTCACGAACTTTTTAGGTGGAATTTTAACTGGTTGCAACAAGATTCATGGTAAATACCAGTAATCTATCCTGGGTACCCAGAACAAAATTTGTCTCAGTCAATGATGACAAACAACAACTGCCATTACAGGAAAATTTTATTGTTCTTGCGGAGGTGAGACAAGTGCTAGTTCACGCGCCAACGTCCTGAATGGTCCTAAATCATCCTCAACTGTCGAAAGCTGTTACGCGATCCAGAAAATATAATTGGAACCAATTTGAATTTTGTTTTCTTCTATTTTGCAAGTTCAAATGTTATTTAGTTGTGTAAGTTTCGTAAGAACTACCTTTGTTATTTATGCTATATATTTACTGTAGTTTTACAATTTTTTATGATTAGGATACTATTTTCTGGTTTTATATAGAAACGTTTTCTCCGACTATTTTTGTGCTACATCATACATAATTTATGTTGCCTTCACTTATGCCTATGGGGAAAACAGCAGACACAATAGTTTCTATAGTACAAGAAATGGAAAAACACATCAACTTGTATAAATGCTTAATAAAAGGTGCTTAAATAATATACGACTGCCAGACAATCCGTAGTTGGTAGGATTCAGGAACATTCAAAGGTAGCTATCATTGATGTATCCGAATATTCCGAATATTAAGATAATTTTCCCTCTCCACTGTTCTGTGGCCACGCATGGGCGCCTGGTAATTGATTGGTTCTTCCGTGGACCGCGCTGCCTAATTACAATGATCCCGGAATAACGAATCGGCCCGGAACAGCGAGGCCATCGTTTGTGAACTCCGTATTGAACCCCCTCCATCCTTGCCCCACCCTCGCTGGAGTGAACTTGGGAGGCGGATAGATTGGTTTACCGGGATGGTTTGTTTCCAGAGGGACCNGACATTTTGGCGTTGCATATCCGAAAGAGCGGACGCGACCGTTCCATCCTCTTGGAGCTCCGAAGAGACGTTATGATTGGGTTGGATTCGCCAAGGCAACACACAACCTGTAACGCTTGGTGGGATGACATCCGTATTCACGGAGAACGGGGTAGAGTGCGCGTATAAACTGCGATTTACAACATTTCTGATTTCCAACGACGGAGAGCTTAATTTATTAATTCTTTTTAGTAGTAACTCTATCTAAAACCACTTCAAAAGTATTTAACGACAGGACGCAGTTTCGTATCCGTAACGGTTTTGATATGTGTGTGCACTTACTGAATAAAGTTTTAATGTAACCAAAATACACACAGGTTTCTCCGTATTTCATCCATGTGTAAAACGGAACTGGTGTTAAAAATTCCGAAGTAAACAAACACGTCCTTTACACTGGCGATGTGTCAATCAAAATGTCGGCGTAGCTGCCGCAAGCAGAATATTTGGCAGAGTGCTCGTACCAGTTGCGCAGTAATCATTACACGTGTTCCAACACAGAACTGTGTTTTCTTTGGCTTTAATTCTTCTTTCAATTACGACCGAGGCTCAGAGTGCCAGGACAGAAATGGCGATGTAACGTTTCCAGTGTGATCCATCCCGAAAATTTAACTATGAGACCAATAACTAGAAACATGCAAGATTCGCATTGTTATTCGGCATCTGACTAAATTTCACAGTGCTGTACGTACTGGAGCCGGATTCGTTTCACCATTGGCTGCTGCATGCGTGTTAAGTCACGCCCTTTTCTGACTGAACTGCGCGTGATTGGGGCACACAATTGTGAAGTGTTCATGTATTGGCCTAGAATTAGCCAGGGCGTGTCAGATAAAGAATGGTCCAATAGCAAACGTATTGCATAAGTACACGTGTTTAAAGTTTAACGTGTCGCGAAATAATAACGTGAATTTGGCAGGTCTCTACTAATAACAGACTTGAAACAAAAGTCGGCTCGTTCAATCGGATGTACGCGGCTTTGGTTTTTTTTTATTTTGATAAAATTTTTTATATTATTTATATCGCAGACATAAATAACAATTATTATGCTTTGTGGGAGAATGACAAATGATGGTTCATCGGAAAAGTTATCGATGCGTCCGAAGAAATTGAAGATGCGAAAGTGGTGTTCTTCAAACCTGGTGGACCCACAACTACAGTCAGCTGGTCAAAAAGTGATGTAAGGTTGAAGATTGATGATGTCATTGACATTCTGTCATCGCTGGACTTCACCACGGGCGCAAGGGCGACGTACGACATTTCTCAGAAGAGAATCATCCACTTCTGTCATTATGTTAAACTCATATTTGAAAACCGCAAATTTTGCTTACAGTTCGTAGGATGGTTAGTTGTCAACTGATTTCTTTATACCAAATTTCATAACAGACTCAAACTTAAGTTTATATTTTATCACAAAAATGATTTGGTGAGCTGTTTTCTAAATCTTTAATATTTGAAATGAAATCTTTTTAGTGTTTTATATAGAGTTATAATAATTATGAGTAAGAAAATATTTATGCAAGTTGCCAAAATGAAGTAAAATGTTTCATTGAAAGCAAGATTCAATTTCACTTTTCTGTAAACATTCAAGAGCGTGTACTTCGGGAACCAGTGTGAACCACAAAATGAAACTCGCAGGTTTTGCTGTACTGGTAGGAGGATGCCTGCCTAAAATTTTGAATTTTTGGCAGGTCCCCCTTAAAAGTTATTTTACCTTGAAATCCTTACTTTTGTAAATAAAAAAAAATATTACAGACTTAGAGTCAAAAAAAGGCGGAAAGGGCTTGCAACCCAGTATTTGCTTTTCTGTGACTGTGACTCCAAATATTCAAAGTTCTTATATAAAAATCGCCAGTATGTGGTTTCAAGGCCTTTTCCTTCTGTATACCCTTGAAATTCGAGATTTTATTATTTTTCTGGCAAACTTTAAGCTTTTTTTTTTTTTAGTCACTATAATTTATTTTACATTTATATAATTTAAACGAGGGTCAAGAATGTCTTATTTCAAACAGGGGTAACCAGCATGTTATACTTTTAATGCAAACCATATAGCATTAACTTTTTAAAATCCTCTAACATCCACATCTTCGTACTTCATCAGTGTAGCAAACTAAGCTTAAATCCAAGATGGCTGCCAGTAAAAATATAGTTTAAAATTTGTTTTGTACTGTTTAATGGCTGGTACATGTGGGGTATAAAAAATATAATGGTCATGCAACCCCACTTAGGTGCTTGCACATGATATTACCATTTACGTAGTCTTTGTGTAGTTTATTCGTGGTTTCTTCACACTGTTTGAATCAAACGTTTTTAAAAACACTGCTACAAATGGCGTGTTTGGCTCTTTCTTAAGTATTTCATGTATCACAAGCGTTTTATACTCGTGTTTATATTAAAGTACCTTGTTTTCGGATAAAATTTAAATTTTATTCATATTTAATCTGTTAATTATAAAATGTTGTTAATAATTGATTTCAATTGAAACAGCGATAGAATAGGTTTATTGGAAATGCCTAGCAGGAAATAGTTCTATTGCAAAATGTGATTACACTGAGTGCGCAGGAATACGGTGCGTAGTCCCTTTGGTGTAATTTTATGGACTTGTTGAGATTGGTTTGCGTGAGGCGGAGGGATATCCTGGAAGTAGAACTTCAGCTCGGCTTCAGAAAGTTTGGAAGTAACGGTGAACGGACTATACGCCTCCGGCTGATGAGTAGGCGAAATGAAAGTAAAATTACTGCATATTCATCAGGTGGCGAGACGCACGTTTTTAGACTTTATCTCTCAGCAACGCCACAATTACTACTTACAGCGCTTCTGATTTGCAGTTCATCCCATCATTCCCTCCTCTATTCTCTGCTCTACTGGTCTTCTTCTTCATCCGCGGTGTCGACCACGACTGCCCCATTAGACCCCCACCGGCCTGCGACACGCTGCCATCCTTCTGCCCCCTCCCCCTTCCTGCGTTCACAGCGCTAACGACCTGATGATGTCGAGGCGAACGCGCGCCTTAAGGTCCGTGTTTCAGTTCCCTCGCCACCAATCGCAGAGGCTCCTGCTGCCGTCGCTTGCCAGAGAAGCGGGTTGTTCTTACTTTAGGAAAAAGCGGGACATTAATCAAAACCGTAAGTAGTTCCAACTGGAAATAGGCAGCTTCAGCTAAGTCAACACTTGCGTCTCATTTGTAAAATTAAAATATGTATCACTGCACATGTATTGGACTGCGATGAATGCGTACGCAATCACTTTGCGTATTTGAGCAGGACGTGCAGTAATTCATGAACGCATCGTTAAAATAGCACNCCCCCCAAAACACGAATTAATTTTTCCACAACTAATATGGTAATTTTTTTAAGTAGTTCAATTAATTAAATGTTAGTTATGAAAAGGTAACAGTTGCGGCAAACATATTAACATCAAATTTCATTAACATGGCAAACTGAACCTGTTTTAGTGTTTCTACGTATGGCATTAATTTTAAATGTTAAAATTTAGATCAATGTTTTTTAAATAATTGAACATGAAATACGAAATTAATCATAGAGAAAGAGTTTATTAAACTCATATTTGAATCATTTACGAAATAATATATTTTAGGTAACGAATTCGGGAAATAAGCATTTTACATGGCAATGAAATTGTTAAACATACTTTATTAAAAAAACATAATGAATAATATTTCGTTTGGTAAAATTTATCTTAAGATTATTTTGACACATACTTTAATATGATATCTCAGCGCCATTTGGACATTGAATTATTTTAATATAATTGTTTAGAAGGAAAAAACAGAAATATAAATAGAACTATTAATTTGTCAACGCAGTCTTAATTTCTCGCAATGCGTTCATTTTCTAGTATCTCACGCAGAGAGCTTACTTGAGCCTGTGTTACTTTAAACCAATGGCTAGAGACCTAAAAATTTGCGAGTTCAACGACCTGCAGGCTAGACTCTACAGTCTTATATACAAATATGCTGATAACAACTGCGCATTGGTTGTCTGCTGTCGCAGTGGTAGGCGAAAATTGGACACCGTTCTCCAGGAGGTGTCAACACTTCGCGTGAACCAATGGCTAAAGTTATATAATTTCACGTGCTTTGAATCCTAGCTTGTCCCAAACTGAATCCGCGAGTTCTTCAGGTCTCTATCATTGGCATATTTTACAAAGCGTTCCTGTACCAATTATCTGTGAACACGTATAGTAATTGAGAGTACTCTTGCGCGGTGTCGCACCTTATTCAAGCGCAATTTTACTCTTTGGCTTGCTATTGACAAGTCCTATTTTCTATCAGCAAGAAAAATTAATAATATTTAGAACGGGACCTACAAATAGGGGCAGTGATATTTCGTGAAATAATTTCGAGACAAGCTACAGTACAAAGCACTGTAGGGTCATCCAGCTTCTTTGATTTTTTTTTAAATGTTCTGACCCGTGTTAACCGTTTGCGCACAAATAACGAAGGTTCAGTGTCGGAGTTACTTAGTCCTGAGTGACTTGGTCAAAGACGGACACGGCACCAGCAGCCAATGTAGATATAACAACAGCTGAGGTGTGTATGTAGTATTGAAGTCTACTGTGTGCTCCGATTTTTACGCCAAAAGTCACTGACCCTACATATAAACTGTTGCGCCAAGTTAATATTTTTTTAATATGTAACTAGGGCCACCGATTTTTTGCGAAAAGATATACGCGGAGGCTAGACTTCAACATCGTCGTGAACATTTGCAGTGTTCATTTTGCTACTGGCCACTTGTCTTTGCACGAAGACAGTTTGTTACATAAGTGAGCCAATGAGATTTATGTTTCCCCGATACTGACTGCCTGTGATGCACGGGTGGACAGATAAGACGGGGTATCAATTCAAATGGTCCAATCACGGAAGTGGTTGTGAATTGAAGTGCGTTGTAACACAACTTGTCCTGTAATATTTTCTCGAAAAACAGGTGCCACTGTGTACAGCTAATAAAGGAACCTATATAATCTTCAGGTTTTTGAGAAAACGTATTTTGAGTTTTTCTCGCGATGTTTTGGCATGTATAGTTGCAGATATGTCCGAATGTATTTCCGGCACATATATACATATATATATAGTCCCCGTCTGCCAGTCTCAACCAAGCTGTGCTGTAATTGGTTCACACCTGTGGCTGGATAGTTAAGTGCTCTTCCAATCAATGAGATCCTTGTTTCCTTAATCTGACACTTTTGTGATCAAAGTGAGTTTCTCGAACTTATGTGATGTCAACTCAGAAGACAATTTTTTTTATCTCGGTGTGAATATCTCCTAAGAAAAATCTAAACACAGCTACGATCACTAAGTCCAAATTAATGCAACGCAGATTTTTAATACGTGCCGTATATAGCGCTGTGATAGTCCCATCTTCGAAATACATGGTATTTTATTTAGCTAAGAATAAGTTATTTTTGAACGCAATCTTACAGTTCTTATAATTTTGTAAAAAGCCTTTATAGAGAAAGCGGATAACTTGGTTTTATGTATGAAACATGCAGTTACATAAAATGTATAAAAAAATGTACAAAAAAATATTTATCCTTTATGATTATATTTGTGAGAAAGTATATAAAATGTTGGCTAATAAATTAGCACTTTCTTAAATCATACTTTTCTTTCCTTTAAACCTAAAAAAATCAATGTGGCTTCAGATCTGTGGAAACATTTCAAAGCACTTCACTACAAATGGATTTCTATGGCAGAATTCCAGTTAAAATAAATCGCCAAGCGTCGCCAATATATATCAGATCCATTTACCTTAAATTGTATATTTTAGATTTGATAATTTAGATTGTTAATTTGAAAATTTATTGCACTGTGTCTGTGTTTGAATGTAATTATCATATTTTGAAGAAACTAAGTTTTTTTACATACATTCAAGGATTATATAAAAAAAAATTAATGTAAACAAATGCCATATCTCGCACTACCACGATTTTTTGGCAGTTTCATTTGAAACATTGAAACATTCGCTGTAGTAAAGTATCAATTTATCAGTTGTTTATTTAATGAACTGTCCATCAAGTAGTGGGTTTTAATTAACATCCAGCAATGAGGATTTCGCTGAGTCTTGAATATGATCCAGCTTTGGCGGCACGTTATGGAACGCGAAGGACTGTACTTACAGAAGGACTTGTTTCTCTTCTGTCCGCAGGATTCGAAGCGACACAGGCCCCCCTCTCGCCTGACGGACCGCCAGGACTTATCGCGGAGGACGACAGAAGGACCCGCCGAAGAGGATCACAGCTGTAAGTGCCGCGTCCTTGCGTATTCATTCCTTGCAGGACTCAAACCACACACCAACTTCGTTGTTTTAATTAAGGGCTGTTCACGGTAAACTCAGCACTTTTCAAGGATCTACTTGTATTCGCATTGTGTATTCTTCCGCCTTATGAAAAATAAATATTGCCATGGACCTCATCGCTTTATTCATGCGTCGGTCAAATAAAACTATGAAACTATGAAACTATGAAACTATGAAACTATGAAACTATGAAACTATCAGAACAGTAAATATTTTCCAAATCTACTCATTTTTACACTTAGATGCATTAAAAAACCAGAAAGCGGAATAAATAATTTTAGGTACAACAAATGTTACCTAACACTTTAAATTCGACGTTAAGTCATGGAACTACATGCCCTACATCGTTGCCAACTTTACTGGGCGCATGTCACTGAGTGCACCCGTTAAAATATATACATATAGAAGCAGTGGCATTTTTCTGAGGTTTATTTGAATAGTGCTCTCTTTATCGTGAACATTCTTTATTAGTTATTGTTAATGGCGTGAGCCATACAAATGTGTCATTTTGCGTATGTCTCTGACATCATGTGAAAACATATTTTAGGGGTGTGCTACTGACGATGAAAATAATTTCATTATTAATTTCGGGTCTTTCCCTTATTCCCATGTTTCACTGAATACACTCAAGCATTTCTCATGCCATCGTTCCTCATTCCTTATAACTAGAGACCGGAAAAATTCGCCTTTTTATTTTGGGACAAGCTAGAATTCAAAAACCCGTACGTTTGTATTGCTAAAGTTATTGGTCCACCCGTTAAATTACACCTCCTGGACAACTCTGAGCCTATAATAAATACACAGTAAAATGCAGGCCGAATCACCGTCTTCTGCTAATACAACAAGCAGCCAATGAACAGTGATATCTGCGTGATTTTGCATACGAAAAAAGAGTATAGCCTACAGGTCATTGAACTCACTAATTTTTCAGGTCTCTACTTATAATGTGTTATTGTTGTTCGTGTAATGTTAACTGACGAGATTCTATTCGTTCAACAACAGATTATGTGCCACACGTTTTCTTTTTAAACTAACCATTCTTGTCACTCTAAAAGATCTTATAACAGAGTCAGTTTAAAATCTGCTAAGGTTCATTTTCTTCCTCTCACTCTCTGTGTGTTTGATTTAGTGACAAATTGATGACTACGATAAAGAAAATTCTTCGATTAATCTGAATCATTGTTTTAATCCTCAATTTAATGTTATTTGACCGCACTAAATAATTAAGATATTCGATTTATCTCATGCCCTGTCCTTCTTTGCGCTGATAACGTCTTCTAGCATCTCATTATTTGTAAATATGTAGTTACGGTTTACCTGTATCTGAAGTGAGAGAACATAATATGTAAAACGTTTGCTTTTTCTAACATGTATTAATATGAACGCGCTATTATTCATCCCCTAACCTACATGACTAGAAGAGGATTTTCTTGGGATTACTACGTGACTGAAGTACCCTGCTCCGTGTATATAGAGTCACAACGGGAGGGAAGGTAAGGACCCCCCCCCCTCCTCTTTCGTGAGGTTACAGAAAGAATGCACTGATAGTCGGGGAACATGATTTGCAATGGTTCCTAGGAGCTAAGGAAACTCTGGGCTCTCTTAGAGGTGGAGTTGTGAACTTAACCTGTCCTCCGGAATCTTACATGGTAAAACACTACCTACAGGTATACAAGCCAAATTAAACTTACAGAAAAATAAAATATGATTAAATTATTAAAATACATTATTATAGCGAAGGAGTGAATAAAGCGACGCGCTCGAAGCACAGATATGGCAGACTTGTTTACCCTTTGCCCAATGATTCTGCCACCCTGACAAATAACGGCACGAAATATTTTCTCAATAACTTCCTGTACTATGTCACTTTCCTCCAAGAGATTTATTGCGGACTAATTGTATTCTAATCCGAACTGTTATTTTACTCATATATCACACACATCGAGTACTGACTCGTTACTAGAGCCATGAGTATCATGTCTGGAAGACGCTTTTGAGTCTAGGGTCGTGGAAACTACAAGAGAACAAGATAAATTAATATGAGTTTATTCCAAGATCGATTGATATAAAAAGCTCAGTTCATTATATTAACACTACAGGAGACTTGAGAAAATAATAAACCTACAAGAGAACCAGCCCGTAGTACATTTTTTAGGGGTGAAAACTGAACCCTTCAGCTGTGACAGCGCGAATATCTTAATTGTTCGGAAGCATATACGCCGCCGCTGACTAAGAAAAGGCAGCAATGAATTAAAAACATTATATCGCCCAAATATGTATTAAGTATAGAAAATTCAGTCCGCAGCGTAAAACGTACAGAAATGTTTTTTCTCTTAAACGTAAATCATAAAATAAACAAATATCTGCCTTAAACGCTGTATTTAAAAAAAATTACAAATTCAATACGATACTTGATATAAATCAACAGTGCAAAATTCTAATGCTTAAAATAACGCCTGAAAGCAAGGGTTGATCTGACTTTCGATAATTACATTTCAAGATAAACTATCATATTAAAGGAATCCCTTAGTGAAATTCTATAGCAACAAAATGGCGTACTTGAAAGTTTTGTATTTACAGCTACTTACTGACAAAATTGCCTTGGTGAAAATCAGGTCCTCTTTGATCACGACTTGTTATCTTATTAAAATGATATAATTCACTTATTGATATATATTTGGGCGATATAATATTTTCAATTCATTGCTCCCTTTTTTTTAGTCAGCAGCGGCGTATATGCTTCCGAACAAGTTAACTTTGGAAAAAAAAATGCGAATTTCATTACTTGTCATTTGTAATTTTATCGTGTGTGTCTGTAACGAGAATGTACACATTTCCTTTCAGTTGGTTTAATAATACTTAACTTCCCGCCATTTTCAATCTACCCTTCGTTACTCGCTGAAGAAGTGCGTGTAAATATTTTACCCTGCAAGATACCCAGAGTTATTACAAGGGCGGTTTTAGGACCCTGCCGAGAGAAAGTGAGACAGTTAATCGAGATGTTTTGGGACAGCGAAGGAGAAACACGTTTACCCGCGGGGTAAGGTCTTGGAAAGCCACGCGGAGGTGTGTCCCCGCTGGGGACGTTGACGGCATTGGTGCGCGAAGCGGAACGCGGCGCTGATGCGGCCCGGTGCGGCGTGTGTGCAGGCCGGACCTGGGAATGCGGGCGCTCCCGCCCACGCCGGCCGTGTCCGTGACGGCCCGGACAGCGCACGAGGGCGGCGAGGCTGTGCGGCGACAGGCGTCCGTCGCTGACGGCGAGGCCATCAAGATCGTCATACACGACGTCGACTCGGACACCGGCCTCGGACAAGGTGCGTATGTGCGTGTGTGTGTGGCTGTCCCACGCGCAGAGGTATCCTCTACTCCAGGCAAAGAACGTTCAAGGTCAACTGAGCACTCTTCAAAGTCCTGCTTTACTTGGTGTTCACATTGTGTATTCTTCCGGCGCATGTCAAATTAACAGTTCCCATTGGCCTCGCCAATTCCTTCATGCGTAGCTCACGTGGAACTGTATAATTATTTAGAAAGTAAATATTGTAAAATATTATTAATTTTTGCACTTGTGTGCAATAAAATAAAACAGAAATCCAAACCAATGATTCTATTTCCGCGTTACGAAATGGGACTTTACTAATTCAGCTGAAAAACCAAACGTATGCAAACACGTCCACAACTGTTGACCGTGTGATTACGACAGTAACTATCTTAATATCTTGGTATTACAATATTAGTATATTTCTTAGTGTAAGTCTCTTAGTTAGTGAGTGAAGAGATTTGGGTGTCACTTAAAATCGAGGTCTTGAGACCCGATGCGGGTGAAGCGAGATGTGCATCGAGCAGCGTCGGAATGCAAGTGCTAGGGAAACGGGAGATCCCCGAGGAAACCTGGCGACCAGCGTTTCGTCCGGCACGATTCTCACGTGCGAATATCCGGGGATGACCCCGCCGGAAGTTTAATTGGTTCGTCTTGGTGGGAGGCAAGTAGTGTAACCACTACACCACCGTGGCCCCAAGTATCTTAGTACTTACCTAAGCATTAGTATCTTAGTATATATATTAATATTAGTATCTTAGTTTTTTTTATATCGCAGTATTTGGTGAAATTTGCATTCCCTCTGACCCGGACTCTTTAATCATCTGTCAATCGAGTGAAACTGTTAAATTATTGTGGGCAAAAAATTATATAAATGCTGATAGTTCCCACCCTTGTATAGATAATATAACCCGAAATAAATAAACTAAATTCATTGCCCACAAATATAAATGTGCTAAATTTAGAACGACGTAAAATTGAATCTACCTTTCATACTTTGCAAGGAAACATATGTGATCATGGCACTTAGCGTGTCGCATTAAATATATAGATTTAATGGAAACGATATTATTATTTTTTTATTTTAAATTTATTTACTTAAACTGTGTATTAAACACACTGAGATGACGTCTGCAAAATCAGAAAGAAAGAAAACGCAGCAAGACGTAGGGCGTACAGTGGTTTATTGTGGAAGTATGATCCGATAGAAATCGACAGTACAAATAATTATATTTCTAAACATAAAATTTACTTAATATGAAGCAACGTTTACTTCAATATTAGTTTTATCTATCGAGAAATTTAATCTATAAAATTTTGAAAAATCGCTATACATTTTTGACATGGTTTGATTGCTTGCCTGAGATAAATGCAATTTCTAAGAGAACCTTAATTTGTTTCATGTAGTTAGATGATATTACAAACTAAATTTTACAACTATCAGTATAAAATTCTAATAATTTCTATTCTGTTGAATTAGAAAGTATTTGTCACTAATCAATGTTTTCCTAAATTGAATATCAACCTTCTAGGTTTTTGAGATTTTCATTAAAAACTGTATGCAGCCATGTCATGGATATCTCATTAGATATATGAGTAACCTCTTGTCTTTGTATGTCGACTGATGTGTCTTGAAATACACGTGCTTTTTTCGTATATATCTGACTGTTTTGCTTTTGTTCTGGCACATACAAACGTAACTTAATCACAAAAAGAGAGATGTTTATGCAACCAAGGGCGATGGTGAAAATGTCCACTGCTTGTAATGACGTCCAGCGAACAAATGTCTAATGTTCACATGAATTTAAGAGGTGCATATATATATAGTTGCGAGTGCAACATCCACAGTGCAGCTTCTACTGTGCGCGAACCAGAATATATAGGCCAGTCTGAATACTTTTAACAAGTGATACTTGGGATATACAAATGGTGTTACATCATTTAATACATATTTTCCAAATGTATGTATGAACAGACAAGTAGCACTTAGGCAAAGTCGTGTGTATAGTCGTTCATATGAATTCGTTAATAATTCATTAAAAGTCCGGCTTGACTTATTTCAGGAGCATTGAGTTCACAGACCATTGAAATTGGACTTAATGCACGAAAGAATTCCCAGTATTAGCAAAATGTAAAATCCCTTACCAACCGCGCAGCAGAGACTGTGGTTGAAAACCATATACAGGGGATGAACAAAATAATATTAACACCTGACATATACAAAATATTTATTTATTAAAAAGGTATTGGGCCACCATTTGCTTTTAGATCACATGTTTTCGCCAATCACGTGGCGCGGATGTTCGACCCTTGACTTGCTTCACCTGTGCCTGATCCATTAAGATATTACAGGGGACAACTGTCAGAGCAATATTACAAGGGAAGTGCGATCAGGTCTTCCCATTACTTCAGATCCGACGTCTGTCTGTCACTCCAGTCAGTGTTCACATATAGAAAATGTGAGCGTTATTACACCAGGCTGTTTTGGTGCGCACTCCCCCGCAGACTTTGGACTTAGTCCATAACCTTGATTGATTTGAGCTTGGTCAGTGCTCTAATTGACAGTAGTTGAATACTGCCAATAGAAAGAGTAACGCCCTTTCCAATCGCAGTGGGTGGATGTTCTCCACCCGAGAGTGGTTCCACCTCACCTGTCAACAGCAACATGCAGAGTTTAATCTGCATGCGCCCCCTTGATGGGGCCGAGTGCTATCCTCACTCTACAAACCCGCTTTGTAAACGAGTCCTCTTTTACTAGGCGTACCAGACCGTTGACCCTTCTTTGATGAGCACCAACCCTTTGAAATTGGCACCCTAGCGCGAATCAGCACGCTTGCGTTCCACGGCAGCAGCTACTGACCCTTCCAGTACTCAAGATGCCCGCCCTCCAGGCAAGTACCCACCTCCAGATCTCCTTCTAAGCAGAAGGTTCAACCACTGCCACCCAGAGTCCGACCCGCGATCAGCACGGCCTAAGCCGGGGCTTTCACACTGATCCCCTGGGTACCCACAATTTTCAGACATGCACACTGAGTTTTCACCCAGAGCAGCCCAGCCCCTCCAGGACGCCAGACAGACCCTTCATCAGGACTCCGCCACCCCGAGATCATCCCCGACCTGCCACAAGTCAGGGCTCAGTTTTGGGAGTGCAATTCGGTTCGCGGGTCTTCACCGCAAGCGAATAATATATACAGCCTCTGGAGACTGCACATAACCTCGCCGTGACTGATTATCTGTGCACAGACAGGCTGTCACCGCCTTCAGTCGTCTTCACTCCGTTATCTATGGGGCGGCCCCCATGTTACCAGCCCATACCGCGAGGAGGTGGAGATGGACTTGAGCAGTGCTAGGCTATATATTCGCATCACTGCCCCATTAATGGAGATGAGTTGGAAGTGTGTCGTGACGGCAGGGAGACGCCCCAGGGATCACTAGTTCCTATGAGCGGCTCCTACCGGAGCTCGACTAGCGAGGTCTTACACTTGCGCCGGTCACCGCCACTAGAGCCTGTAACCAGGGTTAGGCCCAACTGGAGAAATCATTCCATAGCCGTCACGACTACCCCACCAAGTACTCTGTTTCTGGGCTCCCCCCTACACATTCGGCCATCCCACGACCGGCTTTCAGGCACCCAGTCCTCTCACCTTACACCCATGACAGGTTGGTTGCCAGACCACAGCCTGTACCCAACCCGGCCCCACAGGGCCTGCTTTTAGAACAGCTGCAATTTTTCGCGGAATAGTTTCGTAGAGTGTCTGAATAGTTTCCAACGGAATTTTGTCCCATTCTTGTACCAAAACATCCGCCAATTGCTTCAATGATGTTGGAGATGGAAATCCGCTCCTCACTCTCTGCTCTAAAAATCTCCATAACGGTTCAATTTTGTTGAGGTACGGCTCCTCAAACCAAGACTGAACCTTTTTGGCTGTGTGTATGGGCGCATTATCATCTTGGAATATGGCAGTGTTTGGCAGCAATATGCTAGTGATAGAAAGAACTTCATCATTGAGGGTGTCAAGATATTCATTCGCAGTAATCCGGCCAGTGATGGAATGAGAGGATCAGCTGAATACCACGATATAGCCGCCCAAATCATTACGGAACCTCCCCCATGCTTAAATGTAGGAAGCAGGCAGTCCGTATCGTAGGCTTCTTTTGGGGTTATCCATACATAAGCCCGGCCGTTTGTAGGAAACAATGTAAACGATGATTCATCGGACCAAACCACATTCTTCCAATCATCAAGTGTCCAGGTTTTATGATCGTGGCACCACTTATTTCGCAGCTTAGCGTTGGCTTCCGTTATAAAGAGTTTCGCAATTGGAGTCCTTCCATGAATGTTAGCTTTGCGGAGCTCCCGCCGTACTGTTTTTGTCGAAACAGTATTACTCAAGTGAGTGTTGATTTCTGCTGTCACTTTTGCCACGGTAGTTGTATGTTGTCTGACCACAATTCTTTTAAATGTTCGTCGGTCTCTGTCAGTTAACTTTGGGTTTCGCCCATTATTCCTCTTCGCTGATGATGTTTTACCATGTTTTGTGTATGCTGTCATTACCGTGGATACTGTCGCTCGTGAAACGTTAAACAATTCAGCTGTTTTTGTCACCAACGCTCCCGCTAACCGAGCACCAACGATTTGCTCTCTTTCGAAGTCTGAGAGATCACACATTTCACCGATCGCTTGTTTTAACCGTCGCAGAACAAAGCGTATAATACACTGAAATATAACCTACAAGACTTGGCACGTAAATTGTGAAATACATACGCGTCGCATTATTTACACGGAAACAGTGTTGCCAACATGCAACAAAATTTACTATAATGCATTGTGTTCATATTATTTTGTCCATCCCCTGTATATATGTGTACAACATAATCTACTATATTTTATGATTTGCCGGACTGGAATAAGCCAAGAATATAACAAATTCAAATTAACTTCCAGTGAGTGAAGAACCACTGTATTCAAAATCAACGACATCCCTGGCAACCTGTAAAAGAAGGTTGGCTAACAGAAGCAAAATCAATGCTTTTAAACATAATTAAATGGACAAAGTGGCGCTGCAAATAAAAATGTCTGAAGCTACCCTGCGTATACCGCCTTACGAAAACTACTAACATGGTTTATGAACGTCACAATGAGCACTACAGGACGCGATAACGGCATATCACAATAGGTTTTTAATATTCCCGGAATTTGTTTAGTGCTGTTACCTTAGGCGGAAGCGCGCGTCATCGACCCCTGGTACATTACCAGCCGACAACCCTCTTAACAGCCGCCAGCCCCGCAACCACGGCAACAGGACAAACATTCTCCCACGCCATCAGACCACTGCTGTTTACGAGCCAATCAGAGCGTGTGTGTGCCCCGGGCAAATATTTACCAGCCACCCTCCCCTTTCCTAACTCTCCCCGTCGATTGCCTCAAACGCAGAGTTGATGGTCATCGGTCGTGAACATGAGCGTGTGCGAGGGCACATGGAGTTCCCTGCGGTGGCTGTTCCCCGTTACATCCAGGGGACCTCCAGGCCTGGTCAGGGGAAGGGAGGGAGGGGAGTTGCATTGCAATTAACTAAAGTAAACATCGCCGCCAAGTGCCGGGGTGCAGCGATGTGGCTACGAATGTCGCGGTTCATTGACCCGCGCGCGGAGGACCCGCCTGCACAAACACACAGCGGCTAGTTTTAGATCATTCAGAACCAGTGGCGAGGCGTTCGCCACGAGAACCACTGAGCAGCGAAGTATTTGCAGACGAGTGGTCGACTGCGATGTTTAACCAGGACACTCAATAAAAGAGCGTCGGATTTGCAACAGAGTTGCTGTTAGAAGTGCGGCTACCTACGGGCAATAGCGTGCAGATTAAGAGTTCTGATAATAAAAATTAAACCCCGCAAGAGTTTTACTAAATTAAATGTTTTTAAATCCTCTTACGGCACATGCGTCGCGATTTTTTTTTACGAAATTAATAGCAATTAGATCTTTAAAAAATATACGTTTATAATATTTTGAGTGAGAAAAACCTTCGAAATTATTTGTTCGTTTCGTTCTGCATTGTGTCCTCCAACGTGAAGTAACTAGAAAAGATAGCATGCAGGAACAACAGCTAGCTTGAAGAGATGCGTTATGGAAAGTTCTCCGTGAAAAGTTAGCATTTTTCATCTTAAATCAATTGGACTATTTGTCTTTAGTTTATATCCCGAAACAATCTCGTACTCGGTAGGTAAGGCGTGACACTGAAAAATTAATTTGCCAAGCTCCGCATGCGCCGATGTACGTCAAGCGAGGGAATATGTAGTACAGATGGAATGTGTGGGACATGAGAGTACCCGGAGAAAACCCACCAGCCGAATACAAACTCTGCCACATTTCCTACATGTGAAAACCCTGTTTTTTTTCCTCGCCGGGAATCTGTGTGAGTTCATCGCAATGGGGGGCGAGTATTTTACCACTACCCCTGTACGATTCCCTTGATTCAAACTAGCGTTTCGCACAAATCGTTCTAGATCATCTTCTTCGTGACGACCACATGATATGTCCGAGAAAGAGACAGACGACTTTGAACGTCGAAATAATTACCTGTTTGTACCCTCTCGAATACAGTGCCGTTTTATTCACTGGATAAATCCTTCCCAAACGTACGACGATGTGATACAATTGTTTCTGTACTTTTTCGGAATTAATTTCCGCACTGTAGTTAAAAGAATATCCACATAATATTTGCCTGGTCTTTGCCCTCATTTTACGGATAAATTTTAAAAGCGTACTGAAATGGATTTTTTTGTAGTCTTTTCAGACAAAAACTAGTGCACTATCTTACTGTAAAATATTGTGATTCTTTGTACCATAAAATAAGAATATGTTCTTTACCTATTGTGCATACTGAAATATAGTTCAGATTGTAAATAACTATTCATAACTTCATTAAAAATATTGTGAATTTATTTCATTTTCAAATTGAAACATTTGTTATTAATATTTACAGAATGTAGTAATTCCCTTGATGATCTTTGTACGTCGTAAGTCATATAAGGACTCCTTTCTCATTTTGCACAAGGTAGCATTTGAGCCGAATAGAACCTTGTATACGTATAATAGAGCACAACAGCTCATCCACAAAGAGAGTCGTTGTATCTCTGAATTTGGTCATGTGTGTATTCACAACCGTATTTTTTAAAACCTCTCTGGCATAAACGTTTGTTTTGCTCAGTTCACAGAAGCCATATCCTAGTTTAAATTAAAAAAAGTTATCATGTTATTAAGATCCATAGAAACTTCGCCACTGAATACAATTATATGGTGAAAATACTTTCAGTTACACAAATTTGGAGTGCTCTAATTAGTTATTAATTTTTATATATGCATATAAAAACTATAAATCCAGAATTAGGAGATGTACACTGGACTGAATTTACCTAGGGTAAATCTGGTAATTCACATCACTAACTTGACTAGAAAATAAACAATAATATTCGGATTCTTATATATATTTTTATGACTGGAGTAAAATAATTATTCAATTGTTCAGCCAGTTTGCAGAAAATTTAACGATAAACGCATTTCAAGTTATAACAAAAAGTATCCCTTTTCGTGTGTAAGATTTAAATTTGCATTTCATAAAATATTTTATCAAGTATTAAAAATGGTGTTCATTTATATCACAATATTTTCATCCATAAATGGCAATCAATGTATGCATACAGGAAGTTCCACAATAAAGTACATATGATAATCATAAATGTTGGATAAATAATTGATATTTCGTTAAATCTGCGATCCCTTAATTAACGAATGATATCCGATTATTCAAGCAGAAATTTGAGAGCACCTTTAGTTTAACTAAGAGAGGTAACTGCTGGTATTGAATGCAATGTGAAACATATGTTGGTGGTGCCAACTTCGCTGCCTCCAAACTTCACAGAGGGGGGGTCACGATGCCAAAGGGACAGGGGGTGTCCAACAGCAGATAGGAGTGACATATGCGCACTCTTCTGTGAAAGGTGTGAAACTTTACATATTTAATGTAAATTGAATGCAGTAATGTTCATTTTAAAGCAGTGTGATTGGATCAAGCTGATTTGCGTAAAGATTGATTATCAAAAATATAAATTATTTTGGTTTACACAATATGGTTTAGCAGAGTGCAAAGAAAAGGTACAATGTTTTAAATTCATTCTGGCAACTATTTTTGAATGAATAAAATAATAATTAATTTTAAGTAGATAAAATATATTCTTCTTGCAACAAACTACGTACCCACATTTACTACTTCTTACTACTGTTTATACTTTGTTGATCCTATCAAAATTTATCTTTGCAATGTCATAATTTTTCTGATCGTCTTCATCACAGCTACCTTAGGTGATTGAAGTCACTGCGAATGTAGCGATAATGTGATTTCACACTACATTTGTTATGCGGGAATACAAGCTTATGTGTAAGTCTTTCATTTCTTCATTCAGACGAATTTTAATTTGATGCATACTAGATGGGTGACTTTTCTGAACACTAAAAAATCGGTTTTCTAATTTTCCTATGCCAAGGCACATAGAATCAACATTCTTGTATTATATATGGCTGCCTAAAGAACATTAGATAAGTTGTCGATTATAAACAAAATTATGAATGCAGGAAATACATTATGATAAAAAGTTAATTGGGGAAATGTTCTAGCTCTATGTACACATAAACATTACAATGAGAACATTTCACTGTAAAACTAAGCTTCACAAATCTTCGAATAACAGCTGCTGCCTTTGGTTCATTTCCATAAGTGACATTCTGTTCTCCACTCGAGTCTTATATTCATCGATATGTGTCACTGGTTCGGAGTCCTCTAGTTCAAGCTAGAAATAGTAAGAACATACAAGTGCATGACATTGTTATATTACTGGCCACAACTTAGGCAATTTCAATTAATGTGTTTCAGTAGTGACTGAAAATATTCGCAATTCTTTTCCCAATGCAGTCTCCACTAAATATTCCACTGTAAACTCCACCCTTGGATGATTGTCTTTTTAACTGCTCGTCTAAAGTGTAACCAGTTATGTTTACTAATTAGACAGAATTCTATTAAGCCCCTATGTTTGGTATATCAATCATATTCCTTTAGAGTACATAAAATTAACTCTTACTTAATTTTAAAAGTGACTGACCTACAAATTCATGAGTGAAATTGTTACGTATAAAATCGTGAAATTTTCCCGATCATGTGGTACTAATATGCAAATCGTGATGTTATTTCAAGACCAGCACTTTCTAGAATGCCTGGCTTAGTGAGGGGTGTGTGGTGTGTTCGCAGTGGGTCGCCCCGGCTCCAAGAGGAGGGTGGTTCTCCGGAGAGATCCAGGCGACAAGGGACATCGCAGTGAGTACCACGTGACTACCTACTACTGCTGCATGACTCTCACGTGACTCCTGCCACTGGCTTAGTGGTCATTCCCTGCCTCGGCCACTCGATATGTACCATGCTAAATTCCTTCCTTATTTTAGGACACGAGCCGAATCCATGTTTAACGTAGCGAAAATGAAAACTGTTTCACTTCACAATTCAGCGACTCTCCAAGTTAAGCGATGACGCAGCCAAACACATAGCAAGCAGTGACTGCTAAAGCTGCTCCCACAGAACAAGCTGTCTCCTAATACAAAAATTTCTGATCGATATAGCCAAAATATTTTTTTGTGATTTGTGTAGTCCATATTTTAAAAAGAATAATAGAGTGCATAACATTAGAAAATACTGCACTGTTTTGCATTGTAATCTGATATTTATTGGGAGTTTTTTGTTTATGATTGAAAATAGACACACTAGTTGTTAAGCAGTATTTATGTGGTATTTACAGTTGTGAATAGTTTTCTAACAGTTAGATATATATATATATATATATATATATATATATATATATATATATATATNATTAACATATTTACATTTTGTTGTCACAAGTCAAACATATATTATATATATATAGCTATGCTTTATTTTTGGCATTTTGATTGTATAACTAAATTATGTATTCAAAATATTTTACGAGGTTTGTTTTTAAGTAAGTGACAAGCGATACTACTGTTTACTGATTTATATTATTTACCCCTAATTAGTTCTCGAAGTTTTCATTATATCATGGACTGCAAGTATACATAAAGGGTGTATTTAAAAACGAACCTCAAAACTACTGATGTTTGTAACATTCGCAATGTATTTATAATTTCCTTCAGTCCTCGGGTATGTCAGTGAGATTGTGGTTGGTCTTTAGATTTAACTCCAGGGCTCCAACCAAAATTTTCTTAGGGTGGGATCCTTATGTCAGAATCATTAGAGAATGCTATAAAATTTAGTCCCATGTTAGGGAGTTTGAAGAAACTGATAAAATAAATAGAATTATAACATTTATGTAAAAAAAACATTTTATAACCACAAACCATAATTTAACGTTTGAGTTCCTCTAAAGTGTAAGTCTGCAATGCACTTATTGCCGCTTTGTTTCATTTTTGGGTGGATCCCCAAAACGTATTTAATCGTATTCGTATTCTTTAAATTATTTTCGCTCATTTTCTCTGGTCATTTGACATCTTGGAGTTCAGACTTGATAACAGTATGTTATGGTTGGATTTTTAACACGTGAATATCGGTGTGAGTTTGTTAGCTATGGAAGACAAGCTAAAAGTGTGTTGCCTATATCCATCACTGCAAAAACACCAAATCCATTAGCCTCTATTTCCTTAATTATCAAGGCGTTATTGCCTTCGAATAATATAGCGCATGTTCGCTGTACAACTTTAATTTCAGTTTTATTTTAAGCTCATGTCGAGTATAGTTGATTGTCTTAATACTATGATGCAAGACCACGGATAGTCTGGCTGTTAAAACNCGATTCCCGACGGGGTCGCTCCTGGATTTTCGCATGTGGGAATAGTGCAGGACGATGCCACTCGTCAGCGGGTTTTCTCGGGGATCTGCCGTCTACCCCGCCATTGCATTGCATTCCGGCGCTGCTCCATACCCACTTTGTTTCACCATCATTAGCTCTCAAGATCTCGGTGTTAAGAGTCGCCTAAATATCTACACTCCATTACAATTAATATTAGGTCCTTTCATATGTGTAATATGTTCAAGAGTTTGTGTTGAGTAATAAGGACATTTATTCCTTCAGGAATGTATTGTTTATTGTTTGGTGACGGTGTCCTTGCGATTGTTCAAACCAAATACAGAATTGCTGTGTTGGCAATCAAGTGCATGTTGTACCGAGTGAGATTCCTGCAACTTTCTACTGTGCTAACCTGCAAGAAATTTAGGATGTGATGGTTAACGAATGTAAGGAGGTACGGGAATGCGATGTCCTGGTGAAGTCCAAGTGGCCAATTACAACATGCCACCTGGTAACCCACGTAAAAATTATCTGTGTGGCTTCGCTGAAAGTAGAAACCTAATAACCCAAATGGGATTCGAGTGGTCCGACCACTATTCCACTGCCGCCCCGAAGTACGGAGTGAAATGAGATTATTTCCCCAATGCATAAATGCTGGCTAAATTCCAAAGTATGGGGAAATAGAAGTACCCAGTTAAACCTAATTATAATCGTGAGTGAACTTTCTTAGAACAGCTTCCAGCATGTCATGAAGACAATACCGCACCGAAAGATATTATCATCCACGGAATGTTCATTAAAATATTTTAAGTGTAAATTATGATGTTGGCTCAAGTCCGACCATGATTTAATGTGACAGACATTTAGCTGTCAGGCTACCAGTGTAGTTATGGAAGGGTGCTCCTTCCGTGTATCAACCCAGTGATCAGATTTTAACCACCTACACCCGATTTAATATATGGCTTCAGGTGATACAAATAGGAAATTTTAGGAAGCATGCTCTAAGCCAGCATAGCATTTATTTTGACATCACAGCCAACGAGTAGAAGGCTTTGTATAAGCCTGCATAAATAAGAACCATAGACAGTCCAGAACAGTAATACGGTTTACAAAACGGTAAACACAGGAAGATCAATGAGCATTGAGATTGGGCTAGCAAAGAAACTGATGCCAACAATATTCCTGTGCATTATATACTGGGTCTAAATGGGTTCAGAGTTTTTAATTATTCTTGTGCCATTAACACTAGAATGCAAAAGATCTTGTATATCTGAAACATCATTTTTTTTTGGCCATCTGTATTTAATATATATTTGGTACATAGTTGTGGCAGACCTAATGGCCTTCATAATTTATGTTTTACATTCGACAACGATGATATCGCCCAATGTTGTTACACCTGCCTCAATGTCGCATGCCCGTGACAGCGCAGACTATTAAGGGGATCGTCTGAACGCTGATATTTTACGAATGCGAGATCACGAAAGGCGTAAACTCTTTAGTCGGTACTTGCTCACTCGCCGCTTGCCTCGTCGTCCTTACGTGTGAAACACTCAAGTGGTGTCCAGTCTTCTCGTCGGTGATTGGCCAGAAGGTTACTTCAAGAGGGGTCCCTACACTTTTATGACAGGAGTATATAGATTAAATTATGATGCGAGTGCATTTACAAGTCTAAAATACCTGTACGGAAAAATTAGCTGCCAAAACTGGTTTTAGAAAAAAAAACAGTTTCAACCCAGAAAGGTAGAGGGGAAACAAAAAGTTAACCTTGTCTTTATTAAAGAAAGGTTTCTTAAATAGTTTTTCTGTTCAGACAACCATTGAAAGATACTCAAACTGGTAGGGGCCACGGTGTTGCAGTGGTTAGACTACTCGTCTCCCACCTAGGCGATATATCGTGCCGAATGACACCACTATTCGGTGGGTTATCTCGGAGATCTCCCGTTTTCCTCGCCCCTTGTATTCCGGAGCTACTTCGTACTCACCTCGCTTCACCTTCATCGGCTTTCAAGACCTCGGATGTTACGACCCAGCGCGGTGGTTGTGGTATCCTTGCCATATAGTGCTTGGTTACAAATCATCACAACTTACTTTTAAGATATAAAACTTAGTTTGGAAACTTCTAGTTACACACGAAACTTGCAGAATTACGGAAACCGTAATGGATCGATTTCATTCTGTATTTCTTCTAGTGAGACTGACAATGAATAAATAATTATAAAATAAATATTAAGGTTACAGACGCAATAAAGAATACAAGGGTTAACGATTGTGGACTTAAAAATATCTGTAAAGGTGTGTCACATTGCTCGTTTTCAATTTTTTTTATTAAAATTACATTATCCACATATGTAAGGGATACTACCCACTTAAGGGTGTTTCTCAGTAACACATCGTGTGTAAAAATTATGTTTGCACATATATGCATGGCAGAGTAAAAAACTGTTCTGGGATTTTGACTTTTTCTCAGGATTCTGCGGCCAGCACTTTTTAATTTCGTCCTATTAAATTTTGTGTAAATGGTTATACACAGCAATATTTAAGCTTTCCCTGTGCAGTTTCTTTTAGGCGAAGAAAGGCAAGTTCGAAGTGATATTTTGTAGTTTAATCTGTTGTCTGGCATCGTTTGTAATAATATCCTGCCATTACAGATCTATTTCCGATAACTTCAACCCCCGAGAATGCATATAGAGGGCTTGGGGATTGTCTGTTGCGAAATGCTTACTTATAACCTTGAGGTGTTAAAAGTATTTTACGAAGTATTCTCTTTCATAGAGTGTGGGACATGTTAAAACTCCAAATATATCAATTGAGTGATGTAGACATTTGGAAGCCAACGTAGAAAAAACAAACAAAGTGCAATCCTAGATAATGGAAATTTCCAACATTTCTAGCAACTTTTGTGCTGTATTAATATATTATTTCTCGTACTATTTTTCACCGCGATAACATATATCAATTTAAATCAGAAGTATCTCGGCACAAATAGTTGGATTGGTCTGATGAAACATTTGTTGTGATAGATATTAAAAATATGTGTGAAGGACTGCTCTCTTTTTCTTCATCGGCTTCCATCGAATTGACAAATACAATTGTATAGCTTTAATTGAGCAGCCTTAGAGCAGCGACTTGCAGTGCATCGGCCCGGACGGGGCTGACGGTAAGCTGAGAGTGTTATTTGCGGGGGGGGGGAGGAGGGTTGGCGGCGATGCTAGTTGTAAGAGTGCTCGCAGGTCGAGCGGTTGTCCTAAACTGCAGTTCAGGCGGTGTTTCAGCACGAGGGTGCGGAATGCGTGTAGTTGGCGGCAAGACGGGCAACGACGGACACCTCTTCGCGTACATCGTGTGGACCGTACCCGGGGGACCGGCGGAGAAGGCGGGCCTCCAGCAGGGTGACAAGGTGAGCCACCCTGCACCACTTCATCTCAGCACCACCCTTCCCTAACATCCACCCTCACTTACATGCCTTGTCCTCGCGTGCACTTTGTACGCTCCTCCTCATAAACACACAACACGAATACATAGGGCCAGTGACTTTTCGCGTAAACATCGGAGCACACAGTAGACTTCAATACTATATACACACCTCAGCTGTTGTTGTACATCCATTGGCTGCTGGTGCCGTGTCCGTCTTTGACCAAGCCACTCAGGACTAAGTAACTCCGACACTGAACCTTCGTAATTCGTGCGCAAACGGTTAACATAGGACAGAACATTTTTTTAGCCAATCAATGAAGCTGGACGACCCTGCAGTGCTTTGGACTGTATCTTGTCTCGAAATCTTTTCGCGAAACATCACTGCTCCTATTAACACAGTAAAACAATGTTAAGGCATATGTTAAGGGACTCTAAAAATAACGCTTATTAACAAGGAAAATATCTTAAAAGTGTAAAGTTACACACGTGCATACAGACATGGTTTTAAAATGTTCAAACTTCTTAAGTTTTTAATACGGTTTCCCTGTAACATACATTGTTTCCTCATACACTTCCGCCGTGTCTGTAGTGACATACACTCCCACTCTCAAATTTGCACCTAAAATTATATATTTTATCCACCTCATACAATTTCTGTGTTCCTCAGTGACAAACACTCTTCTTCTTTAATATGCACCACAAAATTTATAAATCATCTCCTCATACATTTCCAACATGTCCTCAGTGACACGCAGGCCTCCTGACTACAGAAATAGAGCGGCGCTGTAAACACGCAAAACTAATTAAGAATTAGTGCACACACTACCAAAAAGGTCAAAAATGTAAGATTTTTGTCGCATATTAAAAAAAGAAAGCGTATATTTTGTAACGCTGTAAAATAATTTGGAGAAATAAATTTAAAAATTTTTTTTTTAAATAGATATTTGAAAGTCTATTTGTTTTTATTTGAGCTTAATCGTATTTACATCCTGGATGCTTCACATAATATGTTTAGCCAGTAAACCATCAAGAAGGCCAGCCCCAATAATTACTGTAGTTACGTGTTAAAACTCTTTGTACTAATGTTTAAAAAATGTTTTTAGTAACTCAATTTGTTTACATTGGTTTTAGTTCACGTTCGTGGCTGAAACGGATGTGCACAAAATCGATTTTAAAATTTTTGGTCATCATTATTACTAATATATTTTACATACAAGGATAAATATTGTTATTATGATTGTTCAGATTGGTTATTTTTGCAAAAGTGCTTTATAAAGAATCCAGAATTTAAATACGCAAGAACCTTTATTTTAACCAGACTCTTAAAAAAATAATTTTTTTTAAATATTTGAATAAGTAAATTTAAGAAAAAATATTTTACAATGTTAGAAAATACACACATTCTTTTTCGCATATGCCAAATAAATATTAGGTAGCCTATATGTTTGACAATATTGGTAGACAAAAAAAACTTTTTCTTTGGTTTTTTATGCGCCAAATTATTTGTGAGATTTATTATACGTTTTATTTATATATTTCTATTCTCGGCTCGTTCTTCTTATTCGTTTCATGACTCGGAATTAATTATCTGTGACGAAATAGTTTAGCGATGGCGTAAGTTAAAAATATTTCACATACCTAAGACAAGATGTTCTCAGAAGATATTTAAAACATAAAAAACATTCCCACAAGGAGTTGAGTCAACAGTTATTCCAAACTACAGTAAAAGCAAAGCAGGACGAGTAACAAACAAACCGGCAGACAAGACATGACAATGTGTACACACACACTGAGAAAAAGGGTTTGGTGAATAAAACAAGTTTGTTTTAATTGTTTATATAGGTGAAACAAAATATTCTGTGGTTAAAACTAAATTATTTGGCGGTTCTTAATTGGTTACCCAAAACAAATATTTGGTTGTCACAGCGAAATGTTTTTTTATTTTTATTTTCACTTTACTAACATTAAACGGCTTCGGTTAATATAAAAGCGATTTAAGCCAGACCTAGTAACTTCAGCCAAAGTCGCTGCTTGTGATACGTGAATATTTTTTAGTTACATACAGATCGCACACTGAACAAAGTGCACAACTAAATATTTCAAACTTTACAGCTTCACATTTTAGTTTCCCGTGTAACATGCTTTCTTAGGATGTTAGTACCATTATTAAGCATCAATAAATGCAGTAATGAACACTAGTAATATCGTAACAACCACAAAAATACAAAACAAGCGCTCGAGCTGTATTTCCGAACGAACGCAATCAAATAAATGGCCAAACAAATATAAACATTCGATCAAACGAAATATGTTGTTAACAGTCTGATTTCATTTTCCCCAACACAGAGCGTTCATTACTTCAATTGCGTATCTGCTTAGACGAACAAAAATCAATTACGTCGGTTTGCAAATTTAGTTTATGCAACAAAATATTTACTTCGGCCTACTAAATATATTGTTGGCACTATGCAAACAAATATCGTGTTGGCTGGAACAAACCCTTTTCTCGGCTTACACCCACCAAACTAGAGCAGTGTTTCTTAACCTGGGGTCCACGAGTATATGTATGGGGGTCCGTAGTCTCATCTCTGAGCCATTTAACAACAATAAATAAATGCCACCAGGTGTCTCGTAATCGCTACGCGCTTACTTAGCACGACGAACGTGCGCCAGCGGGCGGTGTGCGAGACTGACTGAAGTGAGTGCGGGTCGTGACTGAACAGATTACTAGTGCAATCCGATTTGAGATTACAACTTAGTAGTAACACCAACCCGAATATCACTCATTTAGTTGCAAAAAAGCAACACCAACCTTCACATTTACGTATTTTTTTATAAAAAAAAAGGATTTTTTTTTTGTATTTGTAGTACTGAAATTAATTGTCCGAAATATTTTGCTGTTTTTTTTTTCATTAAGGGGTTCCTTGAAAATTGTGGTTGATTTCCTTGGGGTCCGCGGCTGAAAAAGGTTAGGAAACGCTGCTCTAGACCATTCGACGGAGACAACACAGACGAAACCTGAGACGCAGGCATATCAATGTTTATTTTCTTCTGTGCTCTTTTCATTGCGTCTTCAGGCTTTCAGCTTACAAACTTGTATTCATCTCAGTGCTCGTTTGCGTAGTTTTCGTTTGGTTTTGTGCGTGTATTCGTCTATGTAGTCTAATCTCTGTTGCACGTCCGTTTGTCACTGCTCCTCTTTTGTTTGGTTTTGTGCGTGTATTCGTCTATGTAGTCTAATCTCTGTTGCACGTCCGTTTGTCACTGCTCCTCTTTTGTTTAGTTTATTTCGATTGAACTCTTTTACTGGCTTCCTAGTGGAGATATTTATATTTTGAAAATATATGGCAAAAAGAGCCAGACTTGACTTGATCTCGTGTAAGTTTTCAGTTTCATGTTCTGTGCTTTCCTTAGCTACGTAACTTTGCCGCACAAAATGTCCAAGGTAAATTTTCATCTTACCTTTTCAAACCCACTTAAATTTTCGGCTTTATAGGTTGCGAACAATAAATGTTATTATGCGTGCTGGACTCAAACTGACACAACCAATGAGCTCCAGGCTGTGTCATCGGCTATATCGATATTAATCAGTCATAACCAATACCAGTAGCACAATTAACGAATCACTCATCATCAGGCAAGATCATTAGCCATTGAGATTCGCACTCTTCAGAGAACTGCCAAAAATAAACTGCGTGTGTCTTGTATAAATAATTGTGTAAACTAGGCGTGAAGTGCAAGTACTATTTGAATAACACATTTCTGTACTCGTTTCGCCGCACACTGTTGGAAAAAAAAATACCGTGAAATTACAGACATGTACTGGTAAAAATTATCCCGTAATACTCTTATAACTGCAGACTGATCATTATTTTTAATAAAATATTTTCCGTTATTATCTCAAATAGTTCGTGACTTCACACAGAACCTCTCCGTTAACTTTCCGCAAAATTTTTGTATATTTTCAGTTTTCTCCGTAAATTATCATCAAAAATGTTTGTACACTGAAGAGCCAAAAAAACTGGTATAGGCGTGCGTATGCAAATAACAGAGGTATGGAACCAATCAGAGTGACGCGATGCGGTCGGCAGCTAGATCGGTTACTGCGGCTACAATGGCAAGATATCAAGTTTTAAGTGAGTTTGAACGTGGTGTTGTAGTCGGCGCACGAGAGATGGGACATAGCATCTTCGAGGTAGCGATAACATTTGGATGTTCGCGTTCGACCATTTCACGAGTGTACCGTGAATATCGGGAATCCGGTAAAACATCAAATCTTCGACATCGCTGCGGCCGGAAAAATATCGGGAAAGAACGGGACAAACGACGACTGACGAGAATCATTAAACGTGACAGCCGTGCAACCCTTTCCAAATTGGCGCAGATTGGATTTGTGGACTGCCATGCAGGATTGATGGTGTGAATTGCCTCCTGCATAACTTCAGACTTTAGTCGAGTCCATGCCACGTCGTCTTGCGACACTTCTGCGTGCTCGGGGGCCCCTACACGATATTAGACAGGTGTACCAGTTTTTTGGCTCTTCAGTGTATATTTACAAATTTCTTAGTAAATTTTTTTCCACAAAGTTTTGTATGTTTCTAGTTTATAAAACGATATCACGAAACAACGTTCAGCAGTGAAATGAATATAATGCCACAGGTTGGACTCCACTTGCATGGACAGTATTATTTCAGGCTCCGCGTAAAGCGCCACTGCAATGTTTACACGTGTATCACGTGGCTTGTCACTGGAATGTTTATAATGGCCTACATACATGGGGAAAATGCCTCACGAACGGGGTCTAAAGAAATGAATTTAGTTTATTTTGGGCATGTATGATTATTCAGGAGTAGTTGTTAAAGAACCAAGTTGTCGTATTTGAAAGTTGTATATTGGAGTGACCAGATTAAGAATAAATCATTAATAATCAACACTTTAATAATAATAAAACATGTCCAACTACTTTGCAAACAACCAACCAAAAAAACATTAATCTGTAAAGTTTGGTGAAGAAACATAAACAATTAATGTTCAGATATAAAAATACATGCATGACAATTTTTAAACGCTCATCTCAGAATTAGTTATAATTACACCTTACCTTTTCCAGCTTAAGGTAGTATTTTTACACTAAGAAAAACATCATTAATTGTCCTATAAAATAATTTCACTTTCTTCAACTCCATTAAATAGCAAATGCCTTTTCTGGCCTAGGCTGCTCAGATTTATGACATATTAAGGTAGAAGCATTTGATCTCTACTTCTGAAGGAAGTGTAGGCAAATTTTTACAAGGAAGACTGCATAGAAAGGGTTATTAAGAATTCTTGAAGACTAAATTGTAGAAATGATATTATATTGGGCTGCTGCCATCTGCAACATATTTCAATCTTTACGTATCAGTAACTGTAGTTATTCTGGAGCGAGAAGTTCGCGTTAATCATGAGAGCCATTTAATTGCTATCAAACAAGAAATGCATCAACTCCGACAGTTCTTTTCTACAAATTGACTCTCCGGGTAATCTTCATTTACGCCACTCGCACACCGGTGGCATAAAATAATGTCCTTAATAAATCTTGCCTATGGGATCCACTTTAAATAACCATTATAAAACATATAATTTCGCTGACTTTCAGGATCCAATAAGCCGACTTAAAAGTTCCAAGACCAAAGATAATTTTTCAACACAGTCCTGTTTGAGTTTGCGATAGCACAATAGGCGAAGCTTTTCCAAAAATTCCCTTGCCAAATATTACATTGTACTATGCTGCCAACTATCGATCAATGTTTACATCTAATTATATTTCTTTTAGCAATCTGATTAACACAGCTATTTCAAAGGTTGCATTGAAACATTTAACTAAATTAAATTTCCTGAAAATAATTCAATCTGTGGTATTACTCAACTATAAAACTGCAATTATAGATGTTAACAATAAAATAGACAAACATTTGCTCAACAATAAAAGCTCGTAGGTAACTAAATAAAAAATAATTCTACCAATAGAAGACATACAAATAATAAATATAAACAATACATTTTCAGTTGATATAAAGTAAAACAATTATAGGGGGGCATAAATACCAGATTATCGTTTGTTACACCAGTATATAAAAAAGTGGTTAAAAGTTAAGAGGCAGCCTCATACGTAATGACCGTTAAATGTCAAGAGAAGCCCGTGTTTGCAGCAACAGGAGAACACAGAGAAATAATAATATTTTGTATGGCCTAATTATCATGAATTTAATATTGATTGTGCCTGTACCACACCGAAAAATCGAGTGAAAAATAAAATCATAAAAACCTGACACTTCTCAGAAACCGTAAGTTTTACAGCAAAACGGTTGAACTTTGCCCAGCTTAGAAATACATGTAATAGGGTATGAAGAATACGTTAATGCAATAAAGACATCCTTGTTTGACATTCGTTTTCTGATCAAATTGAAAAAATTAATTTTTAAGTACAAGAGCAGAGCATTAATTATGGTATCATATACACTGAAGAGCCAAAAAAAAGTGGCACACCTGCCTAATATCGTAAANGCAGAAGTGCCCCAAGATGACGTGGCATGGACTCGACTAATGTCTGAAAGTATGCAGGCGGCAATTCACACCATGAATCCTGCAGTGCAGTTCACAGATCCAATCTGCGCCAATTTGAGAAAGGGTTGCACGTCTGTCACGTTTAATGATTTTCCGGCCACAGAGCGATGTCGAAGATGTGAAGTTTTACCGGATTCCCGATATTCACGGTACACTCGTTAAATGGTCGTGCGCGAACATCCGAATGTTATCGCTACCTCGGAGATGCTATGTCCCATCTCTCGTGCGCCGACTATAACACCATGTTCCAAACTCACTTAAATCTTGATAACCTGCCTTTGCAGCAGAAGTAACCGATCTAGCGGCCGACCGCATCTCGTTACTATGATTGGTTCCGTACCTCTGTTATTTGCATGCGCACGCCGATACCAGTTTTTTTGGCTCTTCAGTGTAAATATAAATATACATATGAATAAAAGCGAAGGATTGTAGTAAGAATGCGATGCAGTTTGTGTGAGTGTTGTAAATACTGAGAGGTTGTCGCTATGGAGTACGTTTGCGTGCATCAAGTGTATACTTGCGTAGTAACTACCGTGAGTGTAGTAGAGTGCGGAGTGTAGAAGGGCGGCGTTGTCCCTCAGGTGCTGGAGTGGGACGGGGTGCCCTTGGTCGACCGCAGCTTCGAGGAGGTGTGCGCCGTCATGGACCACGCCGGGGACGTGGCTGAGCTGCTGGTCGAGCACGCCACTGACTTGTGAGTACCTCACCACCCTTTATTACCTTAGGAACATGCTATCTTTATTTGTCTTTCTGGCCAAATTAATACGACAAAAATGGAAAACTAAATAATGTGTTCTCGGAGGCAATCATCAGTGAAACTGAAACCCTCATTTCTCGCAAACTACTTACCCGATTTAAATAATCGACAGGTCCTAGGATTTGGCTTAAAATGATGTACAAAATGACGTGTTATTGGATCCGATGTAGGTAGAAATTGGCTTTCGTTGCCTCTCAGCTCGCCGCTTCTGTCAGCACTCGAGCATCGTGGAACACGTGTGACTGTGGGCGATCTCAATAACCGGCAAGCGGCTGCCCACTCAAAGAGCTGCTCAGCACTGTGTGTGATATACCTGCGTGTTCTAATATACGCTCTCGAGAGAAAATAGCAGTTCTTAACCAAGCACACTGACTGTGAAATCATCTTAAAATTAGTTTATATGTGTGTTTGTTCTTTTTTTCACCAAAGAAGTTGTAATATTTTTATTAATTTGGGGTTTCAATACATTTTTTGTATCCTTTTTATTAAAAAGCGTAATAAAAGCCAGATATTTTTCCTGTGCTAAAACATTTCATCGCATCGCTCTTTTTATTACGCCTAATTATTTAAATCTTAAATTTTCTTTTATTTTACTTAGATGATGGCTGAACATCTAAATGTTCACATTCTTCTATAAATAATACGTAGTTACAGATTTTGTTCAGTATACTTAAGCGTAGATATTTGGTGATAATGTTTCCTTTACATGTCGTCTAGTGATTGAACTGATTTCATTTCCTAATTACGGTAGGCAAAGGTTTAAGTCCTATAAAGTAACGAATACAATCCCAGTAACACAATTGCCATTAAACTTAAAAAAAAACAAGCGCACTTGTGGTTTCACATAAGCCACATGTCCAGTACTTAACAAAAAGCAAAGTTTTTTTTAGGTAAAAGGGGATAAAACCCGAGAAGTCAGTTTTTTTACTAGCTAATATTAATTAACTAAATTGCAAAAATACTCTGGTAAAAATCACCAGTATTTTGGTTGAGATTTATGTTTCATTACACATTGCCATTACCATAATTGCATAAATACGTTGTCCCAAATGTGTGACTAATGCACCGGAATCCCACCAAGGATAGCCGGGTTCGATTCTTAGCGTCGTCGTTCCCGATATCCACATGTTGGCGACGTGGCGGACGTTTCCATCAGCTAGAGAGTTATCTCGTGGTACTCCCGTTTGCCCCGGCCATATCACTCGAAAGCCACTCGTCTCTATTCCTCGTGAATGTCATCCGCAGTGAAGGTGCCAATGTCTAGGGCTCTTCTAGCCCCTCGGAGACCACACACGTGTGTTGTTTGAGGGTCTGTCCGAATTTGTAGTCTCAGTTCACTGAAAGGGCACATAACCAGATTTAGTTTACTAAAATGATGAAGTAATTGGTCATTTATTTTTGAGTAGGTTATGGAATTTAGTCAATTTTAATTTCACCCAGCAGCGGAATCGCCAGATCACCGTCATATTAGTTCACCCTATAAAACATTCACAGGAATGCAGTTATAATACTTAAACATAAATAGCTATATTTTGCAAGCGTTTTAAGAATAATAAATCATTATTACTATTGTAGCATTGCTTAGATGCCATATTTTAAAAATATATTACAAAATTTTTAATTTGCGCTCAAATAATGTTGATTTAGTGAAAAATGTTTATTTCTTGGAGATTATATAATATAAATACGCTAATTTTTTTTAAAATTACACTTCCTGTAAGTATACTTTACAGTTAGCGTTCCGACGTGTTCCAACTAGTGCTGAACAAATCACTGTCGACATAATTCAAATTTAAACCTTACAAATCGCTTGCTAATGAAACGATCAGTATGTATACGGCCTGAATGATTAATGCTTTGAGTGAAAGCAATGAAAATAAAACTTGCTACTATTACGTACGTATGCCGTTGCAAAGTTACACTGTCACGTTCGCAAACAAATGTTCACTGTGCCTGCAAGTGGGAACATATAAGAGTTACCGAAACACCAATACTGTTTCATAGAATACAATTTTGTCATGCTGGAATTTATTTTCTCTGTAGTTAAATTTTTGCGAATATAACTATTTCCGCCTGTAATCTTGTGTGTGTTGTCTTCTTTGTATTGTCCACAGATAAATTCATTTACAGTAGGACCGTTTATATGGAACATTCCAATAAGGAAAACCTTTTTCCAGATAAAACCCCAATGTTTACAGTGTTTTTACCTCTATGTAAGGAAAATTTTCCCCCACATTTTTTTCTCTCGCAACTATACTTATGGAAAGGGCTAATACCATTGCCTTTGTGCATGGAAGGTTTATTTCACTCCTTCAGAATTACGTATTTGTAATAGGCTAAAGCCGTTGTTACATAACCGACTTGTGATAAACAAACTTCCAATACTTACATATACCGATCATATTTCAGCAATACTGAAGCATTCAACAATGAGATGGTTACAGTGCATTAAACTGTATTAAAGCTAAGTCCCAGAACCTCCATATAAGTAATTAAGGATATATGATAATTGGAGTTACGTAAAACTGGGTTAATGTAATTAAAACCTCTGTATATGGAAAAATATTACTATCCCTTTGAAGTTCTATATAAACATTTTCGACTGCATTTATACAGTATTTACTTCCCTTGTTTTTAAGTTGACTTCTCCCGTGGTTTATTCTGCCCGATCTGTGGACTAACATATTTGTTAATTACATATTATTAGATGCGCTGCTCTTCATATATGAGTTTATTTTTCTCTCTCCCTTTTCGTGTCTTATTCTGGGTATTCTGTGAGAGCACGATTATGCAGCACCGTACTTCGAACAATAATAACCACCGGACCGGAAATGTCGCGGATTCATCCATAACTAGACGCTACAAACTTCGTGCACTCAAGCTTCGGTTAGTTGTTCATTGGCTGCTGCTCCGGTTTGACAGCAGACCGGGTGTCACGGGATTTGTCCTTGTTTTCCTTGCGGGTTCCTTATTGGTCGAAAGCGCCTTGGGGAGTGTCTGACATACTGCAACCCATTGGAAGAAAATATTCCAATGTACAAGTGGATGAAGTTCTATTTATCTTCTCGAATGATAACATGGCCTTAAAGCTAGGCGCCACCTCTTCTGCAGAAATTAATCCTTTTCACGTCGTAATTTCTGGTTCATAGTAATTACTGAAAGTGCAGGATTATATAAAACTTACATTTTACGGGTTGGTAAATATTGTTTGTGCGTAATTTTAATTGTGTGTTGAAACCTATTTATATGTGCCAAAAACCTATTTATATTTAATTAATTAATTCTTGTTTACTACAAGCACATAGCGAACAACTTAAACTACACACCAAAATATTAAACAACTCGTGAAGTGTAAATTTTCTATGATCTCACATTGTCAGTGATTAAGATGAACGAGAAATTATGACGCGAAAACGAAGTATTTCAGCCCAAGGGGTGGCACCGAGCCTTAAGGTGATTGGTGCGCCATTAAAACAGTCACAGCTTGGAGTCATGTTATATCCAAGCATACAAACGCCTCCGAGAGTGACTAGAGAGTGACTGAAGATGTTCGGAAGTTCAGTTCAATCACATTCATAAGACAGACGCAGGACTTCAGCAGTTCTCCAGTATGGCTGTATCGTCGATTACCGAACACTTTTTCCATGTAACATCATATATAAGCAAAACGATAATGAAGTTTAAAACATTGCTTAATAGGTTGGCCTCATTTTATGAACTCTTTTAACAAACGATTATCATAACAAGCCAAATTAAACCCATTTTTCGGGATGAAATCGTGTAGTATTTATTTTGTATTCAATTCAACAAATACTAGCAGATCGGTGTTTTATATTCGCGAATAAACATTTAAATTTCCACACTTTTATATTTGTAGTACACACAATATTGAATATTTTCCAGGGGGTAGTTCAGATTTAAAACATGAACTATTTATAAAGTACACAATATCCGACGTGATATACAGGCTGATACTTAAATCATGGGACAAACATTGAGGGGTGGTAGAGCTCACTAAAACCAAAAATTATTGTATAGGAATATATGGGTGGGAGTGACGCGTTGAGGCACAAACACAAAAATAACACATGAAATGCAACACAGTGTTTATTTACAACGTCGCCGCTAAATGCCTTTTTACAGCAATGTTTATAATAATTGCTCAAAATTGCTACCACCGACAGTAGTGCAAGCTTGGTAGCGTCAGTGGAGTGATTGGCGAACAGATTAAAATACGCCGGGTATTTCACGCACGCCACCATTGTCAGCCAATCACGCCATATGTAGAGGTCGCCAAGCATGCGTGACTGTTGGTGGATGCATTTCCAGCAACTGTTTTAACATTTTCTGAACGGAATCACTCGTTAAGTACGCTGCTAATGAACATTTTATGTTTCCGTTAATGTGTTATGTTTTTGTGTTTGTGCCTCAACGTGTCACTTCCGCCCATGTATTCCTGTACAATAATTGTTTGTTTTAGTGAGCTCTAGCACCCCTCAATGTTTGTCCCATGATTTAAGAATCATCCTGTATATTAATAAGTGTAATGTACATTCGATTTTGAAAATATAAATAAATCATGCAGCAATTAATTTAAGAGCGGCATAGATAGCATAGAAGCGCATGCAGCCTGCTGACTGGAGCGTGGTCATGGATGGCACATGTGATGCGCAATTGTCTGTTGTTCAAGGAGGATGTGCGATCTGCTGGACGACCCTGGATCTATGGGCGGTGGGTCACGCAAGACCGGGGACACCCTGGCTACACAGAGTGGTATGTACAATCTCACCCAAACCTTACACGTCGTGTCGTCAATGGTTTACCATTCTGGCCATCCCCCCATTTTCACCACCGAGAAAAATTTAGAAAATGATTCTCTGACTGATAGTTTTTTGTATACCATGGCTCAGTTTGAAAAAGCGACTGCTATTCATCGAATATTTTCACATCGGAACTTGGAAAGAAAGTATTTTACATAATACCATCTAGTTCTACAAGATACATTATTTAAAATTAAACTCATTGAAAAATATTTGTAATTTTACCATTATTTTTGTTACATATTACTATAGACCTGAAAAATTCGTGAGTTCAATGACCTGCAGGCTAGACTCTACAGTCTTACGTACAAATATGCTGATATCAACTGTGCATTGGTTGTCTGCTGTCACAGTGGTAGGCGACAATTGGACACCGTTCTCCAGGAGGTGTCAAACACCGCGTGGACCAATGGCTAAAGTTATATCAACGCACGTGTTTTGAATCCTAGCTTGCCCCAAAATGAATCCGCGAATTCTTCAGGTCTCTACAATTTACGTACGCTTTTCAAAAATATTGTGTTACACGTAATTCAACTTAAGCCCTGGTAGAATGTGCTTTTCTGTCATGGACATGTGATTATGGTGATATGCAGTTTGAGAATAGCCTATCCTTTACATGTTGTGATATGAAACACTGCAGGTGTCTCTTTTGAATCCCATAGATTTATGATGACAAGGGGCCACGATGGTGTAGTGGTCAGACTACTCGCCTCCCACCTAGCCGAACCGGGTTCGATTCCCTGCGGGGTCACTCCCGGATTTTCGCATGTGGGAATCGTGCCGGACAAGGCCGCTTATCAGCGGGTTTCCTCGGGGGTCTCCCGTTTCCCCAATCCCCCTCATTCCGGAGCTGCTCCATCCTCATCTCGTTTCACGGCCATAGACTCTAGAGCCACCCAGGCCACTTCACCTCCACTCTTCGCTCACTGCAGTCTAATTCACAATCAGCTGAGCACTCTTAAAGACCTGCTCAGGACATAATTGTACTTTTCTTTGTGTAGGCCCTACTTACGTCACATGTACGATTATCACCTTTGTCACGGACGTCCCGTGTTGTTCGTACGTCATCCAAGTGAAACTGTGCAGTAGTTGAGAATGTAAATGTGTTAGCTAACACGCCACTTCTTATTCTACATGCTGTTCACGGTAAAGTGAGCACTCTTCAAAGCCCTGGTTAGGACCTGCTTCTCCGATTACATTGTATCTTTCCGCCATATATAATTGTAACATTTATATGCGCTCATCTCTTTACTCATGCTCCTTCCAAGCAAACTGGCAGAATGTTTAGGCGAGTAAATGTGTCCCTTATATGCAAATCCTTACTATTATATGAATAAAGCAAGAAGCACTAACTTAGTTAATGTTTATTCTACTCTGGTTGGGAAGCTAAATAACTACCATTTTTAGCCACTAGGTAAGCGCTAGTGCCGCACGTGTACCGGTTCTTCTCTATTTTCTACCATAAAAACAAAACAATTGCAATAATCGTAAATCAAATATAAAATTACCTTGTAATGAAGTAAAACCTTTCTCTTTTATAATTCACGTAACTTAACGTTTTTATTAAAAATGACGTCTTTGGAACACTGCGCCCTAGTGGCGGAAATGTTCCCTACGCCAAACTGTCCTATAAGGAACCCTGTTTTGTTCCTAACCTGAGTAGAATTAGCCTTACCTTAGTAGACATAGATTTTAAATATTACGCTAGTAATACAACGCCGAGTCTTAGTACTATTTTAATTTTTCTCTGCCAACTCTACATGCATACCAATTGGAACTGTAAATATGGGTAATATATTTTTTTTTCAAAGGTTGATTTTAAAAGTGTTCACTTTGCTTTGAAAAGCCTATAATATTTATAAAGCAAGAAACACTTCAATGATCATAAATTAAATCATCACACTTGTAATACGTCACGACTTGGAAACATTTTTATTAATTTTCTGCCAACTTAATTGGAGGACCAGAATGCCAGTGTGTAATAAAGCATGTTTGTAGCTGTGAGCACTGATTTTCATAAATTATGTTTAAAAATTATTTTATATACCGTAAACAACCTATACGGCACGCATATTTACTCGTGTCGGGGCTCTATTCTCTAACTCATTACTTTCTTTATATAAATACATTGACATCTTAACTATCTTTACGAGGCGAAATGGTATTCTGTAACTCAACATGTCTCCATGATGGTCTTTCGAATGCTTTTTGACTGTCCATATATAAAGACCGGTCAACAAGGTGTCTTTATGAACGAAAGTGGACAGAAAATGGCCGAAGTTTTTAGTTTTGTTCTACAAATACGCCTTACAGAAAAAAAAATCGTTTTAGAATGCCCTTAACATGAGAAATGCTATATTCTGTTATACTTCCGCACAAATAAACGGTGTCTGGAATACAGTTAGGGAGTATTTTTAAAATTCACGAGTGATACTATTGCTTTAACGTAACTACGAAGTGACTGGAGCCCTATTCTCTAACTACTTGAGTTCGCTTAAAGACAGTCAACGTGATCGTCTCGATTATAAAGATGGCCATAACAATGGTTACTAGTAACCGTCCTTATGAAAGTATTATGTAAGCCGTATCTTTATGATATCTTTGTGCAAATATGTACTTTTGACAGCGCAGTGGGTTGTGTTCTGAAATCAACGATATGCTTGTTATTACAGAATACATCGTATCACAAATTTTGTTATTATAGTGAATTCTTGACCACAAGGGAAATTTATTTCTTAATGCATCTTCCAATAATACTTCTAATATAAACTTACTTATTTAACGGATACAATATTTCAGGCGGTACTAGTTCATGTTGAGCATCACGAGATAGCAGCACTGACTCGTGGCCGAAGCCGTCACTTCTTAGTTACGTCAAAGCGAGAGTGTCGCTCGCGAATTATAAAATATACTACTTACGTGTATTCCAGACATCGTTTATTTGTGCGGAAATATAACAGAATGTAGTATTTCTCATGTTAAGGGCATTTTAAAACGTTTTCTTTTACGTAAGACGTATTTGAAAAAAAAAACCTCACAAAACGTCAGGCATTTTCTTTCCACTTGTGTTCATGAAGACACCTTGTTGACCGGTCTTTATATAGACAGTCCCAAGTTATTCGAAAGACCATCATGGAGACGTGCTGAGTTACAGAATACCATTTCACCTCGTTAAGATAGTTAAGCAGTGAATGTATTTATATAAAAAGAGTACAAAGTTAGAGAATAGGCCTCCAGGTATACTTTTTGGTAGAGACTGACAATTTTTGCGAGTTCATTTAACGAAAACAAAATAGACTTTAAGTATTTGAGTGCTTCAGATACATTTTCACTTAAATCACAGTTCATACGCTAGACCTCTGCAACTTTCTTGTCACTAACAAGTCTGCAAGCAAACAAGGGTCGAATCCCATGCCGTAGTCTGTTATTGTTGGAGCTTCGCGTTTTTCAACCAATCCGTTGAACAAAAAAATCTGACGTGTGACGTTTGTTTCCTTAACGGGTCATCACAAGCGTTTTATACTTCGGTTAGCATACAAGTATCATACATTCGGTTAAGTTTGATTCTCACTTATATTTTATTTATTAATTTTAAAATTTCATTTATATCAAATACAAACGGTAGCAGACAGAAATTAGGTGATTTGATAATCCTTGTATATAATAGTTCTCATGCAAAAGCCGTACGTTGACCCTTTGGTCTGATCTTCTAGACTTAGATTAGGTTTGTTTGCTCGAGGCGGAGGAATACCCTGGAAGCAGAACTTAAGTATGGCTTCCGAAAAGTTGTATGAAGCATATAATAGACTTACACTTTAGTCTCGGGTGAAACTCTATTCTCGATGGGGTGGCACTCAGTCAATAATTGTCAAATATGCAGACGACTCTGCGAGGTCTTATCACAGAAGTCATTGTCGTCCCTAAATTTTCCTGCTGATGCTGGTGTGTTTGGAAAATAAATTTTATTTCGCCAGTTAAACGCTTTGTACACTTTACAGTTCTTTGCGTATTTGAGACGTACGTCTTTTGGTTAAATGGTGGGTGCACTATAACAAATTGTTGTCAAACTTAACGCATCAGTGTACACGTATGGTATGAAAGAGTGAATGGTAGAATTATATCACGTGCATCCATGGTTGTATTCCTACGTCTGCTCAGAAGATAGTTACGTGTCAAGGTAATCTCACAGACTTTGTAATTAGCGACGCCTGTTATTCATATATTCTCAGTCCGATATGTGGTATTATTTACATACAAGGTATAAGTTAAAATCTTCCATTAAATATTAGGAAATTTTGTGGAATTTTTTTAGAGCGACGATTTACTAAGCAGCTAGTTTCATCCCAGACGAAGTGGCGTGGGATACAATCCAAGATTACTTGCAGGCTCGTTTTATTTCTCCGAGAATTAGGTGCATGGTCTGTTCTCATTGCTTCTAGCATCACATTTCTGGGGACACCCGATTTTCGCGAAACGATTTCACGACAAGTTGTATTTCACAACCGTTTAGCTCATGTCCGCTTCCGTGATTGGTTGTATGGTGTTACGAGCCTCAGCTGTCTTCCCGCGAATCACAGCTACTTAACTGTGATTGGCCACCGGACTAACAAAGTCGCTTCCCACGAATACAAGCGGTCCGTGAGCAAAAGAAAGCTGATGATGCGACCTAAGGGTATTGAAATCTATCGTGCGTGGAAATCTTCTCGAGGAAGTTGGGTGTCCCTGCCGATGACGAAACAAAATATGTGTGTCGCTATAAGTAGAGTGCAATGAAACCTCGTTTGTTGTCGTTGCTGACGTGGCAGTTGTATTCTCTGTTGCAGATGCTGATGCGGACAAGTGCCCTACGTCACCCACACGCCGGAAACTGCCAAAAACTCCGGTATAGATGTGTGTGCAGTGTATCGGTGTGTTGTTATCTCTCTCTCGGGCGTCTGGCGGTCTTTCGCGCTCCAACCCTGGTTCTCCTTCAGCTCCCTCAGTTTCGAAACCTCGCGGCACAACGTTCAATAATTGTTTTGTATTTGTACAAGGAATCCTACGGTATCTAGTTGCCAAAGATATTTCTGTTAAACCTCATACAAGCTGTAGTAAATTTCTCAAAACCTCATTGTGGAATTTGTAAAACTAATGTTGAATTTTAAAAAGCTGGTGTTGTACACTTCACGTTTACCATATGCACTGAGCTACGTAAGAAATTTCAGACGTTTACTAAATGTTTTGTCAATATACAATATTTGAGCTACAGGCTTACCAGAACATATTTGGCAACAAAATTCCAAAGAAATATTTGTTACAAATACAGGAACATTTTATTGTTTACCGCATAAACCTTGTCCCGTTTTTCGTCCCGTGGTTCTCGGACAACAATTCCGGCGAAACGCGTCTACTGGTTTATTTTGTTTCTAAGAAATTTTCCGCAAATATACGACACGGAAGTAGACGCGAACTGAACAAGTACGTACCCTGAGGTTCATTCGCCATGTTTTATTTTTAGCATTTCGGTGTTTGCACTCTGACTTACGTAACATTTTACATGCCATATAGGTTAAAAACTTTTATTACAATTTACGACGTTCACCGATATGAAATGTACGGTTCTCTTTCCTAGGCGGCTGTGAATAAGATGCTCTAAATGTTTACTCGTTCACTTTAAATTGGAAGTTCAAAAGTCGATAAAAAATATTCTCGAAATTCACCGGGTATTTCACTGAAAATACATGTTTTGACCGTTCGCTTCGTTCTGGGTCAAGGTCAAATTCGTAACTATGTGTCACTGTGTGCATTACAACAAATTACTTTTCGCGGTGTTTAACATGCCTGTTTAACTATTTCACACTGAATACTACCGCCAGGCAAGTTTTCTTAATTTGCTATCAGGCTCTCTGTCTAGTCAACTTCCTTATATCGATGATACGAAGTATATCATATCGACCCACAAGCCAGTAGGTTTGTCCCTTTGTTCAACTTCATTTTACCGTAAGATGCAGAAGTTCGTCTGAACGTGGGAGTTTTGTGCTTGTCCAATTACTGCAAGAAAAATATCTGAAAACCACGTACTCAAAATATTTTTCAAAAACGGCATTTAAACGGTAAATTTAAAAATATGAAATTATTAAATGCAATACTGAATGCTTTAAATTAACAGTGAAAGTGAAAATGTTATTCTTAGCATATTATTATTTTAAAATTTTACACAGCACATCAAACATTCAACCATATGAGACTTAAAATTTCAGATCTGCTCTAAACTCTCATTTTAAAAATTTAATGAAAATTGTATTTAAAATAAATTCATTGATTATATAATTTTATTGCTGGAATTTCCATTGTTTATCGGGACAAGGGCGTATCTATATTTTATTATATTTTAATTATGCCTTTCTGGACATTGTGATTCTAGCCCATCAAATATTTGTTTGTCCTCCATTTGACGTGAAACTATTGCCAGTGAAGGACCTAAACTATTCTGAATGTCACACCATTTCTAATATGACCATTTCTCCGCTGAGTTAATATTCAGTGGTGAACATCTTACCTTTTCTAATGGCTTTGAAAAATTTAAAACTAGGTAATAGCACGCACGCTAATAAAGTGTAATTACTTGTACACATTTATTTTTAAAAAAATGTGTTACTGCCTACTCAAAACTTTGGGAGAAGAGTGGCCACGTTCAACTATCGTTTTGTCGGAGATAGAGATTTCGAGTTTAATAAGAGTGAATGCATGGAATCTGAACGCTTACATTAGAAGCAAAGAAGCCTTTTTATTTCCTAGAATCTATTGCCGATCTCTCTGTTTTATACGTACAACCCCGTTTCCTTGAAGGAAACGTCTGGGGCTTCTCAGATGACACAAGATCTATGAATAACCGCTAGTGATAGAGCATTTAGAACGCAGACTTAGACGGTCTAGTTTCTGCTGTATGAATGTTTAACAGTGGTAGTTGAGCTGATAGGAGAGTGTGTTGGATCCCCGGAGGAATGCACGCAGGCATTGGAGCATGCTACTGTTAGCTTGTAACGGTGTTCATTACAACTTCTTGTACATAAGCCACATTTTTTTTGCATGTTCCGTGGGCTGCAAATGCCGTGTGTGAAATTGGTGTTTAGGATTTAAAATGTTCTAGGATTTATAAATTCTAAATATCTGTCTTTTTCTGTGGTATCTGCCTTCCCATCCAGCGGAAAACTATGCTTGTCATTCCTGACCCTCCCTCGACATTGATGTGAGTCTTTATAAGTGTCCTACATCAAGTTTACCTATACCGAGTGTGTTCCACTGGCTGCCCGCTGGCTTTGCGGATCTCTCAACTTCACATCTGTCAAATAAACATTAATTACATTTTATCCCTTCACAGGAAAAAAATATTTCTGCACTTGTTAAAAAACAATTCTTTGGAGAGTAGTTGCCAAAGATTTTCTTGTAACTCTATAGATATTATAGTGTATATTTACAACACATTATTATAGAAAATATACCAAACTGTTAACGTAGCCCAGTATTCATAATAATCTCGAAGTATATGTCACTTGCTAGTTATAACTCAATATAAGTTTCACATGTTCTCTGCTAAGATTTTGAGAAATAAATCTCCGTTATTTGTAATGTTACAAAAATATTTTTGGCCAACAAGTTGCCAAAGAATTTTTTATATAAGTACAGAAACTTTTAACGGTGTTGATTTGCGCATCTCAAACGCGTTGCAGGTGAAAACTGTTAGTTTATCTTTAATGTGAAGGGACAGCTCCATAGGTAGGTTTCTACACCGTAGGAGAATATCAAGGAATTATTAAGTGCATTTCACCATTCAACTTGAAAATGAAGCATGTGTCACGCGCAGTGATCGACAATAACACACATTTCCGTTTTCGCCTTCACTCTAAGAAATGTTACTTTTTTTCGATATATGAAGCTTGCATAATTTTACTTTACATACCACAAAATTTAGTAATTATATTCTCTTCACACAAATATAATATTTCCGATGTTGTATGTATGAGATTATATGATGCAGTTGTTAAGAGAATAATTTAATGAACTGGATGTGAGGCAAATGAAATCGCAAAACAGCAGGCAACCAAATGTACCTATAATCCTTGTGTGATTTCTTTCTGTGATATTGTTATTTATTATATTGGTGTTCTAACTGTTGAGTGTACACAAATATTTAAATATACTTCTTATGTAACAGTGTGGAATGCTTCCGTACAATCAAACGTAGATCGCACATTGGCAAACTGATAATCGAAACGTTTTCAAAGCCACTGTAGTTTTGACACCATGAGAGAAAATATTATTCGAGGAATAAGGAGTTTTTGAGCGTATATTTAATTTAATTTACCATGAGACATTACAATGTAAAACTGGTATTCTTAATTGTATCTTGGTGCATTATTTCGGGCAATAGCTTCTGGCCTAATTTTAAAGTGCACTTGTTTTATTTATCATCTTCATGAAGAGAAATTCAGAACTGAAGAGTATTATTATGTTGAGTGACGGATAAACATTTTGTATGTTAATTGTGTGTGATATCGTAAATTATAAAATGTACATAGATTTTTTTCATGTGACACAACTGAGGATGTAGAAAATTATGGCTCAGGTAAAAAGAAATGATTTAACAACACTCATTACAAAATAAATTATAACGGCGTATTTTTTGTGGGTGTGAATACTATAAATTATTTTAGCATATACAAATATAAGTAATTATCTAAAATAAAATTTATTGTACCAATTTGTGCTTTGCAACACTGCGTAGTAAATAAAACCGTTATTTGCAATGCCCTTTAAAATGATAATTTTATATTTTGAGTGGAAATAATTGCTTGGGCGAGAACTTGGCGTCATGGATGAATTAACTTTTTGCTTTAAGACATTGTTACCCTACTTCATAAACTACACTGATGTACAATGAAAGTAATAGGCGTTATCCAAATCAACAATAAACTGTTCCATAATAAAATATGTGGCTCGAGTCACTGACAGAGGGAAAAAGCAAAATAACTGTCAATATGTTTCCTTTCCGCTATGATTTTTACAGACGAGAAACATCGCAACATACGAATGAAAATTGCCATTTTAAATTTCGAACACACTATTCATTTTCAAGGAATTCAGAATTTCCCGAATGCACTCATACATATTCTCTCTATTAGTGGTTGCGTACTTCAGTAAAAGGAAATGGACTAACACATTTTAGTGAGATAGTATATTTCGGTTTTTTAGTCCGAACGCTTGATATCAGATCTTGGTTTTCTATCTTCGCCATTCTTACTATCAAACACGTGAATTCAATTTCTTCCATAATAAGTTCTTCGAATGAAAAGTTTTATTTTATTTCCTTGTTTCATAAAACATATATCATAATTCTTATTTTTGGGTTTATGGCCTTTGTTTCCTGCTCTTGCTGAAGCACTCTTCTGAAGATGCATCCCTGCAGGATATGCTAAATTTCACAAGCATTTCTTCTAATTTGGTTAGAATTTATTTGTGAGTGTTTCAAAAAATTCTGAAACGTTATTTCATTTTGCTTTGTTTCAAATGTATCATTTTCTACTGGCCTTGGTATTTTTCTTAACGAATTAAATTTTCCTAAATTTTTACACATATTTCCGCAAATATTATTTTACTGCGTTGTTTCTAAAGTCATGGCCTAATTTAGAAGAAGTACCTATAGTTTCTTATAAAGGGACATTAAAAATAACAACACACCTGCTTGCATTTGATAATTTTTAAACAGAAGCCAGGCAGCAGAAATAAGTTTAATTTTTCTGAAATATTCGATAGTTTCGTGCGTGATTCTTTATAAAACCAAAATGTCTCCACTCAAGGGCTTTCTCCCTGTTGATTTTATAACGTCGTATTATTTTTCACCAAGTCCAGAAACAGACGGCTCGATGATGTCACGTTATCTTACAAATACGCACTTGTCAAGCAGGAAGCTGAAGTAAACTGCTTTGGTTCATCCGATGTGGTGAGTGTTGTTTGATTATTATTACCAGAACCTAAGGCACTCATTTTGCCGAATGTTTTTAATATTCTTGTACATACAAGCCTGCTTATACATGTTGTGTATATTTGGAGAGTTTATACATGGTGCCAGGTGGGACATGTGAACGTAGGGTTTCCCACGCTTACGTTAGAACAATATTCTTTATGTGTACTAGATTAACAACTTAGTAAACTCACCACCAGTCATTTAGGAGTAGATTGGGTAATAACAGTGTAGCTTTATGTGTGTTTAAGTTACTATTCTGTAAATGTCATACTAGAACTAGTAAGTTAACTCTAGGCCATCTATGTAGCATGATGCAGTATTCTAGGCCACCTAGACGTGGCATAGACTCTGGAAAATAGAACTTGATACTTGCACTTAGTTCCCCGATATTTAAAATAATTTATTTATGGAAGGCGGTATTTAGCCACCTATCGATATTTTATTTTCTTCCGAAGATATATATTTTTATATCTTAATATTGACTACTTACTAATATAAACTGAATTAAAGTGAATTCATACCATATCACGCGGCGTATTTTTGACGTCGCCGTATCATTCTCTTCCAAATGTAAATCATTAAAAAATTTAAATTATTATTTAATACTTAATATTAAATAATTCACTCAAACTAATGTTTTAAACAGTTGTTTGAATATCCGATTTTTAAGACGAATTAAATACTGCATTAAAAATTTCTTAAACTGAAGTTTAATAGTTCTTTCCGAGAATATTTGAAGTAATTCATGACTTGCGAAAAGTAGTGAGAATTGTAAAACTGTGATTTATAATTAATTACAAGCTCCTCTGAATATTTATTCAGTTCAGTTTTGCTGCTGGATAAAAGGTTGTAATAAAAAGCTTTCGCTGTCCTGATAGACGAAATTATGTCCGTACATTTCTCAATAAATAATACATTTAAAAGCTTTCTGTGGCACTGAACCGTGACTGTTTAAATTATGTTCCCAAATATGTTAAATTTAAATAATTGACAGGTTACGATTTTTAAGGCTAGGGCGTGTGTATTAAAAGTAATTTATATAATCTTGGATGCTATGACGTAGAAATTTCGATGCAAGAAATGGAATCACGTTAGTTTATATATTTGGCTTCCAAAATGTTTATGCTGTAACTTCAAACATTTGAAGAGAAGTGCGTGAAATACTAATTCGTTGTTTAATTTAGGCACAAAACGTTATTTGGTTTGTTAGCACGGAGGTTATTTATACAAAGGTGTGAACATACGTAGAACATGATCGAAAATGCTTGTTTCAAGAATAAAAATGTTAATCATAAGAATTTAATATGCGCCTATAAAATAACGTGCTGCCTTGAAAATGAAATATTTATTCTATTATTCATACGCACTCATTCTCAGAACAATATTTAAAATACGGTCATCATATACTCTTAAATGTATAATTCTGTGTCGTGTGTAACAGACCGAATCGCATAGTAGTCACAGTTCACCACGCACGAGTCACAATGAGGAACCGTGTAATAACCTGATATTTACCTTCACTCACAGTGACACATGCTCGAGTCACTGTTACCGTGCCCACAATCCCACGCCAGATGTCACGCACTTTTTTCATTTGACACAAATGTGGTTCTTCTACCCTCGTTCCCAAGTACTCGCTAGTGAATAACGTTGTTATTTTAACTTGTGTGTGGTAATGTTGCTATATAATTTCTTTGTAAATGAAACTCTCTGTGTTATTCTGAAGAGATAAAATATCTTTTACCTCTACATTTATTACTCTTAGCCATATAAACATATCTTTCTAATTTATTTTTGTGATGTATTATGAAATAATACACAATAAAATGCTTTTCCTTACAAATATTTTGTTTTGTTCTTTTTCCACCAAGTCCAACCACTACTCTCCACCCATGTACCACCTGGCACAGTTTCGTTCCTTTTGTTCTGTTTGTGGTCTCTGTTCTTACAACTTTCGCAACTTTTCTTCTATTTCGTTTCGTTCGATTTTGTTTACCTTCTTTGTGACTGTTTCCTTTGCTTTCAACCTCGCCCGAAGCAGAACTCTTTTGAAAATTTTGACTTCCTGTAAAATGGTGTGCATACAAGGATCGATATATAGATGGCGTGGCCTAACAGGAAAATTATGTGTCGTCAACCTATTTTCCTCTTTGTTTCTGTGTCGTGGCATTTCAATAAACCCGGTAGTTTGAATTCCAAAACACATTTTACTTTACTATGCAATCAACTTTCTTGTAATAATAATATAGATCTACTTTTGATTGTATCAGTAAACATGCCCGGTTGCTAGTATATCAGCATGCTTTTAGTGCATGGAACTGACTGTACCTAGTTATTGTTTCTTCATTTCCTTATGCTTTGACCTCAGTGTGCCAGCCTTCATCCCACACATCCTTCTTTATCTCACTTCCCAGGTCTGTCTGTATATTAAGTGTTTTTTATGTCACATTCAGAAAGAAATTGTTTATCTAAAGTACTTCTATAAGCTAACGATAACGATATGATTTTCATGGAACGTAGCTTGCAATAATAATTTCATTTAATTCACTATTTTGAATTAGACGCGCATCGTCTAAAAATAATCTTACCATTTAAAAACCGTAATGTTAATCGATGACACAATCAATTTCTTTCTGGAGTTTGTCTTAATCAGTAAGTGGTTGTTGTGATTTACTCAAGGCAAGTTACAGTGGAGCAAATGAGTTTTGAAAATGTAACATACCCATACAATTACTTCAATGTTGTCAACGTATTCATCGCTGAAATCTTGAACGTGTTATACAAATGGAAATCTCAGCACATGTCAGCGTTCACTTCGTACTATTACATTTTCAAGGTAAATTGGTTTTCGGATGGACAGTACTGAAGTTATACGAGACGTGGGCAGCAGAGGCGTTGATACATTTTTCAAGACTAGAAATACACAGGAAAATGGTTCTAAATACAAGCGTTTTTAATCAAATAAGTTTATTACAAACAAAAGAATGAAATAAGAAAACAAAAGTAATAATGTTTAATTATTTAATATATTATTCACATTTACGAGTCTAAACCATATTTTTTTTCTACCGTAATATATTACGTTAAAATAGGCTTCTAAAGGTAGCAATCACATACCGCGTCCTCATACTGAACCTCGTATATTTATTAAGAGCGGAAATAAATGTAAATAGACACAGCGAGGGAATCACATCAGAGTGACTCGGTAGTCGTGATCGCTACAGAGAGTGACTTGGTAGTTGTGATCGCTACAGAGAGTGACTCGGTAGTCGTGATCGCTACAGAGTGTAACTTGGTAGTCGTGATCGCTACAGAGTGTAACTTGGTAGTCGTGATCGCTACAGAATAGTCTTGATCGCTACAGAGAGGGACTTGGTAGTCGTGATTGCCACAGGAATCATGCCTACTAACCTAACATCATATATAGAAAGTAATGAGATAATCAAGATTTGGTTCGCAGAGACGTGTAATTAGCAACAATTGAGCAAGACAAACTTCACTCTATAAATCTGCTAGTACTACGCTGGTCTAAGGTACACGGATTAAGTGACGATACATAAAGAACGATAATTTCTGCCGGTGAAATGCCTGTAATTCCTTACCTGTTTCTTGAATTAATTTGGATATTGTTGACGATACAATAATACAGATTCCTCACCACATGAACATGGTGTTGCTTTCATTTAGGCAACGAAAAATTTAAACTGACGTAACACGAATAAATCTTATTTTACTTTCTCGGTGGTAAGACCTGAGCTGGTGAAAGAACACTCTAAATTCTGGTTAGTGGAAAACCACTTATTCGCAGGCATGTTCAACCATTCGAATCAGTGAAAATGGCTCCACTTATATTCAGTGGAAGACCAGTGGTTGTTTCAGTGAGCCAATTGCACTGAATGAATAAGTGACAGAAAATCGCATGCAGTGGAAGAAATTTTGTTTTTATTTAGCTTAGCTAAATCAATGCGAGAAACAAACATATTTCCGGTAATCACTATTTACATTGTGCAACTTAACTTAGCTTGAATAATGCATAAATTATTCACCATGGGGAGAATATGAAGCTACATTTTTAAATTCTCGTGCCGTCGGAAATATGAAGCCTTAAATTGTATACCCATATTCTGTTCGATTTTAATTGAATTGGTTAAATTAGGGTTTTTAATGTCAATAGTACGTATGAATGCAACCGCGTCATCACATTTAATGCAAACCGAGCTCCATTATTGTTACCTAAAAATGATATGAAAAACGTAAACACGGAATGAAAGACATGATAACTCATGAAATGGTATTAAAAAGACGAAACACACGTTTAAAAAAAAGATACTCTATATGTTTGACTAGTTTAAGCGTCGTTATTTCATTTGATACACGTTGTTTATCCGTCAGTACAAAAAAAATATTACTTAAAACGGTTGATGAATCAGTCGAAAATATCACTGAATGAATAAATGAAGGAAAACAGGCTCTTTTTCACTAATTCATCACTTAAATTGACAATTTAATTTCAAGTAATATTATCCTGTTAACACAATGAAATTCTCACCTATTCCGATTTATATTGATCATATTTACTATCGCTGGCACCCCAGAGAAGACTACACAGAATAAGGTAAGTTTTCATATCCGGTAAAATATGTTAAGTCTAACTGACAGATACGTACTCTGATATCATCGGAACAGCGGTATGGCGTAAACTCCTTAATACAAACCAACTTCTGAACCATGTGAACTTCTAATTTGCTATTCAAAGTCCAATTCAAATACTGAGAACAACGACTAACAGAGTAAATTAATGAATATTAAGAGTTTTTCTTAATGGTATAAATGGGAGGTATTAAAAACTTTAGAAATAAAGTGCACAGAGGGGCCATCATTTTGAGAGAACATCATTACAGAGTCCAGTGCTTTACTTTGCATGCAATTTTCACACCCCAGGAAATCGGTTTAAAGTTCCCATTCCTATAAGGGCAAGTATAAAATAATATTTAAAATACGACGACTCTGGCACATGTCGAATTATTATATTTGTTCTTTAAAAAAAAAACAATAATTTATAAAATAGTTCCTAAGATTGTTTGGGACATGAATTAGACATAATGTGGAGTTTCATAAAATTTTCAAACATATATGGAAAGTCTTAGCAAACAGGCATTGTTAAATTATGGCAGAGCAAGTCAATACAATTTTGCCAATTACTGGTTTGGAAATTATAAGATGACACTAAGAGTTTGGAATTCAAGTAATACAAATCTTCACATACCACGTCACGATGAATTTAAGGTCGTGGGTCACAATTGACGTTTTGTATTTTACCGTTTAGCAAAAACAATTCCGGTAAAAAAGCTGTAAAAATTCTACAGGCTTTTACTGAATTTAATTTACAATGATTTTTTTTTATGCGTTACGATAAACATTGCTTCTTTTCTACTGTAGAAAGAGAAAGAGTTAAATTTTTTTATCTCCTGATTGGTTTTCAACTGCATTCACAGACGTATGTTACTACGCATGAGCACTATACTCATGATGTTCGATCTCACGTGCTGATTATAGAATGACGCCTTCCATCGACAAGCTAAATAATAGAAGGGCCGATATTCACACTATGACCATGTCAGCAACATTGACTCACACATCTCCAGGCAAACTATCAAAACCACTCGTTAAGAGCGTAACACAGATGCTTATTAATATTTGGTTTTCCAACAGACCCGCACTTTTCTTAAAACTACGTATTTTCGGTATGTTTTAGTCAGATTAAATGTTTTCATATTTCAAGTTAGAGACCTGCATAAACATTTTTTTTTTCAGCCTCTAATCCATCGACCCTGTTTTAATAAAGATATTAAGAAAATCAAAGTTTCATGTTTACGGATTTTGGCGGCTCTTAACAACGAGGTATTGAGTGAGAGCCAATGAAGGTGAAGCGAGGTTAGTAAGGAACAGCACCTAAACGCAAGGGTGGGGTAAATGGGAGTCTACCGAGAAAACCCGACGACCAGAGGCATTATCAGGCACGTTCCCCATGTGCGAAAAGCAGGAGTAACGCCACCGGGGATCGAACACGTTTCGCTTTCTTGGGAGCCGAGTCCCATAGTGTTGAGGTTCCCGAACTGTACGAGGCAGAACTCGCTACGCATTCGCTATGTGTCCTTGTAGATTTCGTTCCAGGAAGAGATGGGATACTTCTTATCTCTGTTAGACAGAACACCGGAGAATTTCCCGAAACTACAGTAAATGTTAGCCGAGGCATATGACTCACTACCCTACCACATCTCTGTGCCTTCTTTTAAAGAATGCGAGAAGTGCTTCCTTATTCTCCTGCAAATCCAAACAGTGTAACTTAATAAGGCAGTCTAGTTATAAACCCTATTTATTTTTTAAAAAAAATTATATTACAAATCCTACTTTTCCTAAATGCTATTCTTAGTCCAAAATGAGAGCAACAGAGAAAATCAAAATTCTTGCGCAGGTAATTTTGGAGTTCTGAGTTGTCAAACGTACGTAGCCTGTATCATTCACCATTTCCAAAGAGTGTGCTGCTCCTGTAAGTATGAGGTCCTTCAGCTTGTTGAAGGTTTCTTCTGGTAGCAGATGCATCTCGTCCTGCTCGTCACAGATGTCTACCTATCTGTGAGGACACACTCCTATGCACGTCACGGGGGGTGGCTATGTTCGAGGAACTCCTGCAGCGAGGGACGTTTGACTACCAGCCGCGAAACGGAAAAAGGACACGAACACGATCGAGAAACTCTTCGCTGAGCTCTTCAGAGAACGTTATCATGTTGATACCCAGTATGGCGGTGAAAAATTACCCTTGTTCCCGGTAGTACGTAAAGAAATAAACAAAATCCGGCTCTTAGCTTTGTTTCGTCGGTAATTGACTTAAGATAGAGATAAGTACTACTGGTGTAAACTTTTTTTTTTGTCTCGGCCACCATAAGGGCAGGTTTGGAGAGGAATTGCTCGGGTTCCACCGAGAAAATTGTATCATTTTTCTTGTGCATGTGGAATGATGTATTCCTCCTTCACGTCGCAACCCAGCTGCTTGACGATGACTCAGTCCATCGTGGCCCAAGTTGTGGGAGACGACAAGCGTCTTCGGTCTTCGGCACAGCGTTTCTGATCTGTTGTACTGACCCCCCGTTGTAAGGCATGAAGGAGTGGTCGTGGTTCCTGACGTTGAGGATGTTAGCCTCGAAGGCGGTGGCCCACCAATGGCACGTCCTAGCTCGTTCGTAGATCACATTTCATCTGGCACTTAGAGGCGCCATCGTATCTCATTTGACGAGAGTAGTTCCGGACGTTCCGCTCCTATCGCGAGCAACAAAGTTATCCGATGAAAGGTACAAGGGGACAATCTTGACGCCCAGTGACGTCGAGTTACGCCCATCATGCCACGCCCAAGCTAGTTGCACACGCTGGCGCTTGTATTCCTTCTTGTGCGACGCGTCAAATTTAGAGAGCCACCTAGCTGCCGCTTGAACTGCTCTGCACAGTGCTTGAAATACATGCTTCTTCACCAAAGTCATAAACTCGCTGTTACGGTTGAGTCCCGGTGTGAAATGCCTAACTAAGCATTTACCGAAGAGCAACGCCACATAGTTCATCAACACCAGGCTGGAACCGAATTCAGCAACGATATAACAATGGCGCGAAGACGCCTCAGAAGTGCTGGAATATCAAAACGGCAGACTGAGGGTGATTGCAGCAAGCAGGCGAGAATGAAGTTCGTAGGAGACGACGACCCCTCTCAGCCGTAGACGCCTATATCACTCTTCTCCCCCCACCACGTGACTATTGACGTACTGTGATTTGATTGGTTCCCCTTGCGCGTCGGTGGCGGGCTCCTCCGGGTTGACTGCTCTTCTTAGGTAAAATGCTCTTAGATCAGCACTGGCTCAGCGGATCCCCTGTTGCCACGCGTCGTGTGGTTCATTCTCGTCTGCTTGCTGCAATCACCCTCAGTCTGCCGTTTTGATATTCCAGCACTTCTGAGGCGTCTTCGCGCCATTGTTATATCGTTGCTGAATTCGGTTCCGGCCTGGTGTTGATGAACTCTGTGGCGTTGCTCTTCGGTAAATGCTTAGTTAGGCATTTCACACCGGGACTCAACCGTAACATCGCTTACAATGTGCTGATCTACGACAACAACACACACTGCAGGCTATGCCGTTTGAGTTCTTTCAAGACATCACGCACATAAAGAACTGATTTCTCAAAGCGCTCTATACGCTTCAGATACATACAAGACTACTCGCTTGCGCTGCATGGAACCTTCCATTAGATCCTCCATGAATGAAATAATAGTCTGTCCTCTGGAAAACCAAAGGCGCGCGCAGCTGACGATAACGCTGCATGCCAGTTGAGTCTAGCGCGTAGCGGTGACAGCAGACTTGATGCGTGTGACAGCGTCGCCCTTATCGCTTACGCGCTTCTCGGCCTCAAACGCGGAACGAAAGCTGCTCGAGTTAGGCGCCTTAAGGGCAAGCAGAGCGCTTGCGAGCCCTTAGGTCGGCGTAGGAAAGATTATCTCGGTACAGTTTTCCCTTGTAAAAACAATGAGCATTAGTGGGGTCAGGAGAAATTCACCGCAAATATGGGTTATTCAGCTGCTCAAAGAATCAGTACACAGCCACGCGAGGTTGTCAGTTCCTCCGTCACGGGTATTACGCATTTCAGCGGTTTCGACATATTTAGGTATTTAAATTGTAGATTTTATGTTTTGCGTGATGCTGCTAGGGACTGGTAAGAAAAGAGGCGAACACGTAAGAGGCGATACGGGAATGGCAACAGGGAGACCTCTTTAGCAAGCCCGTGAGTGGACTGTAGTGGGAAGAGGTGCCACTGAAATGCAAATATTTACTGTAACGGACATACACTGAAGAGCTGAAAAAACTGGTATAGGCGTGAGTATGCAAATAACAGAGGTATGGAACCAATCAGCGTAACGTGATGCGGTCGGCAGCTAGATCGGTTAATGCTGCTACAATGGCAGGTTATCAAGATTTAAGTGAGTTTGAACGTGGTGTTATAGTCGGCGCACGAGAGATGGGACTTAGCATCTCCAAGGTAGCGATAACATTTGGATGTTCGCGTACGACCATTTCACGAGTGTACCGTGAATATCGGGAATCCGGTAAAACATCACATCTTCAACATCGCTGTGGCCGGAAAAAGATCGTGAAAGAACGGGGACAAACGACGACTGACGAGAATCATTAAACGTGACAAAGGTGCAACCTTTTCTCAAATAGGCGCAGATTTGATTTGTGGACTGCCCTGCAGGATTCATGGTGTGAATTGCCTCCTACATACCTTCTGACATTAGTCGAGTCCATACCACGTCGTTTTGTGGCANGGCTCTTCAGTGTATTTTGTACCCCTTTTAACATATTGTGCAGAAATATGGATAGCAAACAAGAAGATGGAATGAAAAATGGAGGCAATGTGTATTAAATTTGCATGCAACGTTATGGCGGGAACGAGGAGGAGAAGAACTGGGAATGAAGAGGTTACTAAAGAAAGTACATATACAAGGGCTGGCAGAGATCCCAGGGGCATGACTGAGGTTGTATGGAAGTGGCAAACGGATGGGAGGTGAAAGGTTTACCCCAAGGGTGGAGTTCCAAAACGTTACTCCAAGAGTAGAGTAAAGTTACAGAAGATAACTGCTGAGTTAATCAAAAGTAAAAGTGATTTGGAATGAGTATGACCTAAATAGCATATTGTGTTTACAAATATATACGGGTTGAGCAACTAATGTTAATTCCGAAAGATACGGGCCCCTCTCCCCAAATTATTTCCCGTTGAAAATATTAGTTAAAGACATAAACAGCTCTACTTAAGGTAAATTAAGCATAACCATTCGATCTAAAATATATTCTTTATAAAAGTTAACTTAAAAAAATACGAGTTTTGTTACTTGTCATTTGTAATTTTCCCGTGAGTGCCTCTAAAAAAACAAGTCCACATTTCCTTTCAATATGTTTAATTCCGCTAAACTTTCCGCCATTTTCAGTTAACTCTTCGTTACTCGCTGAAATAATGCGTGTAAATATTTCACTCTGGCAAGACGCTCAGAGCAATTACTCGGCTGTTTCGGGACACTGCAGAGAGCCAGTAAACATTCACTGAAAGTGTTTTGGGACAGCGAGAGAGAAACGTTTACTCGTAGAGCAACCTTTTGAAACGCAGCCAAGCATGTTGGAGCTGAAGTGCAATGGAAGACGGCCGCTAGAAACACCAAAGAAGAGATGGGAGGTGCAAGTGATCCAGGAAGTGAGGAGAGGATGTGAGGACTGGGGAACAGTGGGAGAGGGAGATTCGTGGAGGGACAGATGAAGGTGCCGGCATTATATCAAGCTGACCTGGCCACAAGCTTGAAGCAGCTTAGTATGATAATGACGAGGATTCTAAGGCCGATCTCACACTTAGCACTTCTTCTCGACACTAAGTTGCATGCCTCCTCGAATGCAATAATGTGTAGATTTCTAGGATTTTTGTTGGTATGCTGCCTGCAGGTTAAAGACGTAACCAGTGAGAGCAAGATCGCTAAATACTCTTGAAAAGGAAAAGATAATATCTGCACCTTATTAGCGAATTTAAACGCAGATATGTTGGAAATCGTCCACTTGAATAAGTAGAATAATATAGATCATTTTTGTTGCTGGTATTCACTGATTAATACAGGTGATTTTTTGATTCCTGGGGAATTGGACTGGCATGGTTGTAAGACCTCAGTGTATTACACTGATTCTACGGTAGAAAACAGCTCCGTAACTAAAGATTCAATAAAACATTTCTACTGATTGAAATCAGTGAATAGGATTTATAATGTAGAAAGTAACCACTACATTACAGCTAATAGCGACAAATCTATCTAAAGCGTTAATTCGCATTCGTGTAACGTCATAATTTTTTTAATATTCTGGCAACTTGATAGAAGAATTCATGTAAAGTTTGTTTGTTTACTTCTATGGATTTTTGCAATAATTGTTTCCACATGTCTGAAACCACAAAAACCTTATTTTAAATCACACAACTTAACATAACTTACTGCTCATCGAAACTGTTATACACATTACAAAATTATTATTTTGTATATTTTCAGTATATTTACAGTAAAAACAAAGCGGAAATATTCTGACCAGTTTTGTGAATGCAATAAGAATTCATTTGTTCAGAAACTTCTCTGACAGAAAATAATAATACTTACTGGATATCTACGACGGAACCATAAAACTTTGTCTGGCGAACACGAATTCTACTGATGGGCTGACCACAAGTGCACTATATAAAATTAAGTATTACCTCTAATTTTCGGATTTTGGCCTCATTTCTCAGAGCATTGAGAAGCATCTAACGGAAAACGTTCACAAAAAAAAAATAAAGCTGAAGCTAAATTTAATAACTTGTAAGATGTTACATTATATATGTGAGACACGGGTTATGTATAATTCGTGACCCGTATTAAAAATTATAACAAGTTATTGCCTAAATACAAGTCATTATCCCTGTCAGATAAAATACTCACAGAGGAGCCAAAAAAAACTGGTACACCTGCTAATATCGTGTACCCCCCCCCCCCCCCCCCCCCCCCCC